>MCJB01045015.1:140658-217005 GCA_002018475.1 Nicotiana obtusifolia | reverse complement strand
TGGGGGGGGGGGGAGGAGTAGGAGGTTGGTTTGGGACCGTTATAAATGGGATTGTGGTGAGTTCATGGCTGTGGGATCTTAGATGATCAACTGTGGGGATTGAAAGCGGAGCCGTTTTGCTTTAGTCAGGGTCTGGACCGGGCATTTGTGTGGACTGAGGAGGGTCTGAGGCAACTGGGCTGTCCAATTTGCTGGTCCAAATTCGAAATATGAATTAAACAGCCCCCTTATGCTTTTCCCTCTTGTTTTACACAAATGGCCACTTGATCAAATGTCCTAATTTAAATCTAAATTGTAAAATTACCCTAGCTATCTATATTATCCAACCATAACTAATTAATCCACGTAACTTTAATTGATTTACTTAAACTAAAATTGCAAGAAAAAATGACTAGTGGATTTATTTGTGAGTTTATGTTTTAAAAATGCAACTACATGCAATTAAATGACAATAATGCGATTATAATCTAAAAAATACAAAAAGAAATGATAAAATATTTTTGATGATTTTAGAATATTTCAAATGATGCAAATGATCTATTAACGCAATAAAAAGGCATTATAATACACAAATAAAATTTCTAAAATTCTACAAAATAATTAAAATTTATTTTGAATATTTTTTAGGAGTAATTTTCAATGTGGGGCAAAAATTACGTGCTCACAATTCTAACCAAGTTTTATGTTTTATTCAATTACCAAACATAACTAATAAACTCTTTTTTCTTTATTATGATATACCTAATACTATGTCAAATAAGAAATCTAAAATATTTTTAAAAGACTTTTTGGGTCAATTTGGATTAGAGAAACCTATTTTGTTTGGCAAATTAAAAAAAATCAATATTAATCCCACTTATTAAGGCCCCGTTGTCCATAAAAAGATTTTTTTTTGTTCAAAAGAAATTTCAAATAATGTGTTTGTCCATAAAATTTTACAAGTTTTTGTAAAAAAAAAAAAAAATCGAAAATGAGTTTTTCAGAAACCAAACTTTTTCAAAATTTTCAAAAAAATTTTCCCACTCACAAAACTGCAATATTTTTCCAAGTGAAATGCATGTCCAACATAATTTCAAATTTCAAATGCTATTTTTCTAACTCCAAATACTACTTCTTCTCTTTTTTCAAAAAATACAATTTTTATGTCCAAACGCCTACTAAATGCTATTTTAAATATCAATCGGCTAATAGAGCAATCTTAGAAGCTTCGAACGGATTCAGACACGGAATCAGAAGCAAAGAACTATACTTTAACACATCAAATCCTTCGAGAAGAGCTGACCAGGTTGATTAGGAGTGAAACTTCAGACTCCATTATTAAGTTGCGTCCTTTGTCGAGTTCAAAATCTGATATATGTATTATAAAAATAGTTGAATTTGGAATTCGAAGAATTGAGTTGTGTTTCTTAGTTTAGAATTCACAGTGGTGCCCTGTTGGGTTGGTTGAAACATGAAGAAGAAGAAGAAGAAGAAGAAGAAGAAGAAGAAGAAGAAGAAGAAGAAGAAGAAGAAGTTAAAAGCTCCATCAAAAAACTTAAAAGCTTCAAGTTAAAAATAATTGGGTTTTCGAAATTAAATTTAGATTCGATTGAGAATATGTTGAGTAGGTTATATAAAAAAATTTGGCTATTTGAGCAGATTTTCGGTCCCATAAATTTTGTGTACTCCATGTATCCCACTTGGATCTCTTGTATATCCATGTATACTTGTGTATGAGATATATTTGTCGCAAAAAAAAAAAAAATCACCTCGATTTCAACTACAAATTTTAATTCCAAATTAGTTCAAATCAGCATCACTCTTTCTCAAATTCCGTATACTTGTTCTTTTGTATTTTCAACAAATTCCAACTGTATCTCGTTAATATTTTGGAGGCAAAAAATAATTAAGTAATTAAAATGCCTCAGTGGCAGTAAATTTTTTATCTTTTGGTCGTCCCTAAGGGTGGCTAGTGGTCCGGTTCCGGTACCGGAGGGGCGTCAAGACCAGACCAAACCGGTCTTACCGGCCCGGTCCGCCGGTCCGTGACCGGCACCGGCTACCGGTAGCCCGGTTTCTCCGGTCCGGCCGGGTTTTTTTTTAATTTGTCTTCATTTAAAGTGATGAATAATTTTAAGTTTTTGAAAATATAACAACAAAATATTATTGACTTTGTATATATATTTGAAATATTTAACTTGTTTCAAAGTTCAAACTTAGAAATTAAAAACTTATAATATTCTTTCAAACTTTGAATTAGTTTCAAAATTTAAAATTAGATTCAAACCTTGAAATTTGAATCAATTAAAAACTAGTAATTAATTGTAGTATTTTTGCGCAAAGAATAAATTTTTTTTAAAAAAAAAGACAAGAGTTGTGAACTTGTGATGGAATTCCAAGATTTGGAGCAATTTTATTGTAGTGATAGATAATTTTAAATTTTTGAAAATATAACAACAAAATATTACTAACTATATTTGAAATATTTAGTTTGTTTCAAAGTTCAAACTTAGAATTAAAAAACTTATAATATTCTTTCAAACTTTGAATGAGTTTCAAAGTTTAAAATTAGATTCAAGCCTTGAAATTTGAATCAATTAGAAACTAGTAATTAAATGTAGTATTTTTGCGCAAAGAATAAATTTTTAAAAAAAATAAGAAGACAAGAGTTGTGAACTTGTGAAAGAATTCCAAGATTTGGAGCAATTTTATTGTAGTGTATTCTAATGTAGAAAATTACATTCTTTTAAACATACTGGCTAATTTTTTTTAAGATAACCGTAGGCTTTTCTTTAGGAACTGGCTGTTGTTATTTCGGTTCATCATCTTCGTCTTGTTCTTCTTCGTCTTCTTCTTCATTGCCTGTTTGACTCCCTTCTTCACTTGTTCCGTCGCCCAATATTTGATCAAGATACGCTTTGTCTTTTTCTAAGAAAGTTCTGGTATTCCAAAGTTTCTTCGCTCTGCTCTGATCCAATCCCTGAATAAAACTCCTGTCTCCATTGCCTCTTCTCTCAACAAATGTCTGTGATCTCCAATTTGAAATCTTCCTTGGCTAAAAACGCTCTCCGATGCAACTAATGAAGCTTGAATTGTTAATATATCCCGGGCCATTTTTGTAAGTATTGGAAACTGCGATTCTTGACTCTTCCAATAATCCGATAAATTATGAGTTCCAAAACTTGTAAGTTTCTTTGGATATTGAATAAAATAGACTTGGAACTCGTTGTATTCTTCCTCGTACTCGTCTTGTTCTGAAAGCAACTTTTGATCAAGTCCTCCAAAAATGATCATCCCTGCATGCCTTTTGCCCATTTGAGAAGAACTTTCACCGGTTGACAGTATTGGTGCAATTGGTGTAGCACTGTCTGCCCAAGCTCCATACTTTGCGAAAACAGCCACGGTATCTGAAAGAACTTTAGCACAAGCATGTTCTACACTTGGATATTTATTAGTCGCAATTTCAACAGGTGTAAACTCTAAATTTGCATATATTTCTCTAACAAGTCGTTTAGTTAACTTAAGTTTAAAAGCATGATGCAACACAAAAGCTGTAAAAAAGTTGGGGAATTGGGAAATTTTTTTTAAAATTTTTCAATCATAACCTCTACAACCATTTTATATTCTTCGTATTGCCTATATAATTTCAATAATTCAGATATTCCAGCAATATAATATAACATGGTAGGGATAGTTGGATAATATTGTCTGAAAAATTCTAAAGTAGCATGATAGAATTTTTCTAAAAACTGAAGGAGATGTTGAACAAGGCTCCAATCGTCCTCTTTAAGGTGATAAAGTTCCATAAAACACTTATTATACATTTGAGTAATAGGCTCTCTATATTCATAAGCAACAGTGAATGCTTCATATAAAGTGTTCCATCTAGTACAAACTTCTTTTGGGACTCTCCTAATCGGCATTCCTAATTCTATACATTTTCTTTCTGATTCTCTTTTTCTTTCTTGATTTTTATTTATAAATATAAAAGCAATAGCTACTTTCACCTTTTCAATAATGTGGTTAAACAAGTCAAGACCATCTTTTACTACTAAATTGTAAATATGACATGCACATCTAACATGAAAAAATTCCTCAAAAGAGGGGTTCAAAATAGGTCTCAAGTTCCTAAGTTCTTCTGTGTTGTTTGTAGCATTATCTACTGTAATACTAAAAACTTTGTTAGTTAAACAATATGCATGACAAATATATGAAACTGTTTTGGAAATATAATTACCCGTGTGTGGTTCATCAACAACTTTATAAGCAATAATACATTTTTGAAATACCCAATCAGGATCTATCCAATGAACAATAACTGTAATATAATCACAATTATTTGTAGAACGACCCATATCCGTAGTAAGGCATACTCTACCGTCAAAGTTATTAAATAAATATCGCAAATAATCTCTATATTCGTTCTTAAATTTAATAATATCATTTTTAACAGTAGTTCTTGGAAAACCTTGAAAAGAAGGATTATATGTAGCCTGAATATAACGAACAAAACCAGTAAAAGAAGGAAAACTATAAGGTAAACCCTCTACCGCAACTAGTTTAGCAATATTTTCCCTATCCCTTTATTGATCATAAGTAAGAATCCCTCCTGTTGTTTGGTTAATTTTCGCTTAGATACCCGAGGTTTCATCATGTGCTACTCCCCCATGTTCAGTTCCTAAATAAATACCCCCTGCCCGCATTGACCATTTCTTAGGATGTTTATTTGTTAAGTGAATCCTAATTTTCCCCTCCCATCTTCATTACCCCCAGTTTTGAAAACCCACTCCATTCCACAAAAACCACAAACAGCCGTCTGATTTTTAACTTTTTTTTGTACAAATTCCCACACCTCAGATCTTTTACGTTTAACCGGGACTCTAGTAGGAGGTACATGAAGCAAGTCGGATTGAACTTCAGGTGGACTAGCTTGAAATTCATGTGGTTCTTCTAAATTAACCCCAATTTCATAATTATATTGCGCTTCTACGTGTTGTGAATCAAGTGGATTATTATAACTAAAATCATGATAATATTGATTTTCATCTATGTGTTAACTAGAACTACCAGCAATTCCTTTACCTCTATTTCCCCAACGACCACGTGCCCACCCCCCACTACTAGTTCCAATTGAACCTCTATGAGACATAATTATAGCAAATAAAATAAATATATGACAAAAATATAATAAAAGAGTAGGAAGTAGGAACGACCAACCAAATATAACCGTATAATTAAGGTGAAGTTGAAACTTGAACCTTCACTTGATAGCAACTCCAATTAAAACTTGATAAAGAATCAAAATTGTATAATTTACACAAATAGCCAAAGAAGCAAAATAGCAATATTGTAGAGAATTAGAGAGAATTGGATGATTTGTGTGAAAAATATGATGAAATAATGGGGTATTTATAGGAAAAAAATAGTTAGGGGTGGTTATAGGGTGAAATGGCCGTTTTTAGCCGTTGGACAACGGCTATTAGCTCAATAGAGCCGTTGCCAACGGCTAGTTTTAAACTGGCAGATTTTTTTTTCCGAACCGGTCTGGTCCGATTCCGGCCCTTTTTTGTACCGGTTCATCCTATTTCAAAAGGACAAATCGTCTCGCTACCGGGACCGGCACCCCAAGCCAATAAATGGTCTGGTTTCCACCAGTCCGGACCGGTTTCCGTTCTGAAACCGATCCGGTCCGGTTACCGTTAACCACCCTTAATTGTCCCTGTAATTCTTTCCTTTGGATTATATATTTGGGGATCATTGGCAAATACCCAGGCATGGGAAACTATTTGCATGCCTGTTACACCCCATGTTTTTGTACGTAAAAGTACGCCGTAAGTCAAATGATGTAAGCTTAAAAATGAGATCATCACTGAAAGTACATAAATTAAGTTAATCATGTTACCTTGGAGGCTACAAATATTTAAGATCATGAATTACAACTACTAAGAATGTTGGAAGGCTTAGAAGCTAAACGAATTGAAGAAAATAAGTTTCGTCGAAAGTCGACAAGTTGGGAATATTATAACATGTACTTTGGGGTGAGACTGTCACAAGCCGAAATCCACTATAGGCCATGATGGCGCCCAACGTCTTCGTTAGGCAAGCCAACGGTGAACCATCTAAATAATTATCCATTTTAATTTTTAAAATCAGGAATTTTATTAAATAAATAGAATAAAATCTGGCACTCATAGAAACATGTGTTTTTCTTTACCAAATTCCGAATATAAATAAATTATAAAGTGAAATGATAATAATAACGTGAACTACAATAATGAACATCCACTAGCATCTACTAGGAAGTAGAATAACAATACAATATCTATCTGGAATACGAGATAGACAGGATAAAGTAAATAATTATGATGGACACTCTGTGTGCTGTGAACCGTAACATGGAATGCAGCTCACCACAAAGTCCCCTCGACAGTTGCGCCTACGCGCCCAAGTGACCACCAAATGAACTTGTCAGATCCTACATATTTAGTGCAGAAGTGCAGCATGAGTACGTAAATTAACGCGTATCCAGTAAGTATCTAGCCTAACCCCGAAGAGGTGGTGACGAAGGGTCGACATTGACACTTATTAGTGGTCCAGTAAATCAAATATAATAAAGTAGACAAGTATGAAACATGGTAAGTAAACAATGAGTACAAATATAGGCAAATAATATGGTCTACAACTGAACAATGAACACAAAGTCCTCAATTATCAGATACCTCCTCAAATGGAATATGTAATAGTCAATACCGAATCAACGGTCACATCTCAAGTCAGGAACTCATGAGTAAGCGGAAACTAGTCACCT
Organism: Nicotiana obtusifolia; assembly: GCA_002018475.1. Lineage (NCBI taxonomy): Eukaryota > Viridiplantae > Streptophyta > Magnoliopsida > Solanales > Solanaceae > Nicotiana > Nicotiana obtusifolia. The sequence goes on along the minus strand of MCJB01045015.1, from coordinate 210,218 downwards.
CAACCAATGTCCATCGATCCGAAACTTGTCAAACAATCATGAAAACCAATAAAAATATACTCCAATACTCATAATTAATCAATTTATAACAATTCCCAACTCCGCTTGAAAAGTCAATAAAGTCTCGAACCCACTTGCTCGGATTTCGAAAATTTTCGACGATAAACATTACCTATAATACCACGAACTCGAACATATAATTTATTCCTAATCTCATGTCCAATTTCGTGGTCAAAATCCAAAAATACCAAATTTTAGGTTTCTTACATAATCCCATAATTTTCACAAATTTTTAATTTTAAATCCACATATAAACCATGTATTTAAAAAGTGTAGAAATCACTTACCTCAAGATTGATGATAAAAATGGCACTCCGAAATCGCCGCAAAGTCGGCTCCCGTAGATGAAATGAGGTGAAAATGAGCCAAACCCCCGATTTAAAACAAGTCTGCCCAGAACGTCCTTCTTCACGATCGCGAAGGCCAAAAACCCTACTGCACAAAAATCCTACTTCATGTTCGCAGTCGCCTTCCCACGTTTGCAATGCCTCCACGTCCCACTGCTTCACGTTCGCGGTCGTAGAGCCGCGTTCGCGATGGCTTAGCGCCTCTAGGCCTCACCTCCCCTTCCTTCATCGCGTTCACGACGCCCAGTCGCATTCGTGTAGAACACCTCAGCCTCATCTACGCGTTCACGAACCCTTTGTCGCGTTTGCAACGCACAAATTCCTCCCCAACTCCAGCTTCTCTTCGCTATCGCATCCCTTCAACCGCGATCGCGATGCTTACCAGGAACACCAGAAACCAGCAATCGCAAAACACCCAAACTTGGTCTGAAACCACCCCAAGTCACATTGTTACGACCCCAATTTTCCTCCGTAGGATATCGTGATGGGACCTAGTCTCTAAGACTAGGTAAGCCTAACATACATGCGGAATATAACTGAAAATAATGAATAAACTTTCAAATACTCAACCATTATCATATAAGGAAAACTCCATAACTCAACACAACACAACTTCCCAAAATCCGACGAATACAAGTCACAAGCTCTATAAGATGGTATTGAACATCCCTAAACATCAGTATCTATAAAAGGATAAGAAAAGAAAAGAAAATAGAATAGATAGAGGGTGACTCCGAAGCCTGCGGACGCGGGCATGTATACCTTAAAGTCTTCGAAACTGGTCTCGTCTCACTGGTGCCTGGATTGGTAGGAGGTACCTGGATCTGCAGCAAATAGATGTGCAGAAGCGTAGCAAAAGTACACGACAACGGTACACAGTAAGTGCCAAGCCTAACCTCGGTAGAGTAGTGACGAGGTCAGGTCAAGGTCCTACTTAACTAAATAAGAAACAAAAAAAGTATATAACAGTGTAATAATGATAACAATGGAAATGAGACAATAAAGAAATACACCAAAAATAGCTGCACTAAACTAAGGCAAATAATGCATCACGGAAGAAAACAAGGAATGTTGTGACACGGAACAAAGCAATACAACGCAAGTGAAGTAATAGGAAAGTATCAACAAGAGTCACTACTGAGGTACCGCCTCGTAGTCTCAAATCACAAAATATTTCACAATCTTTCGTTATACCACCGCGGGAGCCTTGCATTTAGTTTTGCAAATTATTTTTTCCGAAATAGTTTCCCGCGTTTTAGCCCACCTTATCACGCCGCGTGGCTTCAAGTAGTTCCCCTACTAGCAACACGCGTACCAGGCCCACCTTATCTCGCCGCATGCGTTTCAACCTCAAACCTTATACCACCGCATGCGTATCAATATGACAACGTATCAAAAATCGCACCTCAAGTGCCCAATATCACAAATTGACAAAGAAATCAACAATAACAGCGTTATCACAATAAATAGCCCGTGGCTCAACCACAATGTACACAAGAGTCTCGACAATAACAACCGGAAGTGAATAACTCAACAATAATAGTATTTCACAACTTAACACTTTGTCTCAAAGTGAATCACGGCCTTTGTAACTCAATACCAATTTCAACAACAAGATATTCCAAGAATAACAACTTCAAATAAAGAATTCAACGGTTAAATAATGCACTGAAGTAGGCCTTTTCTACCCAGTGACTCCGCATCTGCGGTCACACAGCCGCATCTGCCGCGCCGCACCTATGGAAAACCATCGCAGGTGCGGTTCCAACTAATGCACTAAAGGCTCGCACCAGCGGACCCATAAGCGCTTCTACGCAAGTGCATCTGCGGAGAAACCAACCGCACCTACAGTCCTGCCCAAGGCCCTTCCCCAATTTCCGCTTCTGCGAATGCAAGGTCCGTTCCTGTAGAGGCGCACCTGCGCCCAGGTGTTTGCACCTGCGAGCCCATACCTGGGCTTCCCCTCTCTACATCTGTGCTTCACCACTCACACCCGCAAGTCTACACCTACAGCCAATCCCTCCGCAGATGCATGACACTAGAAGGTTGGAACTTTAGCAAAGAGACTAAGTCCAAATTTGTTTAGGATTCAATCTGAATCACACCTGGGGGCCCTGAGACCCCGTCCGAATATACCAACAAGTTCCACAACACATAACGGACCTCTTTGAGGCCAAAAATATCAAACAACATCAATTCTACGAATCGCAACCCAATTCAAGCCTATTGAAACTATGAACTTCCGAATTTCAAAACTAATGTCGATTCGTACCAAAAAACTTCGATTGACTTCAAATTTTGCACACAAGTCATAAATGACATGACGGACCTATTTCAACTTCCGGAGTCGGGATCTGATCTCGATATCAATAAAGTCGACTCCTGGTCAAACTTCTCAACCTTCCAAACCTTCAACATCCTAACTTTCGCCAATTCAAGACGAAACGACTTACGGACCTCCAAATCAACATCTAGACACGCTCCTAAATTCAAAATCACTATACGAAGCTATTGGAATCGTCAAAACTCGATTTTGGAGTCATCTACACAAAAGTCAAACTACGGTCAACTCTTTCAATTTAAAGCTCCAACTTAGGGGCTATGTGTCCCATTTCACTCTTTAAACTTACCCGAAACCAAAACGAAACACCCCGGCAAGTTACATAACCACAATATAATATAGAGGAGGCAATAAATAAGGGATCGGATATAAAATACTCAAAATGACCGTCCAGGTCGTTACATCCTCCCCCTCTTAAAATAAATGTTCGTCCTCGAACGAGTATAGAGACATACCTAAAGTGGTGAAAATATGAGGATAACGGCTACGCATATCATGCTCGGTCTCCCAAGTCACCTCCCAGACTAGTTGACCCCTCTACTAAACCTTCACTGAAGCAATATTCCCCGACCCCAACTATCGGACACGGCTGTCCAAAATGGCCACCGGCTCTTCAACATAAGACAAATCCTTGTCCCGCTAGACTGAGCTTAAATCTGAGACATGAGATGGATCACCATGATATTTTCGGAGCATAGAAACATGGAATACTGGATGAACTGCACCTAGACTAAGTGGTAGTGCAAGCTTGTCGGCCACCTCTTCAACCTCTCAAGAATCTCAAAAGGTCCGATATACCTAGGACTCAACTTGCCCTTCTTCCCAAACCTCAAAACGCCCTTCATGGGCGAAACCCGAAGCAAGACCTACTCTCCAACCAAGAATACAACATCATGAACCTTCCAGTCCGCATAAATATTCTGTCTAGATTGAGCTGTACGAAGCCGATCCTGAATCAATTTAACCTTTTCCAAAGCATCCTGAACCAAATCAGTACCAAATAGCCTAGCCTTACTCTGCTCAAACCAACCCACCGGAGACCAACATTGCCTCCCATACAAGGCCTCATAAAGAGCCATCTAAATGCTGATTGGTAACTGTTGTTGTAGGCAAACTCCGCAATCGACAAGAGCTGATCCCAAGAACCCTCGAACTCCATCACACATGCACGAAGCATATCCTTCAATATCTAAATAGTGCGCTCGGACTGTTCGTCCATCTGAGGGTGAAATGTTGTACTCAACTCAACCCGTGTGCCTAACTCATATTGTACAGCCATCCAGAATTGAATGTAAACTACGTACCCCGATCACAGATGATGGATACCGGCACGCCATGAAGTCGGACAATTTGGCGAATATAAACCTGAGCCAGCTGTTCTGAAGAATAAGTAGTCAACACTGGAATGAAATGAGCCGACTTGGTCAACCTATCCAATATCACCCATACTGCATCGAATTTCTTCCGAGTCCGTGGGATCCTAACAACAAAATCCATAGTAACCCGCTCCCATTTTCACTTTGGAATCACTAACCTCTGAAGCTAGACGCTAATGCTCATACTTCACCTGCTGACAATTTAGGCACCGAGCTACATACTCCACTATGTCTTTCATTATTCTCCTCTACCAACAGTGATGCCTCAATTCCTGATACATCTTGGCGGCACCCGGATAAATGGAGTACCGCAAACCTGTGGGCCTCTTGAAGAATCAACTCACACAAACCATCTACATTGGACATATATAGCCGACCCTACATCCGTAGCACACCGTCATCCCCAATGGTGACCTCCTTAGCATCTCGTGCTAAACCATGTCCTTGAGGACAAGCAAATGGGGTTTGTCATACTGACGCTCTCTGATACGATCATATAGAGAAGACCGAGAAACCACACAAACCAAAACTCGACTCGACTCCGAAACATCCAATCTAACAAACTGGTTGGCCAAGGCCTGAACATCCAATGCTATGGCCTCTCCACTGCCGGTAGATATGCTAAACTGCCAAAGATCTCCGCCTTATGACTCAAGGCATCAGCCACCACATTAACCTTCTTGGGATGATATAGAATAGTGATATCATAGTCCTTAAGTAACTCTAACCATCTCCTCTGCCGCAAGTTAAGATCCTTCTATTTGAACAGATTCTGCAGACTCTGGTGGTCGGTATAGACCTCACAAGGGACACCGTACAAATAGTGCCGCTAAATTTTCAAGGCATGAACAATAGATGCTAATTCAAGGTCATGGACATGATAATTCTTCTCATGTACCTTCAACTGTCTAGACGCATGGGCAATCACCCTACCGTCTTGCATCAACATCGCACCATGGCCAACACGCGTGCATCACAGTACACAGTGTAAGACCTCGAACCCATAGGCAACACCAATATTGGGGCTGTAGTCAAGGAAGTCTTGAGCTTTTGAAAGCTCCCCTCACACTCCTCGATCCACCTGAACGGAGCACCATTCTGGGTCAATCTGGTCATAGGTGCTGCAATAGATGAGAAACCCTCTACGTTTCGATGGTTATACCCTGCCAAACCAAGAAAAGTTTGAATCTCAATAGCTGAAGACGGTCTGGGCCAACTCTGCACTGCTTCAATCTTCTTTGGATCTGCATTGATCTCCTCACTAGAAACTACATGACCCAAAAATGCCATTGAATCAAGCCAGAATTCACACTTTGAAAATTTTGCATACAACTTGTTTTCTCTCAGGGTCTGTAGCACGGTCCTCAGGTGCTGCTCATGATCCTCCCTGCTCCAGGAGTACACTAAGATGTTGTCAATAAACACAACAACGAATGAGTCAAGATAGGGCAAAAATACATTATTCATCAAGTGCATGAATGTTGTTGAGGCATTGGTCAGCCCAAATGATATCACAAGGAACCCGGAATGACCTTACCAAGTCCCTAAGTCCAACAATATGTTTGAGACTCGAGGCTGCATTGCCTCCAAAACAATAATCGAATACTAACTTTTTCCTACATTCCAATCAAGCCCTTCTCATCACATTCAAAATTCCTAAGCACATATACCACCTCAAATATCATCTCCCTCGAACCATCAACACTGGAAACACCAATTCGATCCTGAAGTTGCAACACACAGCCATCTCTGATAACTTCCTCTTAGGTTCCATCTCACAACTACGTGCGTAGAGGCAAACAAATGAAGACCAACATGTCGATGAGCCTCGATACGTTCAATCAAGGACGGCAATACCACGATATTAACAAGAATTCCACCAATACTAGGCTAAAATGAAAAAACACCCCTTCACAAGGCGACAATAAGGGTCCGCCCGCATTTGCAGGGAAAAGCATCATGCACCGCATCTGTAGCATCTTCACAACTTGTCGGTGCTCAACGGCAACAAATGTCCGACGTCGCGTACGAATAAGTAGGAAGGAACTGAAAGCATAAGCTTCGACGAAATCGAATCGGACGTGAAGGAATCGAGGAAGGGAAGTTCTCCTAACAGCCAAGTAGCCTCTCGAAGATAAGTACAGACGTCTCCGTACCAATCCGCAAGACTCTACTAGACTTGCTCATGACTCGTGACACCTAAGTGAACCTAGTGCTCTAATACCAAGCTGTCACGACCCAAAATCCACTATAGGCCGTGATTTCGCACAAACATCGTTGTTAGGCAAGTCAACGGTGAACCATCTAAATAATTATTCATTTTAATTTTTAAAATCAAGAATTTCATTAAATAAATAGAATAAAATCTGACACTCATAGAAACTTGTGTTTTTCTTTACCAAATTCCATTATAAATAAATTATAAAGTAAAATGATAATAATAACGTGAACTACAATAATGAACATCCACTAGAAACCCTTAAAATCCGGTGTCACAAGTGCATGAGCATCTACTAGGAAGTACAATGACAATACAACATCGGTCTGGAATACGAGATAGACCGGAAAAGTAAATAATTATGATGGACACTCTGTGTGCTGTGAATCGTAGAATGGAATGCAGCTCACCACAAAGTCCCTCGGCACTTATGAAGATGATGGGACTTTATGGTAAAGATGAGGGGAAGTGAAGATGAAGATCATTTTGCTAAAACGTGTTGAATTCAAACTATAAAAGGCCCTATAAAGTTATGCACATAAGTTGTTCGAAATAATGATTAAATGAACTTCCCTATATTATATGAAGTCGATGTTGATCCCAATCCTTTGTATGACATAGATTACCATCCGTAAGAGGTGCGAGAAATTATGCAACAGTTGTAACTTCATGGATAAGGTATGTTAAGACTAGACCTTTCCTTCATTTTGGCATAATCCCGTATACGTTTGATAACGAGACATAAAGAGAAGTTCATATTCCTGAACTTATGTACATTATCCTAGTTTCATAAGTTACAGTATTCTCCCTTATCGGGACTTTATATTCAGTTAAGTATTGTCTTCTTCCAGTCAAGAGAGCAAAGGGTCTATATATATACATACAGTATTATAGTATTTTTACCACCATCGAGCTATAATCGGTGAGCAGGCCCCTATTGGACAGTATTACAGTATTTTCACCACCTTCGAGCTATAATTAGTGGGCAGGCCCCTATTGGACAACCTCAGATCAGATGGTAAGTTATATACGAACCTACTGTGGCCGAGCACCTATGAGCGAGCCTAGAATAGCCGAGATACAGAGCCTAGTATGGTCGAGCACCTATGAGCGAGCCTACTATGGCAGAGCAGCTATACGTACCGAGCTTTATAGGGCCGGATTACTATTTTACTTACTATATTGAGAGAGTTGAGCTAGTATCAGCAGGTAAGCATATCTTCAACTTATCTTTGGCTCCCAGTTACTTTCAGTTCTTCTATTATCAGTTCAGTCTCATCTTTCAGTTATTCTATTGCCTTACATACTCGGTACATTATTTCAAACTGACGTCCCTTCTGTTGGGGACGCTGCATTTCATGCCTGCAGGTCCTGATAAACAGCTGGATAGACCTTCCCAGTAGATAGAGTCAAACATCAGCTTGGTTGGTAAGCTCCACTTCCTTGGAGTTACCAGGTCTAGACCTTGGAATCCATTTTATATATACAAGTTAGATGGGTAGGCCGAGGCCCTGTCCCGGCCATGATACAGTTCAGCTATCTCTAAAGGCTTGTAGATGAGTCATGTATATTTTGTATATCAGTATTGTGGACTTGCCAGCTCTATGTACAGGTTAGTTTGGTATAGATGGTTGTAGACATTCATGGTGGCCTCATCGGCCTTGATTTTTCTTGTCAGCTCGCAGGTAGACCTCGTCGGCCTAGGTTGAGGGTTACCCCTCCAGAGTTCACAGTTACAGAGTAATACGCTCGGGCCAAATATGGCACCGGATGCCGGCCACGCCTCCCCAAATTTGGGGCGTGACACTGCCTGGGGCTATGTGGTTTGCCCTCAACCCATTTTTTTAATACCTAGTCAGCCAACCAAATGAAGTCAAACTAAGCCACTAAACCAAGCCAATTCAAGCCAAGCAAACCAAGCGAAGTCAAATCAAGCAAAGCCAAATGGGTAATGAGTGAATAGGTATGGGTAATTAGTTTTAATTGGTTAGGTATATATTATGAATAGTTTTCAAATGGGTAGAAAAGGATATTTATTATAAACTCAATGGGTATTTTGTATAAATTGCTCTATACATACTATACATTTAGGCAACTTTAGATAGGCCGACTTGGGCAAAGCCCAAATTGACCCACTTTCAAAATTTCAAGCCCAACACGACACAAAGTTGGCAAGTCATTTTTTCATGGACTAATTTTGCGACCGTTACCTTTTTACATGATTAACGGTGTGTTTGGTATGAGAAAAATATTTTTTTAAAATTTTTTCATGTTTGATTGGCTTAAATATTTTAAAAAATATTTTTCTCATAAACTCATTTTTCTCCAATTGGAAGAAAATAACTTCCATATCACAATAGGCAAGAAAATATTACTCATTTACAACCTTCCTCACCTTAGTTCCCACCCCCACCCCCAAACCCCTATCGCAACCGCCCCGATCTATCACCCTTCCCTCTCTTACCCTTTTTGTCGCGTAGTGTTCACCTATATTATATATTTTCCAAAGAAAACATTTTCTTCTTACCAAACACACCCTGATTTGTATCAGCAATCAGGTGATCACGTATGATTCAATAAACTAACACAATCCTAAAGCACACAAGTATATAGTTCCCTTATTTTACGAAGAAAAGAAACCAAGTATATCATAATCAAGCATAAAAATGCTTACTAAGTTTTGTTACGGCAACATATGCCTCTTGGGAAAAGGATACATATAAAAGAAGTCAGTGGTGCAATACTGACACAAGCAGAAAGACAATAACAAGATAATCATGTGCCCAGGGCCAGCACCAGTCTTCCAGCTTTTCAGGAACAAAAATCAGAAGCCAGAAACTTCATACCTCCCCATAAGCTTTACCTCGTTTTAAAGATAAGTGACCTTAGCCCCAAAGATTTTGGTTAAAGAAAATAAAACCGAGGGACTGCATGAGGAAGTAGAATCTAAATTCCCCATGCCTGTGAAATAAACATGAGGGAGGAACAACATAACATAAAAGGAAAAGAAAATACTTATCCCCGACAAAACAAAATTCATATCCCAACAAAATCAAGCTGCCAGCTTAAATGACAGTATAATTCTTTTCCCATTCTGTTCTCGTTTATTGTGAGTCTATTTCCTCATACGTCATTGCCATCGGCAACAGTAATGACTAAACTCATTGATTGCTTGAAGAAGCACAATAGCTACCAAACCCTGGGCTTCACTCCACCACAGAACAGTAAACTCTTTTACTTGGATTTCCAACTGGCATTGGCTGCACATGCTGAGCACCAGCTTGTCCGCCCATCTCGTTGCCAAACCGCTCAGATGGAGTACTTAATTCAACAGATGATGATCTACTAAGATATGGTTCGGCAGTTCCGTGTCTTGTAGTCTTATCATCAAATGTAACACGTTGGAGATTTTCTGCTAGTAAATCAGGACTATACTTTTGTGGAGATTGAGGACCTGACATGGTTGAATTCTGAACTGATGGTGGTATGAGCCAACGATTCCAGTCATTTCTCCGCCTTAACTTTTCGCCCTACGACGCAAGGAAGAGAACTTTTAAAACCCTAACAGTTAAGAGGCAAATACTACTAAAGTACTTTCTAATTTTAGTACAACCACTATACTAATATTCTTAAAAGCATTTTCCTAGTTCTGAAGCATTAAACACCTAAATAGGCCCATGCAAGAGGGTAGATGCAAATAATACCCAAGTATTTTCATGGAAAAAAATAAGTTAACCGGAAAATTGCTCAACTCTTTTTTTCTTTTTCTTTTTGTGTGTGATAACCGAGAAATCCCTGAGGGCAATGGCGCACATGTTCAAAACTCGGTGGTTTAAGCAAATTCCTAATTCTGAAGCACTAAATATCTCAATCAGCCTAGGCATCAGCAGAAAGACTCTTTATATTATTCAAACAGCACCTGCGAAAAAAGATGATTTACAACCAATATTTTCTTTCTAGCAGGACCTATTCCGAAGAATGTGGTGAACTTTGTATAAGGAAATTGAATACTTGAAACCATTCACAAGGGTAACAGGCACTAGGTCTACTTAAGATTCCATGTTCACATCTCTAAGGTCTTTAATAAGTGCTCATTGATGCATTTAAGTTTCCATTCTTTTAGAACACAGGCACTTAGCCGAAAACTCAACTATTACTTGGAATTCCTTTTATGTTTGCCAAAGAAAGTGGAAACTAAAGGTCTATAAAGACCACAAACCATAGAAGGGATACCTGCACTTCTACAGCAGTAGAGGACCTCATAACGTCCAGTATCAGTTGTATATTATCTGTCAGCTGCATTACCTGCAAAAATGGCTGAAAATAAGCTTTTTACAGCACAAAGTTACCGCAAAGAGTGGTTAAGGCACGCATGTAAGTGGAGGCCGCACTAAGATAAAATGAAGAAACATGGATCTGAAAGGATATCCAAAGACTTTACCCTCCGCCTTCACCTCAACCCAAAAGATTAATCACCCACCTTATACCACTTCAGTCGCAGCAATAAGGACAAAGAGAAGTGAGAACTATCACAAACACATGATTATACATATAAAACAGCAGATTGAACTAAACCCATACAGTCAAGTGCTAACTCCCTAAAATATGGAACAGATTAGAATCCTTTATAGTATCTTAGAATTTTAAAGTATTTAGTGCACAAGCATGTCAGAAAATTTGAGTTAGTGTTATCTCTCATTATAAATAGTTGTGTCTTGGATTCCATTTTCGTCAAGTCATCAATACAATATACATCTCCTCACTTCTCTTATTTTCCGACATATTTAGACAACCCTTCATATGATTCTCAGATGTCGATAACATCGAGCAAAGATTATACTGATATTTTAATTTATACTCCCTGGCAACAAAAGTTCAAGAAAAGCAGGGCCACCCATAACAATCAAGAAATGTATTGTGACTGTTGGATCACCTTGTAGCTAACAACAAAAACAACATACCCAGTATAATCCCTCGTAATGGGGTCTGCGGAGGGTAGTGTGTACACAGACCTTAACCCTACTTTATGAGATAGAGAGGTTGTTTCCAATAGACCATCGGCTCAGGAAAGCATAAGCATCACATTAATGAAAAGAAAAAGAAAAGAAAAGAAAAACAAGAAGGGACAACACCGAGAAGATATGTAAAAGCACCATAAATAACAAGAAAATAGTAAGATGACCGAAAATGCAAGAAATGACAGGTAATCACCTTGTAGCTATGAGAGCATCAACAAATTGCACTCCATAACCATTCCATCAAAAAGGCAGTCACTCAACGTTGCCCAATTTGTAACATAAAATGTAGAACATTGGTGAAACCAGGAATTTCATATGCAAACAGTCTTTTTCTTTTTTCTGCTGACATGACTTTCTACTCATAGATAAGTTTCAGTGTGGTATAACTTAAACCCGAAACTATTGTGAGCAGATATAAATACCATCTGAAATTTCACCCACTTTCTAGTTAAATCCTTTGAAGCAACTTCGTATCTTCTCCTTCCATAAAGATAAGGTAAAGAATTAAACTTCCAATTTGAATATTCATTCAATTAATTAACTCTTTCACAAAATCACAGCTCTCTTATCTTCTCCTACCAAACATGTTTAGGAAGATTAGTGTTTTTGTAAGAAATAGAAGACTCCTTTTAATGCATTTATATTTACTACTAGATCATTATTTCAACTGATGACTTTATTTGATAAGTATTTCAACTCATGACTTGTCTCAATCAGGTAGTAATTTCAGATCAGAGTCTTACTCTCTTTTACAGCATCAAATCATACCCTTCCAAAGTTTACATTGCTCATTATCAGCACCTTTGTCTCCTCTTTCTCCCCTTGTTTTTAAAAGCTCAAAAAAGGTGAAAAGCAACAAGGTGCATGGAGAGAACCTCACTATTTAAGAAAAACTATAAAGTATCAAACATCTAAGAGAGTAGTACAATAAAAATAAAGTGGAATTAAGAAAACTACTTTCGACATCCATTCTACAATAATGATGATCTTAATCCAACTCCTCAAAGGAGAGATTCCCAAAAAAAACAAGAGACTGAAATCACTTTGTACGCCGTTGTTTGAAGCAAACTTCTCTAAAGCATGACTTTACGCCTGAAGCAATAACCCTTTGCTTCATTGTTTCATAGTTTTTAATAGCACTACTTCCGCCTAATTGTTAGCCTTCAATAAATTTAACCCATCTTCAAGAAAACCTGACTCTGTGTACCTCCAATTTTTCCTAGACTTTCTTGCATTATCCAGGTTAAAACATTTTTGTTCTTCCATTTAAAACACAAATAACTTGATGCTACTTACACACAGAAATCACCTCTCTTGTATCACTATAAGTTTTCCTGCCTTCTTCGCCCCTTTTTGAAAGCAATAAACCCTTTGAATTAACCTAAAGAGTCACATTTGAGAGATTCACCCACATAGCTATAACTTCCACATTCCAAAGAGTGCTATGCTCGTGACTTTTTTACATAACCTTGTTCATCTGATTGGTCTTGAGTACTTAGGATCCCTTTTGCACTCAAAACACATTCTCTCTACCTGCTACTCAGCACAGCTACCTGTTTTAAGACACATCCTAATATCTACTATCAATCCTAAGGATGTAGGATCTGCAGATAAAAACTATCTGTAAAGGGAATAAGAACTTCAGAATCAACCAACCATTAACAACTATAGACTCCACAAATAACAGAATAACCTATAAAGCTAAGTATTCAAATTATGCATATGCTGACATGCATAGTACCCTGAATAAATCTACTTATCATGACTGTGATCAAGTACTGCATCTATCCTAATTGGCTTGCCCTACAAGCAATAAGAATAAATAAGGCGATGGACATCTAACCTAGTGGAGAAACAATTACGTCATGGAACAAATGACAGTAAAAGCAGAACCAATGGTTTAATGAAATTATTACATCAGCACGCACTTACATGATAATATATTAACCAAGAGTGCGCATGAAAACACAGTATGGCGGTCACTGACCTCTTGCTAGAATCACTCAATTTCAAAACACAAATCTGTTAACCACTTTCCATGAGCTCAAGAGTTCATTATATAAGGACGTTGATGTAGCTTGACACATTTACCGCAACAACAAATTAATAACTACTGATGAAATCGATTGCAATGCCAGAGATTCAGTCCAACCACATATCAATATGTCAGCCAGCCTTCAAATGACCAAAATTAGAACAGCTTTGTGCAAAAAATACAGCATTTAAAATCAACAACCAACAACAGCAGGCGTATAAAACTTCATATACACTTAAGACATGCTTACTACAAAACGAATCATAGTTGCAATCAGCAAGCCTATACATCAGAGATACTGCTTCTTTCTCCAAGTATCATTCTATTATCCAGTCAAAAGGGTCAAAACTATGCAGGAATATTTCCTCCCTAAGGAAGAAGTTAGAAGTTCACATTAGTTTTAGTTTACTTTCTTTTTCTTCCCCATAATACTCTTAAGAGGGGAAGAAAGCAACACTGATAAGAGAGATAGAAACAGAGAGGCCTCTTGTTTGAGGAAAAGATATCATTGGCGCTTCCTACCCTAAAAAGGAGCTAAGGTCATCAACCAGGCTCAGAAACATTGTTAACAGTTGCCAACAACAACATGAATTAAGATATGGAGATGCATTTTCAAAAGAATGAGCTACTCGAACACCAGAAAATATCAGCCAAGCACTAAGGATCAATCAAACAAATATGTACTAACAGAACTCCCCTTATGAGAAATGACATTTAATTCAAACCAACTCACTTTCTTGAAGCCTGCTATTAGCATAACGGGAACCCATCCATGTTCATCCATGTTCCGTCGCAAGAATGTATCCTTAATTAAATTTTCATCACTACAGCAAAATATAGGGACAAGAAGAGTTTAGAATACCAATACAGTTATGGCAGCTACTAAATAAGAGCAATTACAAGCAAAAAGAACAAAGAAGTGTCTACCTGAAATAATAATCTATCTGGTTCACTATTTTGGTTTGCATCTGGGGATCTGGAACATGAAAGAAGAAAGGTGGCACGGGAGAAAGCATAGGCATTCTAAATGAATCAGGCAGTGGACCTGGAAAATAATATACAGGTGCAACTTCTGCATATTGGTTAAAGTATTAGTAGAGAGACAAAAAGGGCTTAGTAACTCAGCAAAATAACTTAAGAAGTAAAACATCTCACCAGGGTAAACCATAGGAGCTCGATAGGGCGGCACAGGCATGTGTGGAGGTATAAAAGGTGGAGAAGTATGAGGTGGGCCTCCCATAAATGGCCTCGCTGGAACTCTATGTGGCTGCATGGGTGCATCCCTATTCCCCCAACCTCTGTGGGGTTTCCAATCCTGATTTCCACGTTCCTGATCACGCCTACCCCCATAACCATGATTATATGCGCCATCTCCAGAGGGATGTGGACCAACATTGCCTCTCCTGTTTGAGGTTCGTTGATGTTGATTCTCATTTCCACCATGTGATTGAGATCCAAATCCTCCCGACTGTCCACCATCCCTATGACTAGTATCCCTTGACGAAGACTCAGCACCAAAATTTCCAGACTTACCAGAATTATTAGTTACTATTTCCACCTCAGAACCCTGGGCCTGTTGCTGAGGAAAACCTCCATTGGCGGATGCATTATGGTTTGAATAACCACCTCCTCGCTTCATAGACCTTTGGCGGGTGGGACCAACATGGTTCGACATTAAATTAGGGTTTGCATTGTTAGTATTAGCTTGCCTATGAGAAGATGATGCCATTTCCGTGCCCTATAAATCCACACATTTACATATACATGAGCTTTTAGAACTACCGTGGATTATTAACTCATAAGTATATGACACATACACAATAAAACAACGAAAACTGATCAGAGTGCAGATAGAGCAAAAACAACAATAACTACTACTCCTTGATTTCTAAGGTAGTTGGGATCGGCTATATTAATCCTCAATATCCATTTCATTCCGAAAATCAGTTAGAGCAACGTATACAGAAAAGTAGCATTGATGAATGGGGTTTTAATAACCTGTGATACGGAAACTGATCCGTCGGAGAGAGCTTTGATTGAATCAGAAGACGGCGATTTAGGTGAAGCCTTCGTTGACTCAGAGAGAGCAGGCCAAGAGACAGCACCCATAACTGGAGTGACCTCAGCTGCGCCATTTGACGGTTTACTCCAAGCCTGCTTTATAGACACATTGTTGTTGCTATTGTCGGAGCTCTCAAGCTGAGCTTCTGTAGCCACGTCATCAGAAAGCGAATAATCAGAGTGAACGATTTGCTCAGAAGATACCGGAGGAGAAAGTGAAGGTGGAGGAGGTGAAGAGGAACCCGCCACAACGGCGGATTCTGAATCGCCACTGCGAACAATCTGCGTCCAAGTCGAGGAAACGCCACGTGCAGCGGCTGATGATCGCCGAGACTGTGGGCTGTTGAGACCGCCGGCGCCGGCGCCGGCGCCGGTGTCTGGGGTAGTATTCCGGTGAGAATGATGAGCTGGAGTTGGAGCCGCTGTAGCCATCAAAACTAGGGTTTCTTTCTGTTAATCCAAAAGTAATCTCCGAAAATCGAAAGTAATTAGTCTCTACACTTGAAAATCCGTTAGTTGATTGAGTATTCCTAAAATATATAAACCGATCAAAATTTTCTACACAGGGAGTGAGAGATTAAGCAGATTAGTAGTATATAGAATCAGAGAAATCGAGAAATGCAAGTAAAACGCTAAGAGAGTATAACTGAGTAAAAATCAAAAGCCGCAAAAGAGGGTGATTTAGATGATCACTCGGCTTGTTCAACACAGAGAGACGAGTTTTCTCTCTCCTCTCCTTTGTGTTTCTCTCTCCACCTATTGCTTAGCAGTAGAGAAAAGCAACTCGGATTGTTGTACAGAATATAATAAAACTATGAAATAACCCTAGCGCTAGCGTGCATATGCAGTGAAAAAGGCAGTTTCACCGGCATATATTCATTTGCCAATTATTTCATCACTTAACCTTTCATTGGATTGTGACTTAATTACCTACCTTTCTTTTTATACCAATGAATCAGTAAATTCTTAGCACAAGATTCTGCTGATCCTTTTCGTTATCCACTCCAATCTAAATCTTTTTATTTTGGTAATTCAGCAATACAGTTTCATATATTACTTTGTCTTTCAAGATTTTGATATATTTGATTTATTTTTTTAACACGAATACATATTTAAAATCTAGAAGTTACTATTATTTTAAAAAAGGCAATTGCATATTGAATAAGATTGTAATGTTTAACCCTTTACCTCATATTTAGAACTTTAAATAGTATAATACTCTTTATTTTAAAACTAAGTTATCGTTACTTGACTATAATCGTAAAATGTGAATCCAAAAACTAAACTAACTAAGGGCCTGTTTGGCCTTAATTTTGTTTTTCTATTTTTTTTTCGAAACTAATGTTTGGCCATAAAATTTTCAAATTTCTCTTGAAGTTGAATTTTGAAATTTTTGTCAAAATTTGAAAAGCTCCAAACAGTTATTTTTTAAAATTTTCATTTCAAATTGCTCAAAAATTTCAAAAATAATTTCAGATTATATTCATATCCAAACACAACTCTAATTTTCAAATATAATTTTTCCTTGAAGTTTTTTTACTTCTTTTGAAATTTCACAATTCTTGTATCCAAATGTCCACTAAGTTTTCATCCTGCCCACGTGGCAACTCCTAACCCCCATATTAGATTCTTTTTGTGAGGCCATCTCCAACTCTTGCCTTCATTTTCTCCTCCAAAATGGAGTAAAGTTACTCCAATCATTACTCTATTTTTTTACTCCAAAAAAGAATATTTTATTTTATATTCTTCTCTCTCTTTAATAATATATTATTATCCTTTTATTAATTTTTATTTTCTTATTTCTATTAAATAAATTCTATCTTTTTTTCTTTTTTACATATTCATCACATATAATTTATATTCCTTTCTTATATAACCATTTAATATAAAATTATTTTATATCATAAATTTTTAAATAATATAAATTTTAAGCAAATATTATAGATTGTATATATTAACAGATAACTCAAATAAAACTGAAATCATTGAGATACAAGGTAATTAAATACATATTACATTATGGTAAAAATTAAATTAAATACTACATAAATATTCAACTTTCACCTCTAGTATGCTCCCATGAATGATCTACTAATGCATTACAAGTGGAAAATGAGCATCTTTGTCCTTAATTCTTTTGTGTCGAGCTAAAAATTATTTAAATCGGTAATTTTCATCTACTACCATTTCTACCGTTGGAGGTGGACATTTTCAATCATCTTGAATTGGTGCATTATATTCGCATCATCTAATATTTTATATTCGCACCTCTCAATTTTAGCAACATCTAATATTTTATATTCGAACCTTTCTATTTTAGCAACATCTAATATTTTTTTGTACCATTCATTTTTTTTAGATGATTATATATTTTTTTGTAAAATTATAACTTATAATAAAATTAACTTACAATTTTACATAAAAATTATAAATGCACGAAAATTAATTTATCAAAATTATCCATCAAAGTTAAGATGTAAAATTAATATTATAAAGATATTACATAAACATAATTAGGTATATATAAAGAGATAAATTAAAAGAATTAAATAATAAAAATAATAATAAAGTAACAGGGAATAGTAATAGAGGAGACTATTCATCCTCTATTTTGCAGCCAAAAATATGAGAGCATTGAAGCCAAATTTCTCCAAAATTTGACTGCATTATAGCAAAATACAACAAAGTTGGAATTGTGTTTTCCTGCATTTCGAGTTCGCATTGTAATACGTAATATCTTTTTTTTTTTGGGGACATGCCTGAAGTATGAAATGTGGCAGTTCAAATTGAAGTTTGAGCTGTCATAATGTTGGACACAACTATAATTTAAGTTACAATCCTAATATTTAGGATATTGAAATTAACTAAATATTTGATTATAAATTCTTTCCTTTCTGAAATTATATAGGAAGTCCTAATATTTAGGACTTTACATAAATCCTTTTCTTATTAAAACATATATTCCATACTGAACAAAGAATAAACCGAAAGAATACAACTATGAATAGAATAAACCGAAAGAACACAACTATCAATGTTAGTCCATTGAAAAATTAGTCTATTTCAACACAAAGTCTCGTAAAAAATACTTGGAAGTTATGGATACCAACGTCCATTGTTGGAAATTAGTATAAATACTTATACAGAATTATTAAAGTAGAATTATTACACAGCTAAATGATTAAAACTTGAATTGAACACAACAATTACATATTGGATAAGAATATAAAATTCAAAAGTTTACTACTATTTCTTTATCTCTAACGACTATTATAAAATATATTTTTCACGTTTGGTTACCTAACATAACTTCTTCTCAAGAAAAAAATTTTAATTTTTCGCAAATATTTTTGTCATATAAAAAATTCTCTACTACATAGAAAATATATTTTATGTATGTATTTTTCTTTTATCGTTTTTGTGTTGTCGAATTTGATAGAACAAATAACTTAAAATTTTAAATATTTCGAACCAATAGAAATATGAAGGATTATGACACAGAATAAGATAAAGAAATTCATGCACAATGTGATGTAACCAATAATAAATTATGATATAACACATGATGATCGACTTTGTTGCTTTTGATCCGAGGACTTCTATTGAGTTTATCATTCGTTATTTTTAAAAACTTGAATCTTTTTTCCTTTTAAATTTTATTTTAAAACTCAATATATTTTAATATAATATTTAGAGATGTTATTTTAAAAAGTTTATATTCAATAATATAAGGTATATGATAGGCAGACCCTAAGACTAGTAAATATTAAACTAGTTAATATCCATTCAATATATGATGTAGGACATTCAGAGTTTGATATAAACACTATTTTGCTGAATCTTGTAGCTAAGAAAAATGCGACAAATAAGTAAAGTCAAAAAAGAATTGAATAGAACAAAACTGTAATACAACAACAAACTAGAATATCATACGTCTTTAAAAACACATTTCAAAGGTGAAAATGTTACAATAAATGAAATTCCAATCTTAATAACTTCATAATTGTTAATTAATAATGCACATATAAAATAAGCTATCTCAAATGCCATTTGTCATATGAATCCCTCCGATTGAAGAAAATACATAAAAGAATTTAATTGACCTATATGCCGTGTATTCATCTACTTCTAAAGTCAAACAAGTCAACAGTCACAGTGGTCAAACAAATCAGAGGGGTCAAACAAGGGGGAAAAAAAAAAAAATCAAATTGGGAGGTTCCTAACGGCGGCATGGAAGTGAACGGGGACGACGGCGAACCGGCGGCGAAATCTCCAGCTGAAGAAGAAATGACTACTTTTTCTCGCCACAATTTCGGAAATTCTGAAAACACCGACGACGGCTTCTCCGTCACCATCATCGAGGTCTTTCCTCTCTTTTAGTATATGTATTCTCTAATTTCAACACTCTATTATATAACAATTCAAACAACAATAAAAAAGGAGAAAAAACTCAATACAGCTAACTTCTTTTTGGCATGTAAGTAGAACATGAAAGAAGAGTACGGTTTATTCATATGGCCTTGCAGTATTGTTCTAGCCGAGTACATATGGCAACAAAAATCACGCTTCACTGGCGCTACTGTGGTTGAGGTAATGAACCTAATTTTATTGTATTACTTATTGAAAATTTTATAACTTCGTTGCCTTTTATTGGTCTTTAGCTCGAATAAAGGAGGACGGTTGCATTAAGTAACTCTATTGTAAAACTAGTGGATTTATAATGAATCCTCAATATATTATTGAGTTTAAGTTATAAACACTGTCATGTTTTACACTATCCGCTCAACCAAAGGATATTTACAGGGAAGTCTCCTTAAAATGTGAGATACTTATATAATTTTGGAAATAAGACAGGTTACCCTAAACAACTAAAGGTGATCAGATGGTGTAAAATTCCTTAAATGACAGTGTATTAACTTAAAAACTCTTACTTTTTGCTTATGGACTTGGAACGGGTTTAAAGGAACGGAGTGAATATTAAGGATTGACGCGTAGCAGCAACAGTAGTAGTTGTTGTTTGTTTGGTGCCAATTTTTGCGTACTGTGCTTGAGTTCAGTTTGATCAGTGTTACATCTACTTCTTTTTGTTCATCATATTACAGCTTGGGGCAGGGACCTCGTTGCCTGGGCTGGTTGCTGCAAAAGCGGGTGCAGATGTGACACTCACTGATGTTTCAAGCAGATTGGAGGTGTGATATTTTTTTATTTTTTTGAGTGGTTTTTCAAATAGACACTGAACTGGGAATTCATTATTTGATCATAGTCCTGGAGACAGTGCTCAAACCCGGTTACTAAACCATGGATATATGACATATCTATATTACTGGTATACTAATTGGATTCAAGAACTGAGCATAGAATTGATGCGCAGCAGGAATTGAGTATTAGGAATTATTGATTACAAAGAAGTGCTTGACCTTTTCTTTTCTCTTCTTTATTTTGCTTAGCTATTTCTTTCCTTGGAGAATTCGTGTATCTTTGAGGCCATTATTATCATTAAAAATATATTATCCTCACAACAGTTCTGGTTACAGCAACAACAATTATGCCTCAGTCCCAAAGAAGTTGGGGACAACCATGCTGGTAACTCAAAGTAATATGCTTACAGAAACTGTTGGATTGTTCTGGTTTTTAACTTGTAGGTTTTGTCCAAGGATGCTTTTTGGAAATAGAGCTGCCATTGACCCTGTTCTCCCACACTCATCTGCTGCTTCAATATTACTAAACAACAATCTGAAGTTGCCTGGTGACTGATGTAATTGAATGACTAAGCTATAGATGTTTGTGAGTAGGCTAGGAAGCACCTACCCTGAATAAGAACGTCTCAAAATTTTGTGGGACTTATTAGTCAGCACCTTGAGCTTTCAAAATTGCACCAAGATACTTCAGTTTTACTATAACTGCTTGTTTGTGGACCTACAGGTGCTCACTCATATGAGAAGACAGTGCGACTTAAATGATATCAAGTGCAAGGTAATCCACATGCTTTTATTTGCTATATGCAACTTGTCATTCAACATGAAACATTTTGTGTAGAAGGGTTAAAATGTGTGAGTTTTACTTGAGTATCTAAGAGCGTGCAGAATGCCTTGGAACAGTGATAGTTTTATGCATTTCTCCTCCGTTGGCTTTATGAAGGTCTTGTTTCTTGTCTTGATTTTGCGCGGGATATCTATTTGAAGTCTTCCATTTTCACGTTGCTCATACTGTTGTTGAATTGTTTTTCTCATTTTATCTTCTAGATACATGGACTTACATGGGGAGTGTGGGATGCACAAACCTTCTCTCTGTGCCCAAACATTATCCTTGGAGCTGATGTCCTATATGACAGTTGTGGTAGGTTTATTTCCTTATTTATCTTGTTATTTCCTTCCTTTCTGGATCTGCCTACTGAAGTTGAAATGTCTATCTTGCATGCTTACCAAGCCTTTGATGATCTCTTTGCAACTGTGGCATTTTTACTCCAGAATTGTCCATCATCCGTCTTTATTACTACATATCATAACAGAAGGTATGTTTCTGTCCTCTCTTCTCGCTTTAGGCTCAGCTAAGGGTTATTTTCTTGTGTAATTAGCTCATTCAGATGTAGAGATGATCCAATTCCCGAGGGAAATGTTTCCTCTGATTGCTTTAAACCATGTGTAGTGGGCATCACCTAATTGGATTCTTGATGGTAAAATGGGGCCTGAAGTGTGTTAAGCTTCTTGATGGGTTCTCATTCATGCCATCACACAAGACGTCTAGTTTGAGTGGTAACATTCAATTGGCTGAGATTATTTTGGACACAGCAAACAGAGACGATACAAAATTGATGTGACTGAACTCAAGTGTGATGGTGCCAAATACTAGGTCCTGCTTACATATTTTACTTCTTCCATTGTAAGTGATCCAAAACTTGTCAACTATATAGCACTCTTTAGAAATCTTTCCTGCAGTCTTTTTCTCGTTTTTATTTTCTAAAGGATTTCATGGTTTGTAATCGTTCAGGTTTCGATGTAAATAACTTGTGATCAACTAATCATTAACTGCACATCAATAGAAGTGACCAGTGCATTTGTGTCCTCTTTATATGCTTTCTGTGTGCTTTTTCCTAGGGGGAAACTTACTATCACCACTGCATCTCTCGCAGCAAAGGCTAAAATATCTGCGCATGAGACTATGCTGGGGCAAAGAGCTTCAACTGCTTTCTTCACATTATCAATGACATTGAATGCATGCAAAGAAGCATTAGAGGGACCATCTTTTTCTGTCAAGTTCCTCAACTTGTCTGACAGTGTATTCAGCCTGATGACATGTTTTAGCATAGTAATTTGAACTAAGGTATTCTCTTGACTCTTGAGGGTAGATTGCAAACAAGTAATGAGCTCAACATTGCAACAAAATACGCCATTGGCTCTTTATGCCTACTAGGATCGCTAGTAATTATTTTATAGCTGTCTAACTACATAAGAATTGCAAAGGCTAGCTATTTATAGGAAGAAGACCAAAGTTGTGTTATTGCTCTGGAATTTGTTGAATTAAAATGAATGGTTAAAACAGTGAATTTGGTTGCATGCATGTTTGCTATAGGTTGCGGAGAGCTTTTCAAGCATCTATTGTGAATAGATATATCATGGTACTTTAGTCTGCTCATCTTTATGCCTAATGATTTGCCAAAGGGTACTTGATATAAACCAGGCATGACATTTTTGTCTCCTTCTTTTCTCCCTTGTTGGTACTGCATGTTGTGTTAAGGTGGCAAGCTTCACAACTAAGGATGTGGCCTATTGGTTAATTAAGTGGGTTAAAATCGTCAGGACCGGGATTCCCAAATCCACTGTGTTAACGTGATTTCTTTTCATTTATCTGCCTTGTTAGGGACCTTAGCTATTTAGAAGTAACACGTTTCTAATGAAATAGTTGAGGTGCTTGCAAGCTGGTTAGATATCACTGTTATAAAAACGAAGTGGTTAAAGAGCATGGAGTGTTGGCCCCTTAGCACTCATGTGGATTATTTGGAAAGAGAGAAATAGAAGGGCTTTTGTAAGGGTGGAACTAGATTTTGTAAAGTTGCAAAGTAGCTTTTGTCTCTAGTTTCTTTTTGGTTTACTTATAAGGTCTATATCTGTATAGAGGATTAGGTCTCTTTTGTTGAGAACCATATTTAGTGTATTCTTTCTGGTACTTGGTTCTTCTCAATTGTTAATAAAATTATTTAACTTATAAAAAACAAAGTGGTTAACCTTATGCACGTGATAATTGCTTGTACTCCAGCTTTTTCGTTATTTGCAATATTTGTCACCCGCCACTGGCTCACTCTGAGTATAGTACCAGTACAGTGTTGGTGCCAAAAGGGGACCTCACACAAGGCCTTTCTAAATCAAGTACTAAACCTCTTTACGTTATGCAATGATTGTACGCAAGTGTAACTGCTCCTGCTACTACTGGCTATTCGATTTCTCCATCTCCATTGCCCCTTCCGTTGCTTGCCCTGCTGGAACATAACAACAACAAATATTCCTCAGTTCTAAACAATTGGTAAGTTTAACATTGATTTTTTCTTTATTTGGATTTGAAACCGACAATATGAGCAAGCTCACGAAAGACGGACTTCATTGATACATAAAGGGAAATTGATGTGTATTGCTAAAATATGCACAAACTAATATTCCTAGCAAAAGAATATTATAATTCGAAGTATGGATTAACACATCTAATTTATAGCAATGATGAATGTGCAAAGCAAAAATGTACTAAAAGACAGTCGCATTACTAAGAACGTTTTATTTCGCTTTTCCAATCTATATGCTTAAGCAGTCGCAAATATATTTTTCAGAAAAGATAGAATTATTAGTTACCAAAGTAGATATTTCGATCAGAAAAAAGGAACCCAAAAAAAAGAGAGTCAAGAAGACTAGAATCATGCTTTGGTTAAGGGACCTGTCGCAAAAGCGAAGTAATTACCTCGGTCCGTTTTTCGGTACCGTCTAAAGTTAAGGGTATAAGTGCAAATTCTTAAAAGATTGCGGGTCCCTAAACAAAACTGTTACCCGCACAAGGAGAAAAGGCAATGCCCTGTTTGGATGCCCGAAATTCTCGTTTAGGGGAAAACCACCTCTTTACTGTAACGAAAGTACGACAATTCTACAGCACCAGTTCCCTCAGAGGTAAATTCTTGTTTTTTTCTTTTCTTTTTGTGTTCGATATATTATTATTATTCGCCTGCATTCTCATGTAATAATCGCATAATCTATCTTCTGTTTCTTAGAATTTCTAGGGTTGATTTTATCGCCAATTATAGCCCTGCCATTGACTTCTAATTAGATTTTGAACGAACAAGGGTCTTGTTGTATAAACTGGAAATTCACTGCAATGGGATCAAACCCACAAGCTGTTTGAATTCTAGAATGGGGTTAAGGCTTAATCAAATTCGAATTGGGTTTTCTTTGATTTTGTTAACTTTTGGCGCGAGATTAGAGGGGTAAGGCGAGATTTGAATCATGTACCTAAGTGGCCAGAGTGAAGTTGTGATCTCTAAAGCTCTCTAAAGCTCATTGGTCTTTTTGAATGAAATTGATATTTATGCATGTATTCCTTTTTTTTTAATGTTTAATGTGTCAGAATTACCAGATGGAAATTGTAAAAAGGTTAACATTACCCTGGGATGCCAATTACCAGATGGAGAAGTGGGTATTCTTGAAAGTCAATTCACCTTCTCTATGAACTGAATTTCTCACTGTTATATATGGTAGTTTTTTTGCTAACTAAAGGAGACCGTTTTCTCCTTTTTATTATAGTTACCTCTTCTGACCTCGGGTAGTTTGCATCCGAAGTAGAGCTAGAAATTTATATAAGGGGATTCAAAAATTTATTAGAATGGCATAGTAGGGATTCAAACTTGAGACTTAAAGCCTTTTTAATCCCCTTTACCATTACACTAGAATTTTCCCCGCGATTCAACAATTTGTATAATAACCAAAAAAAAAAAAAACAAACTATTTTTACCCTGTTTGCATAGTATAATTTTTCGACAAAGGTAAGTGAATCTCATTCCCTCTTACTAGCTCCATCCCCGGTTTGCATTACTCTGTGGATAACCCCTGGGTAAATACTAAATAGTCAATGCAAGTGTCTTTGGTGATACATGTATGAATCTATGAAGACAAAGAACCTTTCTCTTGAGATAGAAGTTCGAAAGTTACTAGGATTTTTGAACCGCTCTTTCAAGCTTATAAAGCTATACGAAAGAAAATGCAAATATTCATGCTTGAATTTCTGTGATCTGTGAGCTGATCTTACTTGTCATTTTTAGGTATAATTCTGCTGTAACTTGTCCACATTGTATTTTTACTCAATCAAATAGATGGCTGGGAGTGGGAGGTCTACTCGTTCCAAAACACAGCAATCTATGCAGCAGCAGGAATCCCAGTGTAGAGCAAAGTGGACCACATCTCTTACCAAGATAATGCTGGAGGTAATGGTCGACCAAGTTCATGAAGGGCACATGCAAAACAAGTCTTTTAGTAAGAAAGGATGGAAATGCATTTGTGATGAATTCCATAAAAGAACCGGTCTTACATGGGAGAGGGAGCAATTGAAGTATCGATATGCTGCACTAAGAAAGCAGTTTGCTATTATGAAGTTGCTACTTGATCATAGTGATTTCAAATGGGAGGAAATTACAGGTTTAGTAACAGCAACAGATGAAGCTTGGGATAAGTACATCAAGGTTTGTTTTCCGGTGTTGTCTATTTTGAACAAAAACACCTTTAGCTGCTAGGACACATTTGCCATTTGTGTTTGCAAGTTGAACTCTCCTTTTACTTTTTATTTTCTTTTAATTTCCTAATGCACAGAAGAATTTTGTGAATAAGACTTTCTTTTCCAATGCCTATGTGATCTATTGATGGATCACGGTTTACCTTAGCAATATTTTTCATGTCAAGGGCTTGTAATTTCTTAGTAGAGTCTGATGTTGTTCTTCAGGATAATCCAGATGCAGAGACCATAAGGAGCACAGGCTGCCCATTTTACAAGGAACTGATTGTGATATTTGCGGATTCTGGAAGTAAAGGAACATATAATGGATCTACTAGACACAAGGACTGTCTCCCCGGTTCAACACTGTCTCAGGAAGAGTTGTCATATTCAGAGTCTGAAGAAGGTCCCGATTCCAATGAGCAAGAAATTCTTCAGTCTGTGAGCTCACCTACTGATATAGCATGTCGAAAAAGAGGGCGTAAGGGGGTTGATGGTGCTATTGCAAAAGCTATATCTGAGATATCTGCTGCTTCAAGACTTAGAGCATCTGCTATTAATAAGTGCAACGAAAATTTCAGCATAACCGACTGTATTAGAGCTTTGGATGAATTGGAAGGTGTCGATGACCAAGTGTATTATGCTGCTTTGGATCTCTTCTACAATCGTGCAGCTAGGGAGTTATTCTTATCTCTCAAAGTTGAGAAGCGGCTGACAT
The DNA here is from genome assembly GCA_002018475.1 of Nicotiana obtusifolia. Taxonomy (NCBI): domain Eukaryota; kingdom Viridiplantae; phylum Streptophyta; class Magnoliopsida; order Solanales; family Solanaceae; genus Nicotiana; species Nicotiana obtusifolia. The sequence continues at coordinate 183,307 of MCJB01045015.1, read as the reverse complement.
GGTTGGTTGGCAAATTGTCCCGGTCCTCCCTAAGTTAAAAGGATAATTCCGACTAATCTTGTTATATATTCAAGTAGCAATATCCTATCTCAAGTGAGTCATTATTATTGGTTTTTACAAAGGTGGAAGCTTCATGTATAGACCACATCTCTCTATCTCTTTCTCCTTTTTTTCTTTTTTGACAACTAGGAGTAAGACTAGATTTCAGAATTTGGATAAAATTTAGTGAGAGAGTTGAAACTTGCTATAGGAGGAAGCATTTTGTTAAAAATTAAGCCCACTCATCATGCATTTAGATGCAAAGGTGGCTATTATTTCTATTCATCATGAGGCAGGACTTGCTGTTGGAGTTGCCGTTGCAGCAACAGTTGTGACATTAAGTTACTTGTATGAAATCAAAAGGAGAGCATGTAACCATCAGCTATAGAAAGTTACATATATCTTGGTGAACTCATTTACATTAACTTGAAAATGAATAGCTCCGTGGTTCAAAAGGCATCTAGGTTGATAGTTGTTATGGACGATCCAACATACTGCTAGTCCTTCTTCACGTTTCATCAAATCCTGATCAGTTAAAAACAAAATCCTGATTAAACAAGTACTAGCTCATAAAAGGAAAGAATCCAAGATTTAAATATGAGGGATTCAATATTTAATCCATTGTGCTTTTAAAATTATGGCTACATAATTCAAATTAATTGTTGAAATTTTAATGATTTTTAACATATATATATATATATATATATATATATATATATATATGTACTACGTTCCGTCCGCCTCTGGCAAAGGTACACTACCAATCATGAGAAAACGAAAAAGAAGAATCCATTCAATCATGAGAAAGACTCATTAGAGAAAAATCTCATGGCATAAAAGGTGTAGTTTTGTTTCGGTTCGAATCCCAGCAGAGATAAAAATTCCTAAGTGATTTGTTCCATGTTTGACAGACAGAATTATTCAGTGCTTGTGGGAGGTAGCAGCTAACTGACAGAATTAATCGAGTACGCACAAGTAGTCCAGATACCACCATTGTTTCCATCGTTAAAAAAGAGAAGCGTAAATTTATTGAAAGTTTTGTCGCCTCAGAGGCAAAAGTTGAATTCCATAGGCACCAGATCAATTATTGTACTCCTACGGGTATTAGTACTGCCTAGGGCCGAGGCCTATGCTTTTTTGAATCCAATCGTAGATATTATGCCAGTCATACCTCTGTTCTTTTTTCTCTTAGCCTTTGTTTGGCAAGCTGCTGTAAGTTTTCGATGAGATCCTTAATTATATCCTAGAAAATTCATGATTTATTCGAAAAAAAATTATAAAATAAATAAAATCAGATAAGCTTTACCGTTTGAAATCTTGATTCAAACATTGAAATTCTTGGATAGTGACGAGAAATCCGGCTTAACTTATTTCCTTATTTTTTTACGCTTTCCTTTCCAGTGAAAGACCTTATTAGGCTCCTCACAATACCTAATTGTGTATATAAAAAAATTTTGGTTAATGACAAACTCTTAGTAGAAAAGAATTTATGAAAATTCTTTTAGAGAAAGAGCTTCATTGCTTGGTGTCAAACTAGGATATGCGGTAGAAAAATGGATGATCTATTCTCTTTTTTTCAAAAAAATTATCTTGGAAATTGTGTAATGCTTACTCTCAAACTCCTCGTTTACACAATAATGATATTTTTTGTTTCTCTCTTCATCTTTGGATTCCTATCTAATGATTCCTATATACGTACTACTTTCCCCTCCTTGAGGATGTATGAAACTAAAGGAGAACAAGTTTACGCCAACATGTATGCTACAGTGAAAATGGAATTCGATTAAAGTTAAAACTATCCATAATGCTAATTAGGCTTGAAAAATCTTTAGTTATTCATCATAGCTAGAATCTTCATTTCTTTGGATACTTTTCAAAAATCAACTTTAACGTTGATATTTTTACAACAGTTTTCTATTTCAATAAGGTAAATCTACGACGGTAGATGGCATATGAATTAGGTTTAGAATTAAATTTCACGAAAATATTTTTATAAAAGTTCATGAAAAGAAAACTATAATAGGAGTGAAAAGAGATTACTTAATCCGGAATTGTCTAATTTTATATAAGAACACACAGGCTAAGAAGCATAAAGGCCCATTAGCTCAGTTGGTTAGAGCGTCGTGCTAATAACCCGAAGGTCGCAGGTTCAAGACCTGCATGGGCCAATATTTATGTTTTCTTGATATTTAACCTGCTTTCTGCCCTTTTGCAAGAGTAAACTAAGCTTTATAACCGTCAAAATCGAACAGATACAGAACTTTTAAGCGTTTTGCTTCATCTCTCTGATCTTCTTATTGCCTTTGTAATTGCTTCACGACCATCCATCAATCTTTGGTATCTAAAAAACATAATTTATGCAGCCAAATATTTCTCTAAGTTTAAAAGGATAAATTAAGTGGTAAGAAGTACAACCAAATTAAATATTATTATTAGTTTCACTCACAAATCTTCAACTTTTACAAACTTCTCTTCCATGTAAAATTCATATTTAAAAGCAGTTTCACTTCCACGGATTCTTTTCTACTCAGAAAATGGTCCATGAATTGATCAATTATATCTCAATCACAAACTAGTAAATATTCACTGTTTCAACCCTTCGTAACGATTTTGCAACATAGGAACCTAGTCATTTCATATTGAATATAATTTATCTTTTAGGACAAATTAGAGGTTCTCTTAGACTAGAGATTCTTGAAGTCTCTATTTATTTACATTGCCATACAAGTATATAACAAGACTAAGAACATGCCTAACAAACTCTACATCAAATTTAATGTAAATGTAATAATTAATCAAATTTAATCCCAACTGGTTGGCATCAAAGTTCATGAGGAATTGAAAAAAATAAAAAGAGTATTCTTTCACACATTTTACAGCAGGCTCCCACTTGTACACACATAGACAGACACAAAATTAATATGAAGAGGACGGCCCCAATTGCCTGTTATCTCAATGTTTTCTTCTAATGCCCAATCTCCATTGCTAAGAGCTGCTCGTCTCCACCACTCACAACTTCCCAAATCTTTTTACAATTATCAGCTTCCTGATCAGAGCCACAGCCAAGTTGAGCCTTCCCATCGGCCACGACAACATACTGCTTCACAAGTAGAAAGGAGATACCGCGTTGCTACCAATACTTTACACAATCTGGGGCCGAAATATGCACAGAAAGCAAAGATAGCAAGTAAGATCTAAATGGTGTCTATTTCATATGTTAAATTTCGAACAAAATGCATTTTGGCATGCACTTCCAGATTTTGCTTCATATCTACATATCAAGCAAAGAGACTACATGAAGTAATTAAGAACACATTGAAATCAAAACAGAGCTTTCCTTATAGCATCAAATACAAATCCACACCAGAGCATCTGGAATAGGAGTATGTTAGCTGATATCAGCCTAAACATGGACATCTATATACTTCTAATATTTTCCAGTAAATAAGTCCATACTTTGCTAGCGGCACTCACTTTAATCACTTGGAGTCAACATAGACAACTCAAACCAAAGAACTCCAAAGGATGAGGGCCATGAGGCACAACCCCCCNNNNCCAAGCCAAGCTTATGCACACTTCGACTGCTCCACCATGTTCCTGCTACCTCACACTAGCACAGGTACTAAGTAACTCTGCCCATCAATGCTTAGAAAGATGCGAAGAAATCAAACAGTAGGCCATACCCTTAAGTAACCTCATAAATCCATCGATTGCTTTGTTTTCTTTAATTATACTCCAAATCCACCGTGGTACCAATAATTTTCCCTCACTCCCTGTGAACAATTTAATGTGTACATTCCTTTCCTATTGAACCGACATGAGTGTATCATCCTTGACAATACTATCATCATTAACAAATCTGAACTACTAACAAGCACAATACAAAAGTGTGCAGAAAGAATCAAAAGCTTGAGGATTCTCTGAGCAACAAAAAAGTAGCATGATTGCAACCCACTAACATTGTGATTTAACCTAACGATGGAAGCTATTACTCAAACAAAATGCAAAAATTGCCTGCCAGCACTGATTACCCATTAAAAGAAACAGTACTTAAAACCAGAGGGTAGAGAAGGTAGAGATGGAGAACGTGGGTGGACAATTTAATCTACAACAATATATCTACAATAAAGACCTATATTTCTTATCATGATTAATAACTTACATAAAGCTGAAATATGTAAGAGTGGGTTCTAACTGGCAGCACCTCTACTGGAGAAGTCAACAACAATAATCAGCATTCAGCAGTGACTACTTGGAACTCTTAGCCTTCTTATCAGCTTTAGCAGCCGCAGCAGCAGCTTTAGCAGCAGATTTGGCTAAGGTAGTGGGCTTCAAGGCACTCTTGGGGTTCAGTGCCTTTCTGATCTTAAACACAGCCCAGGCAGTTCCAAAAGCATGCCCTGCAGCATCAAGCCCTTCACTGGTTGCCTTAGCTGCTTCTTCTCCATACCTACAAAAGGCAAATTCACTTTTAATTTATATCTGAATAATTAGAGCTGCATGTCTTCATTTTAGTGTATTACCCCACTGACATAGTGTATCAGCACTTAGTTGAGTGAGAAAATGAATGAAAATGTATTGCAATGAAAAGATGGAGGTCTATTACCATATGAAAGTCCTAGTTTTCATTCCTAGTAAACATCAGAAAAAAGCATATGTAGCCAAGATAACTGATCATACACTCTATCATAAATGTTTGCAAAGTTAAAGTAGGAAAAAGGGAAAGGAGAGCTTTTTCTTTGATTACACCTTTTTTACCCATTTGGACGATTATCCAGTTTTCTTCGGCAATTTTTCAGGTATTGGAGAACTGTACAACAACTGAGCTTCACCTGTGAGAAACAAATTCAGTCGTGACAGTGCTTGATGTAGACATCACATTCTTTCCAGCTACTTCAACAGCATCACATATTCTGCCTATTAACAAGAACATCGGCATTAGACTTCTGCCAAATTTAATCATTAATTTTAAACGAAAAAAATAAATTGCATCTACTTGTGCCAAAGACAAATTGCATTGCCGTGAGAAGTAGCACATGTACTTATGAAGTTGAAACCACCAAAAATCACCTGAAGAGTGCGCAGTATACATATTGTATTCTAACTGTAACACCAGCCAGATGCATAAAGTTAATGTTCCGTGTCCCCCTTGTGCCACTTGGCCTCCCGTGTGAGAGGGAGGAAGCAGGAGCAACCATCTAAAAGCAAGGGTTACAACTAGCTCTTCACTCAAACATAAAACAATTACTCAAAGTTGTCCGTTTGACAGCCCAAGTGAAACTGAATCAATCCTTTTTCTACGCAGAAAAGTGCTTCGACCAGGCTCGTCATCATATCATAAATGACTACCTCTTCCTCACCTACTGTGATTGACTCATTCTTGCCATGGACAAAAAAGAAAAAATCAAAATCCAGAGACATATAAAGAACTGAAGTACCCCCTTATAGCAATGAATTATACTGCACTATCCTCCATTCAAACATTGCATACTACCCCATTGTGAACAGTGGTAGCTTTTACTTAATTCCTATAGCATGCAGTGGTAATACTTTTCTGATCTAGGAAGATTGATATTACGTCTGAACTGAATGATTAGGTGAGAAAGGAAAGGAGGGGAATGAGAGAGATAAAGAATTTTAAGTCTGATAGATCATAGAAAGAGAATTAAAGGAGAGATAGGAATGCCAAGGTAATGAAATAAAGATTGAATCTCGTTTCCACCTGTATTTAAACAGAAAAAGTAGGAAACCAAACCTGTTTTATTCAAATTTTTGTAATCTAAAAGGGGAACTTGGCATCGTGAATAAAATGGGTATTTTTATATGTCAAATTATGCCATAATAAACCCAAAACAAAACTTGTGTTATTCTCTTTTCTCCTACCTCCTTCCCTTTCCCTCTGCATAGTTTTCTTAGCTTATCAAAAGCAAAAGAAAAAAAGAAAGGTGGCGGGGATCCTCTTCTCTTGATCCAAACATATCGATCAAGAATAGCTTAAGGCAGAATCAAATACATAAACTGGATTTCTTACCCTTTTCTCTCTTCTCTATACCCATGTATTAGGATTAGCAATTGCTTGATTAAACACCTAATGAGACACAAGTGGTTAGATGTCCAAAAATAGTTCAGGCGTGCACTGAATAAATGGTGCCAAGTTCAAGGAGTCCCGAGGTATTATGCCTTTATATTAAAGACAATTGATGAAGACCTATTACATATTTATTCTATTCCTGTCAGACATGTCCTTGACGCCATGAATCCTACACTGTTTAAAGATGACGGCTTAGCTAATCCATATGTCTGTGATAATATGGGTATTATAAAGATGCGATTGAACTTTTATCTGACCTGAAGAAGTAGGGAGAAAAGGTAGAAAAGCAAATAGCAGAACCTACAGACATACAGATTCCAGAAGATATCAAAATGAGTCGGAAAGAGAGAAAGAAAGATATTTGACTTACTAAATCCATCAAGAGTAGCAAGAACCATTTCCCCAGGCAGGAGGCTAAAGAACTTTTTTCCTGCTTTGGTATTTGCAACTGACCTGGTAACGAATCCTGAAACCTTCACAGCTCCAGAAAGGACTCCAACTGCCACTTTCTCAGTCATCTTTGTTACCCTCTTAACCCTGAAAAATACAGCCGAATAAGTAAGTCGCAAATATTACACCAACTATTCACATGAGTATTCCTGATCTTCTTAAAGGGATGTACATGTCGATCAGCAAGAGGTAGCTCAAAAAAAGAACCAAGGTTTATGATATTTTCCATTTCCCAAAAGTGGAAACGAGGGAAAAAGGCAGGATTTTGAGTCACTTATTTCTGTATTTCTCTATCAAAGAAAGTCTCCCATGGCAGCTTCTCATGCTAAAGTTTTAGTTATAGCAGGTTTCAAAATTTATAGGAACAAGCATCATTATCGGTAATAGAAACCAGATACACTCAGGTGAATCAAAATTATCTTGGTTCCATTAGATGGTCTTTAAGGATGCTTAACATATTCAAACCGATTAACAGCTTTAAGACATTTGTAGCCAAAATAGTTAAGAAAATCATAAAGTTTCATAGTCCAACAGCTCACTGGGATTAGCTAAATCTCTAAAACACCGAGAACATTTCCCGTCATATATTCTGGCAAGTGTAGATAATTGCATCCCGTTTCTTTAGAGTCATAACTTTTTTTTGGATAAGGACATCACCTTTCTTTAGAGTCATAATTGATTACCTTGTAATGAGTAAAAATATAAATTTCACTCCAAGTGCCCTAATATCAAACAAACCATCTCTACCTTCTATATCCTCTCACTCAATGGAAGTTCATCACAAGAAAACAAAAGAGAAAGCTTTGTGCGCACAAAAGAAGAGGCTAAATTTTTCTAGTTCAACAATTCCACACCTTTCACTGACTCATCCCTATCTTTAAATTACTAAAGGCCGTCATGCATTAATGTGGGGCAATAAGAAATATCCTCTACTTCAACTTCCTGCTTTCACATGTGAAGGGGAAAAAGGAAAAAGCACTTCCCCTAACATTTAAACTTCATAGTCCATTTTATTAGTTCCTCATTTATGTGACACTTTTTCGTCGTCAGCCTGTCTCAAAAATGATGACACTTTTTATAACGACTCGACCGATCGTTTTGCTTTCTAGATCCCCGTCCCCCTAAATAAGATTCCCTGCATGTTCTTTTACTGTTTTATGACTTGCGGGGATGGTTAGTTCGGGTTTGGAAGGGTTCGGGTTGAAATCGGAACACTTAGTTCCTTATTATTGGCTTAAAAAGGGTTAAGTTGACTTGGGTCAACATTTTTAGTAAACGACCTCGAAACCGGGATTTGACGGTCCCAATAGTTCGTATGATGATTTTGGACTTGGACGTGTATTCGGATCGGGTTTTGGATGACCCGGCGCCTAAAGTTAGAAGTTGGCTCATTGAAGGTTTTAAAGTTCTTTAAATTTGGTTTGAAGTAGGTTTTGGTGTTATCGAGGTTCGTTTGGAATTCCGAGCCTAGGAATAGCTCTGTATGGTGATTTAAGACTTGCACACAAAATTTGGTGTCATTCCGAGTAGTTTAAGTATGATTCGGCGCGTTCGGAGCAAGTTGGAAGAACTTGAAGTTCATAAGTTGATTCGATTTGGTTTGGAGTGTGATTCTTAATTTTGATGTTGTTTTACGCGTTCCGAGGGTTCGAACGAGTCCGTCTTATGTTTACGAACTTGTTGGTATATTTGGTCAAGGCCCCGAGTGGCTCGGGCGAGTTCCGGACGGGGTTCGGATCGATTTGGGCCATGTTGAAAAGTTGGGAGTTTGTTGTTGCTGGTGCGACCGCTTCTGCAGAAGTTTGGTCGCAGAAGCGGCCTCGCAGAAGCGAGGTGATTCTCGCAGAAGCGGCTTGGGTAGCCTGGGTGGTTAGTCGCAGAAGCGAAGAAACGAGCGCACCTGCAAAAGCGCAGGTGCGAGACAAACGACCGTAGAAGCGGTCAAGGTCACAGGAGCAACACTAACGCCGCAGAAACGTGCTCACAGAAGCAAGCCTTTTGTCCGCAGAAGCGGAAGTAGGCCAGCTGGGGAGGGCCACATCTGCGATGCATTTTCCGTAGATGCGGAGCCGCAGAAGCGGCCAATTCCCCGCAAAAGCGCAAACTGCTGGGAGGCAGTGAGGTCCATTTAATACGGGACTTAGGCCATTTTGGTTCATTTATTTTACTTCTTGAGCAATTTTTGGAGCTTCTTACAGAGGGATTTCCACCTAGCTATTGTAGGTAAACAATTCCTACCCAATGTAAGTTAAATATATAAATTATGGGTAGATTTTAACATGTAAAATTGTAAAAATTATTGAAAAACCTAGATTTTGATAAAAATTGTATTTAACCACGAAAATGGTTATGGAATTGGGTGAAAATTATATATTTGAGTTCGGGAGGTTATGGGTAACAATTATCTTCAAACATTTCCGAAATTCGGGCACGTGGGCCCGGGGGTGAATTTTAGGAATATTACAAATTGGGTTGGGTAATTAATCCAATAGTTAAATTATGAAAATTTTGAGTATATATTGACTTATTTACATAATATTTGGCTAGTTTCGGATTGTTTGGCACTGAGTCGAGGACTTAGAGCATATTTGTGGACCGGAAGTGAGCTTGAGAACGAGGTAAGTCTCTTGCCTAACCTTGTAAGAGGGAACTCATCCCTTAGGTGTATCTTGTTGTGTGTGATTTGTGTGGGGAGCTACGTACGCAGTAGGTGACAAGAGTCCGTGCGTACCTATTTCATGAGATGTCCGGGTAGTCTTAGATTTACATCATGCCTTAAATTGTACTGTCATCTTTGTTATATATATTAATTTTCTTGAATAGAGTTGAGACTAGAGAAATTTTTTTAAGTTGAAAATTTCCAATTTATAATTCTTATTTTTAGGGATGAATTGATGTATATTTAATATCTCCAAGAAGTCCGTGTCCTCTCGCGTCGCAAGTACTTCCGTGAGCGAGATAAACTTCTCTATTCTCATGGGAGCGGGTCGTTCGCCTCGGCAGAGTAGTAGATGCATCTATGGTTCGTGCCGTTCGATCCTCGGCAGTGCACACAGTATATTTCTGGATCGGTATAAATCGTGCGTAATAATATTCGAAGCCTGATTACACTTGATATTACTTTATGGCTCGAGAGGTTATAAATTTATTAAATGACAGAAATTGATTCGGGGTTAAAAGATGGTGGTTAGAGATTTTGAAATTTATTATCAGTTAATGGGTCATTTATTCACCGCTTGACATTGTGTTATTATTAATGTTTCCATGGCTCATACCTGTTTAGAATTTCTGTATTTTATTGTTGGCCCATATAAGTGTCGAAGTCGGCCCCTCGTCACTACTTCTTCGAGGTTAGACAAGATACTTACTGGATACATGTTGTTTATGTACTCACGCTAAACTTCTGCACGATTAGGATCTGAGGCAGGTGCATCTGATAGTCATCCCGGCGCGCACCCCTGATACTTCGAGACTTAGTGGTGAGCTGCTTTCCGAGTCCGTTCCGGGGCACCCGGAGTCTCTCTTTTGCATTTATTTTCTGTCTACTCTATTTCAGACAATAGTTTAGTGTTTTGTATATTCTACTAGTAGCTCATACACTTGCGACACCAGGTCTTGGAATTATGCTAGTAGACACTAGATGGCTTTTGAGTATACATTTCACCACACTTGCTCTTATATTTGTCTACACTTTATTTTATTAAATTTTTCACCTTTTACTTACTTAACAAAAATAAAAATCAATTATTTCGAATTGTTTAAAAGGATAAAGACATGGCTAGTTCACCGTTGGCTTGTCTAGCGGCGACGTTGGGCGCCATCACGGCTTATAAGTGAAATTGGGTTGTGACACCTTTCTCTATTTAGAAAAAATTCAACTTTACAATTTTCATTTTACTCTTGATAAGAGATTTATGGCTAGACAAATGTCATGACTTGTTTTAGATCACAAGTTTCACAAGTCTTTCTTTCTTAAACCCTGTGTGCCTAGTCAAAGATCATCAGATAAAATGGGACGGAGGGAGTAGCCCATTTAAGAATTCAACAGGTAGTCAGTCTCACTATACACTTGATCTTACTTTGCAACATATTCAAGAACTCACAAGATTGCTAACCAATACGACAACCAACAATTGCAAAACAAAGATATTTAGCTGACAATCAAGCAAAAGACCATACCTTTTGATCCTCTTCAATGTCTCAGGACTAACCTCAGTTTTCGAACCTGTCTTAAACCTATTCTTCAATACCTCATTCCCCCACTTCAATCTATCCGCAGTCACATCTCCACACCACAAAATTCCCTTGATCATGTGTCCTGATCCCGAAGCCACATACTTTGCCGCCGAGGCATTATACTCCTCCACGTTAGGCGCCAATGTGGTCCAATACGCTGCGCATCGCTCTTCCAACACTTCCTTCTTCTTCTCCGACTTCAAATCCGCCGGAGACAACTCCTTCGCCACCGGTCCGCCCAACACCGCTGCGGCCTGCTCCTCCACTTTCTGCACCGCAAAGTTGCTATAAGTTTCCAAAATGCCATCCAGCTCCTTTAGTAATTTCTCCTGACCTTTGGAAGCAATCGTTAAACCATAATTCAACGATTCATTCGCCAAGTCATTAGCCGATGATTCCTTATCCGATTCGCCATCTTTAGGAGCTTGAAATGAGAAAAAGTAGCGTGAATCGTCGAGTTTTACGGCGGCAAGGTCCTTAGTCAACGGCCACTGGATTTCGTTTCCGACACGAACGAGGACAGCGACGACGCTGTTTTCTTGCCGGAGACGGTGAACGGATAAGTCGCCGGCGGCGAGTTCGACGGAGTAGTGTGTGTCGATCAAATGGAGAATGGAACCGGGGATAGTGAGTAGGGTTTCTTCGAGAGTTTCAAGAGGGGCAGACGGTGAATAATGCTGCTCGTGAGGGGTAAATTGGTCATTTTCTGGAAAGAGGTTTTCAACGAGGTCGTTCATGTCAATGGTCGGGTAGAGATTTTGACGGGAGGAGGAGGAAGGGGGAAAAGGGGTATTTTGGTCAATGACTACTTGGGGATACATTGGGGTTCGAGAAGTATTAGGGTTTAGGGAAGCCATTGAAGAAGAGATCAGTGATCAAAGTGAAGCTGAAAATGGAGGAGTGGAGAAGACGAGAGATGAAGTTCAGACTTGAGAGAGAAGCAGAAAAGGTAATAATAGGCCAAACGCGTAAAAATACGCGTAAAATGGCTAGTTTGATATTAAACTCTCTTATTAAAAAAAGAAATAGTAAACTCTGTTAACCGTCTTGGGAATTTCCCGCGTAAGTACCCATAAGTGTACTCCTGCTTTTCAATTGGATAATAATATAAATTTTATTTGAAAAAGAAAACATATATTTTAAGGGGTGAAAATCATTTACATTCCCAAGTGTACTCAAATCAAACTTATTCCCCAACTTTGAACAATTATTATTTTTATCCTACTCAATATCTATTTTGCCCTTGCATTTTCAACTCCCCATATATAATACATTTTTTATATTATTTAAATATTTTTTAATGCATGTATTTATTCATAATTTAAGTAATATTATATTTTATTATATAACTTAATCTAAGTTCACTAACATTATAAATAAAACAATCATATTATAAATTTATTATAAAATATGTTGTTGATATATATATATATATATATGAAAATGCATATAATGTATTTCGGGGCTGTGTGATTTTAAGTTTCACTATTTTTATTATTCTCCGTGTGTATATAAAATGTTGAATGTTATTAGTAGATTTTTTCTAAGTTATAATTAAAGTTCATGTAAAGTGTAAATAGATATTTTTGCAAATTTATTATAAAATTTACCTCTAGTTTTCGCCGATTATTTTTTATTACTTGTATTTTATAATTTAAAAAATCTTCACTCTCTTTTAATCTCAATTTTATAAATAGATTGAGTTTTGAATGCTATTAGTAAAATTACTGATGCGAATAAATTATTTGTTGTAACTTTTTACTTTCTCTTATTTTATTATTGAATGCCATTAACTTATATAATTGGCTACTACTTCACATTTTTTTGGTTCAAAAAAGTTTCTTTAATTTGTCCACAAGCAAATCGATAACGTAAATTAAAATTAAAATAATATTATATTAAAAAATAAAAATAAAAGATAAAAATTATAGAGGGTAAAACGCTTTAAGAAGTCACCTTTGATATGAGGAGCAGAATAATAATTGTTCAAAGTTGAAGAATGAGTTTGATTTTTAAAGCAAACCTGCGAGATATAAATAATTTTCACCAAATTTTAAGTTGTGCAAAAATATTTTAACCAGTACATTTGCTTCCTTCTAACTTACTAGATTAGGCCTGCTATCTACTTGTCTCCTGAACTCAATTTTTAGAGAATTTCCTTTCTCTTGATTTCGCTTATTAGATTTCTTGTCTTGGTGGGAGGAGATAAGGATAATGAATCAAATGAAAGTGAATGAAATTGAACAGTTTATGTGTTATTGAAAATCAACAACCTGATTGTGGTATTGTACTCTTACGACTTTTAAATTTCAATTTTAAAGTATAAAATAATGTTAGTAATTAATTGATAGGGAAAAAGTCCAAGGTTGTGGACCTTGTAATAGGATGAATAGGATCCCTATATTCTTAAATAAATGTCTTGACTTCGAGTCCTATGAATAAAAAAATATCCTGATTAAGAGCGCTTCCCCGTTAATGACTTGCACGGTGCGAATCTCAATTATTCGAACTTACAAAGAAAGTATCATACTCCGTGTGGAAAACTAAAATGATACTGTAATAAATAAAAAGGAACAAAAGGAGATAGAAAAGAAAAAAGAAAAGGTTCTGCCTGAGTTAACATACTTATTTGCTGGCCCTCTTCTCGCACATGAAAGTTATGAAGGGATGATTTTTTCTCTTTAGATATTTTTGTGAAGAAATGAACTTAGCGAAAACTTGAAAGCAGTTGTCCACTAGACAAACTATTCCAGTTCTTGTGTAGAAAAGAAGCCAGAAACCCCCATCAAAATCTTAGAGAAAAGGTTCTTCTCCAATTGGTAAAGACTCGCTGATTCATCTGAGTTTTGTCTCGGTATAACATTGTTTCCTTGATTGGCTTTATCTGAATGAAGGAAAACTATAGCTAGGGTGCAAAGCAGCTTCAACTGGAACTATATATCCAAATTTTCATCCAATAAAAGAACACGTAGGATTGTTTGATATAGATCGGATTGTAATGCAAGAATTAATAATATAAGGATTAGTAATACAAAAATTGAGCGCTTAGTTCATTGCATCATAATTGGATATGGAGTTGGAGTGTATAACTTAAATTTGTGTCAGGTTTTGGAAAAGGGTCTCAAGGGCAGTTTGTCATTTTGAATGCCTTTATCTATGTATACTTAACTATATGGTATTGTTATTCCACATTGGCCTTGGTATAACAATGGATAAAAGTAAAACAATGCATAGTTTTCTCTGACAAAATAGGCGAAAATTTTACCATGCGACAAATGATGTATAGGAGATGTGAAATCTATAACATGGAGAATTAATCCTAAAAGTAAAGGTATAGCTCAATTATTTTCCTACTGAAAAACGACCTCAAAATCTTCTCTAGTCCATCGTCTAATCTAAAGGATATTCCTATAATCAGTTAGCCCGCTGGAAAATATATGAGAACGTTAACCATAAACAACATTGGGAGTGATGACCTCAAATATTTTACCACTTCGCCCTTCGCCTACTGCATTCCCGATAGGAGCACCTTTTATTTTATTTTATTTCGAACTTCAAAAATTAAACAAATACAGAACTAAATTACTTGTACTTCTGTTTCTTTTTTATGTGGTGAGGAGGGCAGGGAGTAAAGAACGACGAGAGGGGAGCAGATTTCAATTGTAAGAGGATAATATAAATATATAATCCCCATATTGCTGCTTGAAATTACAGGGAGAGAAAAAAAGGCATAATCTATACAAGTGATTCAGATTTTCCAAGTGGAAGAGGAGAGGAACAAGTGTTTATTTATTTATAAACAGTACAAACATATTTGAACTAACAACAACATAAGACTTGTAGCTATGGCTTTTCTATGAATCCTGTGTCTCGGCAACATAAGCGGAGTGAGGATTTAAAGCTTGTGGGTTCGAAATTCTAGTTTGTTTATGTTACTGGGTTTTAAATAAACAATTTATACATATTCAATAACTTTTAAGACAAATACATGATTTAGACCAAAGTTATTGGGTTCGCCGAACCCTCACATCGTACGCTAGCTCTGCCCCTGCTCGGCATTACCAAAAACTAGTTTCCCTGTTACAAAGAAAAAGCGCCACTGCAATACCTGCATGATTTAAGAAAGTTAGCATGAGACGAACACTATTACAAAGGAAGTTTTAAAGACCTGTAAGACCGTCCATAGAAAGTGAGATTAGTAAACTGAAAAATAAGCTAGGTTACTTACTACAAGTTAAGATATTGACTTTTACATTGTCAATGTATGCAAGTTAAATCCTATTGGAAACTGATGAAAACAAGGAATTAAAGAAGGACATGTTGAGGCACATGTAGGGTTCAAAAAACCTTATGATGTAGTTAAGTAGTTAATGGTTAGACGTGAAAATATTCAGTAAAAATGCTCAATCTTAGACCTTCCTTGGGAAATTTTACCTGTCACTGAACTTTTCAACAGCTTCAGAGGCATAAAGAAGGGTCTCATTGGCTTTCTCAAGTACCATATAGAGCTCCTTCCCTCGGGTCAACCGCGAAATCACCCAAGCACCATTTTTTGCTCTAATACAAATTTCTTGGTCTTTCTCGCAGTCCGAGCCATCACATTTAGCTCTGCTCTTTTCTAAGTCAACCTCTTCTCGGAGCTTATTCATTGCAACTAAAGAATCCTGTATGCATTATCAGATTATTCAGAGCAACAGTCAAATCTAGTTAGTACAGTACACAAACTTGATTACCATGGCTAAATCGTTCTATGAGAAAAGAATATTACCAGTTAATGACTGCCTCATTAAACAAATGTTCAGAAGAAAACTGGTCCCAAGGTAAATATATTTAAAGTAAAACTGGCCCTCATGCAATAAGGTAAACATCAGAGAATTTTATTGAACACTTTGTTTTCTTGGAAAATGAATGATTTTATTGCTTATTTTCGCATGTTTGGTTGGTGAGTGAAAAACTTTTTCCGAAAAATATTTTCTAGTGTTTGGTTAGAGAATAAAAAATATTTTTTAGGAAAATAATTTTCCCTAGGAAAAACATTTTGCTCCAATTGGAGGAAAATGAGGTCATAACGAAAATGTTTTCCAAAATATTTAAGCCAACCAAACATGGAAAAATTGGAGAACATGTTAAATATTTTCCTTCATACCAGACACCCTTAGAAGCAGTGTGCTATCTAAATTACCTTTGACAAAAGATTGATTCACAAGGGGCTTAATAGGTCACCTAGTATAAGTACCCTAGGTGCAGACTCGGTATATATTTAAAAGAAACTACTAAATAAAACATGTTTGTCAATAAATAAATGAGAATTTTCAAAATAACAAACAACCAAGCATCCAAATATATGAAACTGTGTACCAAATAAATTCAAAATTGTTAATCTCTCATTGAAAAATTTATTATAGCACCCTGTTTTTTCTTTCTAGTTTTCAGTCTTGCTTGTGGCAGAGGGCTCACATTAAGGGTGCAAGATAGCCAAACACCTCACTGTGAGCCATATGCAAAAACTCTAAGCATCACGGAAACCACAACAAGCACCTCACTGCCAAAGGAAGCTAAGAACAAGAAGTCTCCAACATATCAAATTATTTGGATATAACATATCCAAAGAAACATATTCCATGAAATTATAGAAATTTTACTTTGCCTTGGCACCAAATATTTAATTTTGTAAAAGGTTTCTGAATGCAAGCAACAAAAAGATGCCAACTTGGTCAAACTTCGTCAGCTATACCCCCACAATTACAACTCCAATAAAAATCTTATCTTCGCAAATACAACAATAATGAGGTTCTAAAAGCTTTCATCTTCTCTGATGTCCTGCTGCATCTGTTAGTAGCAAGTGTGCTGAAGTACCCATATAATGTGACAAAGTGTAACTGAAGTTGAGGAGCAAGAGCTGCCGCACTTAGAGAGACGAAATAATCTTTAAAGTCTTTACTATTTTCACATGGCTATTAAATAGGGACATGTATTGGAACTTCCACTATAGTCAAAAAAGCAAAGCAAGCATTACAATAGGTGGATTTTCGAAATGAAATGAAAGCTTGAGTCTTTGACAAGCAAAAGAAGGAAAAAAGGAAGTTATCTAACCTTTGTAAGAGTTGTTACTTTTCCAGGTGGAGATGCCCGAGAGATGCATCTATCACCATCTACAAGTAAGTACCGGTAACCACTCACATGATATGCATTCTCGCCACCCCATCCTCTGGATAGTTTCTCTTCAACTTTGAATATCTTGGGTGATGCCTGAAATTAACAAGATATGCAATGAACTGACCAAGATAATAATTTTATATATCATAATTATGCTCGCCAGAGAAAGGCTATTAATATCAAAAGGAGAATAAATTTTCATCAAATGAAAATGGAAGGGGAAAACCACAGAGAACACACGAAACATGATCTTTGATAAAAACACCATAACTAATATTTATTTGATTCATTTTCACTTGAGGTCGTATATTTGTTGCATCAATTCATTGTCTCTTCTACTTGTGCCCACTCGACTTATGAGGAGTCAAATCAAAAACTTGCTTGGCTAATACAACACAAACCACTTAGAGCCACTATTTTAAGTCGTTGAAGAAGACTTGTAAAACCTAGAGCAACAATATACAGATGGTTTAGCGTATTTGTCAACTAAAAAAAGGCACATAACCACCACGGAAACCCAGATCTATAACTTGTTACTGAGGATTTGTTCAGGCTAGAATGCAATTAAGTTTATGCTAGTAAAAAGTTTGTCAACAAAATAAAAAGTACACATGAGAATTAAACAGTTTACTTCCTTCCTGGTCATGAGAATTCACAGGGGAAAAAGCATGGGATACAGAATGTCTATGATTGACTCTAGCTTTTGTACAGCAAAGAATTTTGTTAACCAATCTTAACCACATCAGAATGATTTAGCCGTTGGTAACTTCTAATTTTGCCAAGGAAGAACATATTACAAATATTCTTTCATTTATATTTGCAGTCAGATTGACATCAATATGTCAGTCTAAACCTATAACAAAGCGCAAGATTTCATAAAATGAAACAAAAATGAAGAATCGGTGAGATGATTTAGTGTCCGTGACAACTAAAACTTCTGCGAGATAAACTGGCCTGGGAGTTGCTGTAGATTGCCATGAAGGAAAACTTTCTATTCTCCTGCCAATATAAACAAAAAAGAGTTCCCTTTTCCTGCTCGCAAAAGACTGGCATTTCCCATTTCTTTGTTCATCCGGGCTGTAACAAGACAATAAACATTTATTTCCTTGATTTACTATGCTGCAGCAAGATAAATTAGGGTTTTCACTCATTTCCTTGCCAGCAACTACTCCAACATGACCCACTGTTGTTAACCCTCTACCCTTGTAAATATCTTCTGGCCCAACAAAAGCGAGAAAATAGACACCTTCCTCCTTATATAGGAAGCATGAGGCATAAAAGGTCCAAGCTGTTAACTGGCCCACCATAGCAACTTTACGCAATCACTACGCACAAGCATCATTGTAAACGTTTACCAAATGCAGGAAATCAGCAAGAACCAGGCAGATACGACTATATTTCTTAACCCTTATCCACAGCCAATGCAAAATTAAGACGTGATGTTACAGTTTTATCTCACTGAGGTCTCTCTAATAATGTTTCAGAAAAGGTCATAGAAAAGCTTTACCTTATGGAGCTAATTGTAGATCCTTTGCAAACCCTACTGTGATAAGTTCCATTTTACATAGAAGATGTCCTAACAAAGAGGTCCTCATTAGGAGGTTAGGGTAGACCAAAAGAAGAGCCCACGTTTAACAAGGACCAACTTAATTTTCAACAAAAATAAGATAGTATGCTTCAATTTGTTGTATTGACTTACATTCTCCAGAATTTGCTGCTTCACCAATGATAACCCTTGCTCCCCATTGTGTACAGATGTGACGGGAATGAAAAGTATTATGGTGAGGCTCCTATGCTGAAAAGCACAAAGATACATCCTCTCCTCTGTTTGCTTAAGCCAAATTGTTGGACTGCTGGGACTCAAGCTGCCAACTTCTGTGCCCCAGATATCAGTAACAAGGAAACCATCCTTCCCTTTGGACCATTTGTCATGCTGTAAGGGTCTAACAACCTGATAGCTACGAACTCCAACTGGAGAAGTATCCCGTGAGCTGTAGTACCGGTCCAGGACAGAGGTAGAGCTTGCCAATAATGAACCAGAAGCATTAGAAGTAGTGCTTCCTTTGCGTAAATACGACCAGGAGCTAGCACCAGCAGACAGAGCATTTGGGGTCAACCTCATGACAGTATAGGTGAATAGGTTAATCAAGTCATCCTGAAAAAGCGAATAGTAATTGTTCATGGTTAGAGCAAGACATGACCATTAACATCAAAGGTTCCCAATAGATAGTTTGTCAATGCAGATAATATTGGTTTTATTCAGATCTTTCTTTAGTTTTGAATTACAACTGCTTCTATAACAAAATTACTAAAGATAAAACGGCCACCGGACTTAACCGAACCAGGACGGGCCTAGTTAAGTTGGGCCTGGCCAAGCTTGAACTGGCCCAAACTGGTTTCGACTTAGCCGGGCAGGGTGAAAATTCTTGGGTTTGAGAATGGTCCAGGACCAGGACCACCAACCAATTATACCGATTCTTGGTGGGTCACTCCAGTCCAGCCGGGACTTTTACCTCTTACAATTGCATTTATTTAAATGGAATTTTAACAATAATTATTTTGAAGCATGTAAATATAACGTTTTAAAATTTTAAAAAAAATGTAAATATAACATTGTTTTTGTTTATTTGTTTAATACTTTGTTAATTAAAACAAGAATATAGTGGAGGAAACCACGTAATCCCAATCTAATATATTTTCATGTAATCCCAACTTAATATATTGTTCAAATACACTCATAGTTTGTTCATGTTCAGATATATAAGTTCTTTTGAGTTTGAATCATTGTCGACCACTTGAATTCTTACTTAGCTTTGACCCAATCTTTTAAGTGAACAACAACCTCTGAAGTATTTCCTGAGAGTAAGTTCATTTGGCCCCGACTAGAAGTATACTCAGATGCAATGGTATAAGCTAGAACTATTAATTTCAGTTTTTTCCTACTAATTAGGGCCGTTCAGATTAGGAAGTTGGTCCCTATTCGAGCCACTTCATGAGCTAGAAATCCTGAACTGGCCCAAGCCCAATATTTAGGCCTGGACTAGCCCAGCCCCAGTTAACCTAACTGGGCCTATATTTTGTGGGCCAGTTTCCTTAGTAATCCGGTCCAGTTGCCAGGTCTAACTAAAGACAATACAAAGACGGAAAGTACAAGTGAGAGAGAGAGAGAGAGAGAGAGAGAGAGAGAAGCCTACAGGAGAAAGAGTTGTGGTAACCAGCAGGTCCTGGAACATGATCAGTGAGTAGCACTGTCTGCAGCCGGCACATGATTCTAGCACTCTTACTAGTGACTGCGAATGCCAAAAAATGCAAGAAATTGTGGTTAGAATGATAATGTCTTCACCAACTCTGCACAATAACATCAGCCTTATTAACAAAATTCTATCTTCAGTCATTGAATTTCATACCACATGTCAATCAAGAGGGGACATAAAAATAGAGTACAAATCATCAGTTTGGCCATATATTAAGTAACACCCTTTCTGTAATTCCTTATGGTAGATATACTCACATGTTTTTGTTATAGTTGGTCAAAAAGATTTTGGGAGAAGATATATCGGTACTAAAAGCACAATCTTCAAATTAATTCGCAAGCAATTCCGCCCCTAATGCAACAAGTAAAAGTCGGAGCAGAAGTGTGACACTATAAGAATAATCTATCCCAGATTAAACATGAATACTCATAATCAGAATATAGATTAAAGAATAAAAATGATATTAATGAAATAATAATGGCATGGATTAGCTAATTTCACTCTTGTGACATATACACAGCTTGATTTTGATATTGCTTCATGACTCAGAAATCCCTCGGGAATCTCTCGGTCATACAGAAAAAAACAATAATTTGTGGTCAAAAGGGAGAAGAAAACAAGAAATGGGAAGAGTGGAAAAAACCTGAAAATGTCAAAAGATTTACCATCTAAGATTAAACCAAATTACATCTGACTGTCTATTCTACTATAATGTAGTATAGCAGAAGTAGGCAACATCCTTTACGCAACTCAAGATGAGAGTTTAATATTAAAACACAGTCATCTTATTAAGAGAGAGAGAGAGAGAGAGAGAGAGAGAGAGAGAGCGCGCACTAAACTACAGTTGTTTAACACTAAAACTGCTATTAGCTAAAGTTTTACCTTCGGCATTCTAAACATTTATAATGCTAATGAGGCTATAGTCTACATGATAATGGTGGAGGATAAAAGACTCGGTTTCAAGTCCACCAGATGTTCGATATGCTGATAACTTTGGATTTTTGGGTAACTATTCCTCAAACGTAAAATCCATTACAACAATGAAGATCAATGGCAATCAAGTATGGACAGGTAAAAGCGTAAAAGTAGTGAACAAACATGTTAAGTGTAAACCTAAGTGCTTGGATTAATAATCTTTACTTTGACTAATATTCAGCAAATGAAACAGTACAAAGGGTTTCACATAAGTACGTCAGGCCAGATTTCTAAAAGGATAATAGCTCGGATTTTGCTTTTTTCTTTTTTTGGACATTTAGATGACATGAACTTTTGGCAGAAGCTACCATGTGAAAAGAGTGAGGCTACGGTGTCTTTGATTCGACCAGAGAAGCCAAAACTGATCCTAACTAGGGCAAAGCAAAGCAACAGTGCAAACCCCATCCGTTTAGCCAACAAGACGAGCACGGAAGACACACAGATCTGAGCAACATAATGAATAAATCCAGCAAAACAAATAAATCCAAAATTTTATCTTTTCATCTCCAGTTTGCCCTGGGCTTCAACAATCTGAGTGTATGCAACAAACTGCCAACAACGAACCTGAACTTCAAGTGCTGCTTCCCTCCCAATAGTCAACATCTGTACTTTTCCACGCTCCTTCAGACAATCACGGAAATTTGGCAAATGAAGCTTCTTGCCAGAAAGAAAATCTGCCACAGGGAAAAATTAATAAGTGAAGCATTCAAAAGGCTGTTTAATGCTCAAATTGCACAAACTGATGGAATTATTAGATACAGAAGCTATAGTATTACCCCAGCAGCACAATTCCAATGAAGGCCGCTTTTCAAATGCTGGCAATTATGACTTCCAATGAAATAATTTGAACAGGAATATCTTCTTATAAAAGAGATGAAATGCAAATTTTCAAGGTATGTAATAAAGCCTCACCACTTAAATAATCCATAACAAAATAATACAAATGCGTCCTGGTAAGCCCTCCACTGGGTTCTCTATCGAGTAATGCTCTGATGGACCCATGAAACATCACAAAGAGAGAGTGAACTTCTTTAAGAACATTTCGTAAAGCATCAGTCCGCCATATGGCTTCTGACTCACTTTTCTCCACCACCTAAACATGGTATACCACCAGAAAAGCTAATAAATAACATAAAAGTTACAAAGCATAACAAATTTCTTCTGCAATGGCAATAAAAACGTGAGGAAATTTGAGTTAGTCTAAGAAATTTCTGTATCTGAACTTTTCTTGTTCCCATTAAGAAAGTCATACTCAGCTTTTAACCAACAAGAAATGATAGTCATGCTTAATCATCCTATCTTCTCCAGTAAAATTTTATTCAAAGAATTTTCTTCACGAATAGATTCCTTTCTCTTCCCCGGACACCGAACAAAGGGAACCCTGGGAAATCTATTTGAGACCCAACTGCATATACAAACTATAGTAGTATTATATTAAGCACCCCACAGAATTTGAGATATTATACTAATCAAAAGCATAGAAAATATGGATACAAATCCATAAAGCACTATGTGTATCTCAAGCTTGTTATGCCTATGTCCAACATGAGATCCATGTTACTCCATTGTTTGAACCACATGTCTGAGCGTGCCACGAAGTAGGACCCCCTATGGTTCATTAGTACAGTTTGCCAACTATGATATTTAACAGTTTATTTAGACTTCAAACAGAAATATTACGGAAAATTTACTGAGTTACCACATGTCTTTTCATCTTTCCTAACCTAGTCCTCAACCTTCTAGGCTTCAGTTCACTGCATGTGGTAGTCCTGGAATTGTTCATTGAAGTAAAACTATTCAAGTATGGGCAAAAAAAAACCAAGAAGCAAGTAAGGATGTAGCATCAGATTTAAAACATCTGTGAGTTATGCATCCACTTATATACAGCAACAATTACATCAGCGAGCTTATATCCAGCCTCCATATTGATCATCCTTTCAAATTTAGCAGGTAGAAGGACAGACCAGCATTGTACGATCTCCCAAATCAGTACAGATAATAAGTAATCACCACACATAATTATCTAATCCGATTATTGGCAGAATTATCCTCCATTCAGTTCACCAAAGAATTAAAATTCAACCACGTCATGAAGTGCCAGGTAAAGTTTATTGGTTGAAGCAGAACAATGATAATATAAGTGCAAGAAATCATACCATCACCATCCAAATATCACGCTCTGCCTCATAGAAAACATGTGAGTGCATCTCTGCTTCAATAACCTCACACGGAGCCTCTGGGGAGAATATTCTGCAAAAAAAAATAAAAAAAATAGAGGATATTACCATATGACTTGAAAGATCCATGAATTGTACAACTGCAAGAAGTTGACAACAGCATCCAGATGGCACAGTCATACATATCAAAGATTACCTATCTTTCAGAGCAGAAAAAGAAGATAAATGCAAGATGATCGAAATCTTAGCCTTAAAAATAACATATCCACGTTGAAGAATCCCATTGCTCTTCATTAAACACAACAACTTCAATCTAGGAACAATCTTCAAGCTCTTTTTTCTTTACCTCTTTAATGCCTCTACTATGAGAATGCACAAACATGAGCTCAACTATCTATCAACCTAATGATATGACTGAAGAATCCTTTGGGTAAGAATGAATGTCTATTGATAAAAGGATATGAACAGGGGGAAAGATCTTCCTCAAACTAAGAACTAAAAGCTCTATCCAAGAATACAGACTTCAATAACATTGCAGATCAGTTATCAAGACAGCGTGAAAGAAGTAATGTGAAAGTTTAAAAATCATAGCGACCAATCTGGTAATCCCATCTTTAAGAAAGAGCTTTAAAAAGAATCACATGAATTTTCTACTCATTAATAGATACACGTGCAGATATGTGAGTGCCAGTCACAACAAACCTGGTGAATGTTATGAGCCCTTCACTAAGCCCTATCACAGAGAGTTGGGTGGGGAAAGGCAAATCAGCAGGAAAGAAAAATAAAATCTTGTCCAACTCCTGCCCTTCATGTTGTCCCCTTCTCAAATCAAATATGCACAATTTCATAGCTTCATTGACAGTGCTTGCCGCCGACATGCCCATTTTTCCGCTCCCTTCCTATCACCAAGATATCAAGTTTCCAAATCAAAACTAGACTAGGTTCACAAATATGACACATCTAATATGAATTAACATACAAGATTTTAATTATCTGAATTTTACATCAGGCATGCATAACTTATCAAAAGTCTTATTGAAGAAGAACAACAATAGTGTTTCTAATACAAAGTATCTCTTTCTTCTTCTCTTATCCTTCCATTTTCTTTCTTCTTTACCGGTAGAAAAATTTGTTTCAAGTAAAACTAACAATAAGATTGCCACAAAAAAAATAACCAATAATTTTACATACAATCAGTAAAGCCACAAAGCACTACAGAAAACACTAAATCTACATTCAGTTCGTTTGTTTTATACTTATCTGAAACGCACAGTATTTTGCGCAGTCTGCTACTAGAGAGCAGAACAACCCATCAGAGACAAAAAAAAGGCTAAGGTGATTTCTTGTCATCTGCATAAGCCTTGGTGGGCAGTTACCCAGTGGAATAGTCGAGGTGTGGGCAAGCTGGGCCGAACACCATCATTATTGAAAAAAAAAAAAACTTTTATGATCAGATGAATCATTTCCTTTTCTCATCACAGGCAACAGCAAAAAACATAGTAAAACGTTCTTTGAGTTGTTTATATGATGCATTTTGTGCTTAATTCGGTTGAAATTCATTACTAGGGTACTATACTATATCAATGAGCAGCATCAAATGTGCTCTTTTCTCCATGATCTCCAAAATTAGCAAGTTAATACAACCTTAACGAACATGAATTCACCTAGACTGCTCTATCTGTTCACAATTTGATCCTTATTTACTATAGAGTTAGGGACATACAAACCTAAAATTAGCATTACAAAAGAATCTGAATTAGTATTAGGGTTTTTTATTTTTTCCTCACCGAGTTCGATTTAAGAGATACTTACAGAGTGTCTTGCCGGAGACGGACCGCCGAGCTGTTGTGTTGGGTCTCGCCGGAGCCGGACTTGGGGTTTATAGTAGGGGAGAGAGAGGAATTAAACAAAAATACAACAACAATTTTACATCATCACTTCAGAATTCTTAAAAAGGTAGAACTAATAAGAAAAAGTAAATATTGTCAGTTCTCTCTCTCTCTCTCTCTCTCATTTTCAGATGAAATAGAGAACTATAATTGTAATATTAAAATCAAATTATTAGAAATAGATGAAAGTTAAAATTAATTCTTAAAATAATTGACGACTTGGTTTTAGATTTTCAGAAAGACATTTGATAGAAGGTTTAAAGTTCTGGAAGGTATTCCAATTAATTTGATTTTCTTGTTTTAAAATAAATATTTGACATAATAAATATGGTGAAGAAATAGCAGTACAATGTTTTAATTTGAGAAATCAAAGTCATCATTTTATTGTAGCTTGAAATCGTGGCTACATGGTTTATCATGGTAACTAACAGCTTGTTTGGATGGTTGTTACTGGTTGTGTTGTGTTAGTGTTGTATCGTATCGTATCGTATTGTTATTTTAAATATAATATTTGTTTTAACTGTTATTTAAATTTTATTGTATCGTTAAATTTGTCGTTACGTACGACAAAAAGTATCACTTTATGGATTTTACTTTAAAAAATTGAAAACGATAAAAGAGACATATTTTTAGCATAAGTTTTATCTTCATTTACTAAGAAAGAAAAGTTAAAAAAAATATATAATTTTATTTAGTTTAGTGCAATTCTTAAATTAAATGCTTTTACTTTGTTATTTTAATTGAGTAGTAGTGGCATATTTATTTTATCAATTACAACAAAAGGGAAAAAAAGAAAAGAAAATTAACAGAAAAAATGAGCTAATGGATAAGTGTCTACCTTAACAAATTTGGCAAAATTCCATTTCTCTTTACACCTAGGCACTCTTTTGTTCTCACATGCCTACGTTTTGGCAATCTAACTTGGTTTCATTGATTCTCATTTTTGGCATTCCCCTCGCAGCACATTGCACAATGCACATTGTACTCGCACACTAATTCCCTCACCAACACACACAACACAACTCACACCCACCCGTCTCCTTCCAACTCATTTCTTCTCCCTCATATCTCTCATATAAACACAAAAAAAGGGGATAGATATAGACTTAGAGGGAAAAGGATGAAGGAGAGCGATTTTCTTCTTCTTCTTCCTTTCTCAAAAACAAAAAACCCACCATCTACACCCCTCAAAAGTCACCACTAAAACTCCATGAAGTAAGCTGAAACTCCAGCTCAAAACTAGCTGAAATACCGCCTCAAAAACGCCCTTAAAACAGCTCCAAAATCCTCCATTAATCCCGTTGAAGTTCTGTGCTCGAGGTCGTCGTCCACGAGTTTTCTGTTCGAATTCCGGTCATGGTTCAATTTCCGGATAAATTTTCAATCGGAGTTTACTGTTTCACGTTCATTTGTAACAGAGCATTTGCTGTACGTTTGTTTGCTTTGGGATTTTCCTGTTGTAAAACTCAAAAGTTCAGATTTAATACAATGGTCCGCTTCTTCTTTTTAGTTTCTATAATGCTAATTGCCATGCTCCAGTCATATCTCTTTAAATTGTATATTCCTTGTTGGCTTTATTTGGTATGAATTTTATTGTGATATTCTGTGTCTAGTTGTTTTCGATGATTTGTTGGTGGTTTAATTTTCCTTATCACTTGTTTTGATTGTTGAGCCTTTTGGGTCAGATGTATATTTTTAGTTTTTTGTGAATTTAAAATCATGTACAGTGATAGGAAGGTGATACACAAATTGGCAATTACGATTTGAAAGTTAGTTAAATGTTTTGACGGGAAAAGTGGTTATCACTTAGGGGTGATTAGGTAAGCTGTACTAAGTAAAATAATCTCTCTATAAAAATTTAATCCGTGCAATACAATGTTTGGTTGCTTAATATAATTTATGCATACCTAATACATGGATTACTTATATCTCATAGGAGAGCTTAGCTAATACCAAGGAAACCAAGGGATTACTAATCCCTGCATTAACTATACCTGGATAAGATCCTAAAATTATTAAATCGCCCCTCAAACCCTTTTCCTAAATTTCTTTATATACAGAAAGAAGAATATTCAAGGGTATAATTGTAAAGAAGATTTTGTACAGTTTTAAACCAAACACAAGCTTAGATTATACATTGCATAGCTAATTTTTAATACAATGAACCAAACACTTAATAATAAATAATCTCAGCACTACAATCCTTGCATTACTAATACCTGTATTACTAATCCCTGCATTACTTGTGTTCGTACCAAACGACCCCTTAGAGTCACACTTTTTACATTTTATCATTTATCTTTTGCATTTTCTTTAGCATGTTTTAGTCTTATAAATAACAAGCATTCAAAATGTAAACCATTCAGAATATTATATTGGATCTGAGCTCTCTTTTCCCTCATCTCTCTCTCAATTCTGCCTCTCTCTCTTCTTCTTATTTCTTCTGTTCTTCTCTTATTTTGCTCGATTGCACTGTTACATTGGCTTGGTATCTAGATTTTGGTATCAATTGGTATCAGAGTTTGGTAGATGATGGCCCACGACGACCTGTTGATATTGTGACTGCTAACCAACCCATGGATTTGTAAGAGCAGTACGAGGATATAGCAGCTCAGCAGCTAGATCTGCGAGCAGAATTGGCACAAAAACAACAGGAATTAAGAGATGATTTGGACAAATGTCATGCTAAACTTCTGCAGATGGTGAGTGCTCTCAAAAACTCCTTCGATGGTCTGCAATTGAGTCAACAATCAAAGGATAATGCCTCTACCTTGACTGCTAGGGACAAGGTGCTCCAATCAAGTCAAGATATTCTAGGTCCCAATCCTTGCTGTGTTAACGCTACTCGAAATCATAACTTGGTGTTTCCTCGTTTCAATGGAGAGAATTTGAAGACATGGTTGTATAGAATTGAACAATATTTTTCAGAGGAAGAAAATCCTCTCAATTAGAGAGCGAGATTAGTGGCTATAAACCTCGATGATGAGGCATTAGCTTGGCATCATTCCTACCTTAAGTGGAGGAATTTACCTATGTTACCTGCACGGGATGAGTACATAGCTGAGCTCATCGAAACCTTTAGTAGTGACGTCTCTAATTCTATGCTTGAACTGAAACAATTGAAACAAACGGGGTCTGTAAGAGAGTTTCAATTTGCTTTTGATAGATTAGTGGCTCAGTGCAATCTAACAATTGAGCAGGCTATCTCTTGTTTCCTTGGTGGCTTGAAGGAGGAATTAGTGAATTCTATCATGATGCACGAGCCTAAGACACTGGCTAAGACCTGCAGGTTAGCTAGACTTGCTGAAGTTACTATAGCTGCAAATGCCAGAGTTCACAAACACTCTACTGCTTATGCTGATGCTAAGAGAAACTCTTATGAGAGTCCAGTTGTTCGTAATACATCATACCAAGCAGTGGTACCTGCACCAAGGCTGACCTTACTTGCTACTACCAATGATGTAGTACCTAGGAACAGAAAGACCATATCTCCAAGCAAAGAGGGCACAAGGACTATGTTATTCTTGTGATGAAAATACTCTGTTGGCCACAAATGTAATCTTGCTAAACAGATATTTGTATTGGAGCTTAAGTCATCAAAAGCCTCCTCTGAGGAAGAAGAAACATTCAGCATGGTGCTGAACTACCTCTTGGAGAATGGACTACTGCTAAGGGTGACCACCCATACATCTCATTTTGTGCTCTAGCTGGTATTCAGGGAGCTCAAACTATACATGTAACACGTTATAGTAACAAACGACCTATTCAAATTCTATTGGATGGGAGTAGTACCCATAATTCCATAGACTCAGCATGAGCAAAGAAGCTAGGATGCACTATTTTACCTACTAAGCTGAGTTATGTTAGTTTGGGAAACAATACATTGAAAGCAACATTTGGGGTGGTACAGAATTTCCAGTGGATGTTGGAAGGCACTACTTATATGTCAGATCTTATTGTGTTTCTAGTTGGTCGATATGATTTGGTATTAGGAGCACTATGGATGAAGACATTAGGTCCAGTCACAATGGACTACTCTGCCCTCACCATGACCTTTAATTATCAGGGTAAGCAACACATTTTGAAGGGAGTATCAGAAGATTGTAGACTCTCTAGTCCTAAAGGCTGTTAACAGATATCAAGGTGATGCGGCTCAGTCGTTTATGCTGCAAGTAATGATTGATATTCCCTCTTCTGATGCTGAGGATAAAGGGCTTTTGCATGCCTTGCCTCTGCCTGATGATGTAACACTACCTTAACCA
Organism: Nicotiana obtusifolia; assembly: GCA_002018475.1. Classification (NCBI taxonomy): domain Eukaryota; kingdom Viridiplantae; phylum Streptophyta; class Magnoliopsida; order Solanales; family Solanaceae; genus Nicotiana; species Nicotiana obtusifolia. The sequence continues at coordinate 153,778 of MCJB01045015.1, read as the reverse complement.
ATCAGTGAGCTCTTTGATAGCTACAAAGAGGTGTTCTCAGAACCTACTACACTGCCACCACAAAGGGGTGCATTTGATCATATAATTCCTTTACAACATTAGACCTTACATATACTATTTCATGAAGAAAGACATAATTGAAAAGCTAGTTAAAGATACTGCAGCAAGGGGTTATACAGTATAGCAACAACCCTTTTTCTTCACCTATAGTGTTGGTGGGCAAAAATGATGGAACCCGGAGATTATGTGTTGATTATAGAGAATTGAATCAATGCACTATTAAAGATAAGTTTCCTATCCCTATCATGATCTGCTAGATGAATTAACAGGTGCTTCTATATTTTCTAAGATTGATCTTAGATCCGGATACCACCAAATCAGAATGGTTCCTGAGGATGTTTCAAAAACTACCTTTAAACCTCACATGGGACATTATCAGTACTTGGTTATGCCTTTTGGCCTCACCAATGCCCTATCCACTTTTCAATGCTTGATGAATCATGTTTTGTAAGAGTTCTTGAGTAAGTTTGTACTTGTTTTCTTTGATGATATCTAGTATACAGTAGGACTTTGCAAGATCATGTCCTACACTTAAAAATAATCTTCAAGTTGATGGTGCATAACAACCTCTTGGCCAAACATTCTAAGTGTGTATTTGGGGTGCCAAGCGTGGAGTACTTAGGTCACTTCATTTCAGCTCAAGGTGTTGCTACTGATCCAAGGAAAATAACATCAGTCCAGTAGTGGCCTACCCTTGTCAATGTTAAATAATTGAGGGGATTCCTTGATTTGGCTGGTTACTATAGGAAATTCATCAAGAGATATGGCCTTATCAATCGACCTTTGACAGATCTTCTGAAGAAAGACAGCTTCTTATGGAATGATGCTGCTTCACAATCTTTCTCTGCACTTAAACTAGCCTTAACTACTGCACCTGTCCTAGCTTTGCCTAATTATTCCTTACATTTTGTTGCTGAAACTGATGCCAATGGAACTGGCATTAGAGCGGTCCTTATCCAGAATAATCACCCTATAGCTTTCATCAGCAAAGGCCTAGCACCTAGGCATGCTGCTCTATCTGTTTATGAAAAGGAACTCCTAGCTTTGGTCTTTGCTGTGACAAAATGGTCACATTATCTTCTCGGTCAATACTTTATTGTCAGAACTGACAAGAAGGCATTGAAGTATTTATTGGAGCAAAAGTTACACACTAATTCCCAAATCTGATGGTTAGCCAAACTTCTGCCATTTGATTTTGAAGTTCAACACAAAAAGGGTAAAGAAAATGTGGCTTCATATGCTTTATCTAGAGTTCAAGGTGTAGCACTCATGGTAATGATGGTACCTTCAGTCCAAGTTGATTTATGTAAAGAAATCCAAGCAAGTTGGCATTCTGATCTAGAGCTTCAGTCTCTCATTGCTTCCTTACAACAACTCCAAGTTGATTTATGTAAAGAAATCCAAGCAAGTTGGCATTCTGATCTAGAGCTTCAGTCTCTCATTGTTTCCTTACAACAACAGCCTTAGAAAAACTTCACCTGGCTGAATGGTGGAAAATGATGCTGCATTGAGATCCAAAATCCATACTCTCTGGCATTCCTCTCCCTCTGGTAGTCACTCTGTGATTGATGCTACCACTAGGAAGGTGCTCACTTATTTTTATTGGAAGGGGATTAGAAATGATATCATCAGCTTTATTCATAAACGCTCTGTATGCCAAAGAAACAAATATGACACTGGGGCTTCTCCTGGTCTTCTACAACCCCTGCCCATACCTGCTCTTCCTTGGACTGACATCACCATGGATTTCATTGAATGTCTCCCCAAGTCTAAAGGCAAATCTGTTATATGGGTCATAGTTAATCGACTAACTAAGCATGCTCATTTTATTGCCTTGTCTCATCCCTACACTACACAATCTCTTGTTCCCATGTTTATGGACAAGACTTTTAAGCTTTATGGATTCCCTTCTTCTATTACTAGTGACAGAGATCCCATCTTTATTAGCTGCTTTTGGAAGGAATTCCTCACTGCTCAGGGTGTCACTTTGAATACTTCTACTGCCTACCACCCACAAACTGATGGCCAAACTGAGGTCCTTAACAGATGCTTAGAAACCTACCTACAATGTTTTTGCACTGACTCACCCACAGATTGGTCCCTCTTTCTTTCCCTTGCTGAATGGTGGTAAAATACTAGTCCACATTCTGCTTTACAAACCTTTCCTTTTGAACTTTTCTATGGTTATCCTCCACCATTGCATTTGCCTTATTTACCAGGTGACTCAGATGTTGTTTCTATTGAGGACATCTCCTTGTTGCGTGAATTCAAACTCCAACCGGCAAAGTTTCACCTCACTCGAGCTCAGTAGAGAATGCAGCCTCAAGCCAATGCTCATAGGTCTGACAAACATCTCCAAGCAGGTGACTGGGTCTATGTGAAGCTTCAACCCAATCAACAATCTTCCTTGTACACCTTTCTTACCATAAACTAACATCTCGCTACTTTGAACCGTAATCTATTGTTGAAAAGATTGGTATTGTTGCCTACAAGTTGCTTCTGCCTCCTGAAGTTCAGATCCATCCTACTTTTCATATCTCCTAGCTCAAATTTTGTCATCAGATACCTGCCGAGATAGTGCATCCTCCGGTGGTTGATTTGGCCAGTCGTTTTTGCCCCACTCCTGAGCAAGCCCTTGAGAGGAGGTTGATCAAGAAATAAAGTTGTTGTCTATTGCCTTATGAAATGGATAGGTTTGGATGCATCCTATGCCACTTGGGCTGCACGTAAGGCTTGCTTTCCTTCCTTCACCCTTGAGGACAAGGGTGTTCTTCAACTGGGAGGTATTGATACACAAATTGGCAATTAGGATTTTGAATGAGTTAAATGTTTTGGCAGGAAAAGTAGTTATCACTTGAGTCACACTTTTTACATTTCAGCATTTACCTTTTGCATTTTCTTTAGCATGTTTTAGTCTTATAAATAACAAGCATTCAAAATGTAAACCATTCAGAATATTAAATTGGATCTGAGCTCCCTTTTCCCTCATTTCTCTCTCAATTATGCCTCTCTCTTCTTCTTATTTCTTCTGTTCTTCTCTTATTTTGCTCGATTGCACTGTTACATTGGCTTGGTACCTAGATTTTGGTATCAGAAGGTGCTGTTTCATTTATTAAGTTTGAGATAAAACCAATTTTGAAATGTGTTAAGGAGAAGAAGAACCAGTCTGCAAACCGAGATTGAAAAATAAAGTTTGGACTTAGGGAGAACTTGGGCCATTAGGAGGACCTTGAATTAAGAGGGATTGGGTTTTGACTAAACTTTTGCACAAGCAACTGGGCTGAAGGAAGGGCTTGGGGGGCTGTTTTATACTATACTTAGTTTGGGCCAAAAATAAATCTTGTTAAGACCAATAGCATCACAATCATACACCCTTCCCCACAAATTCATTCCATAATTCTCATGCCTTAAAATAATCTCAAAATTAGGAGGAATAACTCACAGTCGCTAGTATGCTCTTAGGCATGTTATAATAAATTTCATAGTTATGGGGTACAGTTCCCGTGGAATATATATATGATACGTAAATCCAAAGTTCAAGTGCACGTTCAAGCGACTTTACTAATCAACTTCAAATAACAATAATATACATATTGTAAATCGCGGGTGTGTTTCACGTTGCGTGATTTGCAATGTGAATAAAACAAACAAGTTTACGGCATCGTAACTTGTTTTTGAAATAAATCCATAAATATTCAAAATTAGTTAAAATAAAATGAAAAGCGGTAAAAGATAAAATGCACAATAGGTTTAAAACATGTAAGAATCAGATAATTAAGTCGAGTTTAACTGTATAGTGACCGTGCTACCGAAAGTACCTAACACCTTCTCCTGGGTTAACAGAATTCCTTACTCAGTCTTCTGGTTTCGCAGACTTTAACATAGTCAAAATTTTCTTGATTTGGGATTTCAAATAAATGATGACTTGGAACACCTTATTAATTATTCCAAGCAGCGACCTTAAAATTAAAATAAATAATCTCTTTTCAATAAGATCACTTTAATTAGAAAAACTCCTTTTCGGAAAAAAGAGGTGTGACAATAATCGCTCTTTGTTGTTCTCTCAAGATTTTGACAGTTTCAATAACGTGTTCATCATCCGTATCATCAGGAGTTGGACTCCTCCTATTACCGGTTTCGCTGGTTGAATCATCACGATGGAACACATCTTCATGTTTATTATGTGCTCCAACATTGTAGACATTGTTGACATGTTAACTGCCATATCTGATTTTTCTTTTGCTAAGCAATGAATCAAAATTTGTTAGTAACATATGAATGGATCAAAGCAATTACACAATTTTTTATGCCCCACGGTGTGCGCCAAACTGTTCACCCCTAAAATAGTACAGTTGAATTTATAGCGTAGCTTATAAACACGTGAATTAATTTGATCCAACAATATGAAATAAACGAGAATGAAATCAATAATGTAAAGATAACTTAAGGAAATACAAGCTTGCTAGTACGATAAGCTTCACCGGAAGTAGTAGTATGAACAGTATCAAGTACAAAAGAAAGTTAAGTAATTTATTATTTGAAAGAAGAATGTAGCTTTTGTGTATAGAATGTTTTGTGTCTACAATAGATGTTAATTCTCCTATTTATACCTTTATTTAGGGAGACAAGATCCCCAAATCAAGCTTCTCTTGAATGCGAATAAAACCGTCATTAATGGCTGCATAACGGTTGGCTATAAATGCAGATATTCCCTGTAACGGCTGCTCATTAAATGCTACCCAATGTCAATACTTTGAATCTTTGTCATCGGCTACTCTGTCTTCGAGATTCATCTAGCACCGGCCACATGCTTGCAACCGGTATCAAATATTTGCCGACTCACATCCTACCTGTCTTCAGCTCCACGTGTCACCTCTAGATTCGTACAACTGTCACTAACCAATTTTATCACATACACATCGCCAATTCCACTTTTATCGATTCTAATTGCTTGTGAATAGATAAAATACTCAATGAAGCCTTTTCCTTTCTCAATGCGTTCATGAAACAAAGAATGAAAGATGATGGGATACTAATAGTTTTCTCTGGTGTACCTTGTAATCCTCATGCTCTCAAAGAACATTTTCCACAAAGAATCCACGGAAAGGAGCAATACCAGTTCCAGTGGCAAGCTGCAAGATGAAAAGATCAAAGTCTAATTATACTATGCTTAGCCATTTTGAAGGGGAGCAAAGTGCCTTGATGGTGATGACAAAGGAGCTAGCACCGGGCGATATTTACCATCATAACAGTAGCATTGGGATCCTTTGGCACGAGCACTTCTTTTCCAGCAGTTCCAGTAATCTTAACATCTTCTCGAGGCTTCAAGTCGCCTGAAATATTAACATTTGAAAGTAAGTGCATGGCTATAAGCTTATGTATCGTATGATCGTTAAGAAATGTTCAATTGACCTCTGGTCAATATATGCTGGAAAATCGAGCGATCTCTCTTGTACTCTTGGAGTAAAGATCAAATAAATAAGACCACTACTGCTAAACATTGTTTAAGTTTTAGGGTGTCCTTGATTCTTACATAAGAAGTCGGAGCAGACTCCTTTAGCTATTTCCCCTTTGTCATTGGTGTAGACAAACATTCTGACACACAGAAAAACCTGTATAAACCTCCAGTTAACTCATATACTAGAAGAAGGAAAAAAAACCAAGCTAACTGAACTATGTTACGGACTTTCAAATACTTGACCTATGTGCTGAGAATGACCTGTGTAATCAGAGGCAGAGATATATTTCTGACATGTAATTTATATATCTTGACACATGTCATAGCACATCGCCTGAATTATTTGTAATTACTGACAAAAAATTATTTTATAAGTTTATCCATCAGATAACTTTTTAAACACTTGTTATTAACATCTGGAGGCAAAATAATATTTGAGCCTTCATCTTATAATAGCAAGATCAGCCCCATTATTTGGAAGAAACCAAATTCAGTAGACATGCAATGCTGCAATTATTTAGTTACATGGTGTAGAGTGAAGATGGTGGACACATGGCTTTGAGACCTGTTAAATTCACAAATATTGTCATGGAACAACCTCATCAGTTGGAAGTCATAAGAAAAATATAGTTTTGAAAGTATTTTGTAGGATAGATAGAATATTTTGGACACAGATGTCACTTATGAATATACCCTCACCCTGTTCCTTCAATAATATCATGTGCTTCAGAATCTTCTTCTTCTTCTTTTCTTCTTCTAAATCTTCTGTGTTTGAACTAGGAACTGAAATAATTCCCAATTCTATGTGTTGGTTGCATAAAATCTACGGAAAAAGGCCAAATATGTCCCTGAACTATTGAAAATAGAGCAATTATGCCCTTCGTTTGCATTTGGGTACAAAATTGCCCTCGCTGTTAATAAAGTTGTTCACTTTGCCCCTCCCCACTAACAGACTCCACATCACTTATAAACTCGTACAAAATAATACGTTTTTGCTGAGTTGGAAATCCATGTTGGAGAAAAAGTCTTCTCTGTACAAAAGAAAAGGAAAAGATATGTCCCCCCATATCCTTTAGTAACTATGATGGTGAGAAATCTCACCGGAAAATCCCTCCGACCAGCTGCTGATCACAACCTCTCGCTTTACTTTTTTCACTTATTATTTTCTTATTGGATGAAATTCGTGCGATATGATTTTTATATTCTTTGAACTCATAGCATATAAGATAACCAAATAATACCCCATTAGAGGGGCCCGAATCCGGACCTACTCAAAGGATACAATGCCATTGTTCATCATTGGTGCATCCGTAATAAAGTAACCTTTTACATTATAAAATCAAGTAATTAATGGTGAAAATTTATCCGTCTCGCCTTCCTCTTTTAATCTGCATCTGCATATCGATACATCCATAAGTTACTATCATAAATTCCTCTTTTATATTTCTCGGAACTTGCTCCGTGTTGCTAAATGTTCAAAAAGGTAATTTGTTAAACTTACCATCTTATGTAGCCGAGTTGGTGTTCAATTTAGAAGGAAGGATCTCCTTAAACTCACAAAAGCGTTTGTTATTTCAATTTAGAATAGTACTGCTCGAGTCCTGACAATTTATGCTTAAAAAGATGACCTCTAATTTCCTGAATGTGATGGTTGTGAGAACTCTAATATACACAACTTCTGCTCGAGAGCTTATTCGGCAGTGGTCGTTGCAATAATATGCACAAGTTATTGGCAGATTGGTTGGATACGAAGACTTCCCTATAAACTTGTTTGAATCCAGATCTAATGCTTCTTGTATTGACCCACCGAAAAATTCAAGCACGACCGGAGTCTTGAAAGTGTTTTTGCCGGTGTTGGGTCATATAGTGGCGGAGTTAGAGGAAATGATTGAGAGGATTATTATTGCTCGGTGTATAATGATGATGCAACAGTAAAGTCAGATATATTGGTGGAGATGAAGAATAATGGATTACTGGTTTTAATTAGTGGATTTACTAAAAAGAAGTGATTTAACAGATGGATGGATGGATGGATCGTGGAAAAGTGAGATGTTGTTCATGATTAATAGAGATTGGGGAAGACATTTTTTTATTCCGAGAAGACTTTTTTACAGAGCAAACTTTTTTTAACAGAGAAGACTTTTTCCAACATGAATTTCCAACTCAGCTAAAAAAAATGTTATCTTATGTAAGTTTATGTGTGATGTGGAGTCTGCTAGTGAGGAAGAGCATAAGTGAATCACTTTATTAACGGCGAGGATAATTTTGTACCCATATAAAAACGAAGGGCATAATTGCTTTATTTTCAATAGTTCAGGGGCATATTTGGCCCTTCTCCATAAAATCTATATAGTCTAAATTCTGAATATCAAGGTCCCCCAAAGGAAAGTTTTGAAACGATGCACACGTCTGATTTGAATACCGTTTAGGCATGAAATATACTAGTTTGGCTATAAGTATTTTTGCAAATACTTAACTGAATTTCAAAGAAGATATTGATATATGTTAGGATTAACCATGCGGTTTGATTATAGTATTATATTGTTTTTTGAACAATTGTTTATTTATTTATTCAATTCAATGAAGTCTTCATTTAAATAGATCATTTGTTCATATGTGTTCCCTTTACTTATATAGTAGACGATTTAGTGTATGGAGCTTTAGCTCATGCGCGGAAGATTAAATTGTCGGTTCTTATAAGTTATAAAGTTAATGTTCACAATCAAAGATGAAACTGGATAAAGTATCTTGATGATTGTAGCATAAGATTAAAATATAATCTATCTTGATTATGTGAATGGTTCAGTTCCAACTTCTTATGCTAGTACATTTTTGTGTATTGGACGGACCAAGTAGAGATAAGTATTTTTGTGCTGAATATATAAAACTACCTCTCTAGCTCATTGAATGTTCTTATACTCTTAATCTTGATATGGTTGTTATGATCAATGTGCTTCGTTCATTATTTTGATTTATTAAAAGGTACGACTCAACTGCGAGTTAATGTATTCCTGGTAAATTGGATAATGGCAAAATGCATTTGTGAAATAACAATTAGTTGATAGAATCCGTGTCTTGACCTTGAGATTGATGATACCCCTTTATGGATGCTTAAAGTTTTCATGTGAAAACCCTACAGGTGAATTTTGTATCCGTCACATGATATAAGTTAAGCGGAAGTATAAAGGATTAAATTAGTCGATGAATTAAATTGTTAGTAATTTAATTTATTTGATTGGTGTCTGTAATCTTAACATGGGGAGTTAAATAAGTTTTTAATGAATGATTTCGAAATTAAACAGAGGAGTGCAATTACAATTTTCTAGTGGAATAAATTGTAATTTATTGTGGTAGGATTAATTCATTCATATTCCGAATTAATACCACAATAGGAAGCCTCGTTATTAAATCTGTGGTCCTGTTGTGCCTAAATATTCTAGAACAAGGAAATTAAAGGAAAAATAGTATCCTTGGTGGGTTAGGAGACTGCTACACGTTTTTGGCTAGGGTTTATCCTAAAAAAACGTGTGTATATAAAGAAAGCTATTCAACCCTAGGGGTCATTCGTTCTTTAGCCGAAATACTTGCCACTCAAGTATTACGTTCGTAGAACTTCAGGATACACAGCAGAAGATCGTAGACCTGGAGAGCACGAACACTATTGAAGACTTGTGCAACAGCTTCAAAAGGTTAGTGTTACAATCTCGTATTTGATTATGTTTGTCTAGTTTACATGTGAGAATATGATCTTGGGTGCTTGCTTCCGCTGCGTTTATATGCCTATTTTCTATCAATCGGCATCAAGAGCCGTCTTACATCTAACTAGATAATGTAATACTTCATGAAACAGAAACCCTAGAATTGGTGTTGTTTTTAAATGCATGTTTGTCATGTTAGAAACAATGATGTTTTATGAAAAACAAGATGGATTATGTTGTTTATGATTTTTGGAATCACGAATATTGTTAGAATCAGTATAAATAATATGTTACTTCATGAAACAGAAACCTTAGAATTGGTGTTATTTTTGAATGCATGTTTGTCATGTTAGAAACAATGATGTTTTATGAAAAACGAAATTGATTATGCAGTTTATGAATTTTGGAATCACGGATATTGTTAGAATCAGTATAAATAATATGTGATATGATCGTATCTGATTTTATTTTGAAACCCTAAAACGACAAAATCGATTTTACCGAATGGTCATAGTTTTGGAGTTCTAAATTTTTTGACGAACTCCGATTGACCTGAAATTTGGTAGGTTTATCGGAAACAGTTTGCTGTGATCAAGGGCCTTTTTTGTCCATTCAGGGTCGTTTAGATGGATTTTTGGGCATTTTTCTGTTTTCAGAAAAACTTTTGTTAACGAAAATTTTTTATTTTAACAAATAATGGTGTTAGGGTTCATTCTCTATGGTCTCCATTGTATGTAGCAGTAATATAATGAGTTTATGTGTTGACATAGGTCTTTCTCCCCATCGGATAGATTCATTATGGTTAATTACTGTGTTGTAATCCCTAGTTAATTGATAACTTGTCTTGACTCTCCAATTGAGTTACACGTTGGTTCAATGGAACTAGGGATAGTTTAATGTGATATCTACCTAATATAAATTATCAGTTTTCTCTCCATCTGAGTTGGTTCTGGTTTTTATGGGGTAATATATCTGGCATGACTCATATATTTTGCATGAATAGTTAAGTTTCCCTATCGAATCTAACTGTTCGGTAAGCATGGTTTCATGTGTGATGTGCGGTTTGAATTTTATTATTCTTTCAGCATATCTAATGATCTATTTGATGTTTATATCTCCCAGATTAATCATGTCTTCTTTCAACCCACTTACCGTTATTCTGAACCAAAACAAGTTAGAGGGTTCGAATTATGTTGACTGGAAACGAAACTTGGATATTGTCCTAACTGCTGAAGGTTACAAATTTGTGCTGATTGATGAGCGCCCGGAAAAACCTGGAGAGGATGCTTCGGAAGACTAGATTAAGGCCTATGATAAATGGGTTAAGGCTGATGAGATGGCGCGATGTTACATTCTTGCCTCCATGGCGAATGTTTTGCAACATCAGCATCAGTTAATGGGGTCTGCGTACGATATGCTTGAAAATCTCAAAGAGATGTTTGGAGAGCAATATTGTGCGGCTAAGCAGACAGCCATGAAAGCCCTTTTGAACACTAAGATGGCTGAAGGATCTTCGGTTAGGAAGCATGTATTTGACATGATGAGTCTTCTGAATGAACTCGAGGTACTTGGAGCTGTGATTGATAAGGAATCTCAAGTTGAGATGGTCCTGCAGACTCTGCCTGACAGTTTTCAGCAATTTCGCTTGAACTACAATATGGATTTGTCACTGGCGAAATTGTTGAATGAGCTGCAGGCGGCAGAATCCATTATCAAGCAACAAGCCCCTGTTGTGGCAATGACTGTTGAGAAAGGTTCAGTTCCTAAGTCGAAAGGCGGACAAAAAAAGAAAAAGGCTCACAAGGTTGTGGCACCCAGAGGTGCCGCCGGTGGTGTAAGCAAGCCTAAGGGCAAATGTTATCACTGCAAGCAGCCTGGGCACCACAAGAAATAATGTCCCGCCTATCTGACTAAGATGAATAAGCAAGGTAATTCATATTTAAATGTCGTTGAAACTTGTTTAGCGGCTGTTTCTACCATGTCATGGTGTGTAGATTCGGGAGCCACTAATCATATCTGCACTTCTTTGCAGGGGTTTCAGGAAACGCGATGGCTAAGTGAGAATGAAGTTTGCGTTTTTCAAGCCAATGGCGAACTAGCACCAGCTTTAGCATTAGGATATATTAGAGTTGAGTTTAGTAGTGATAGAGTTTTGAATTTAAAAGACGTTTTATATGTACCTTCCATTAGAAGGAATTTGCTTTCAGTTTTGAGATTAATGGATGCTGGTTATAATGTCTTTTTTATTAATAACTCTGCTATTATTAAGTACAATAGACTTTTTATCTGTACTACTGCCAGAGTACATGATTTGTTTATACTTGATATTTCTCCTGATGTGCTACAACCGAAAGAGCTAAATAACGTTGACCTGCCACGTAAAAGGAAGCGTATTTCTGAATTGAGTCAAACTTATTTATGGTATTTACATCTAGGTCATATAAATCTAAATAGGATCTCAAGGTTGGTTTCTGATGGACCCCTGAGTTCATTGAAAGTGGAGGCATTACCACCCTGTGAATCCTGTTTAGAAGGAAAAATGACCAAGAGACCCTTCCCTTCAAAAGGAAATAGAGCCAGTGATAAGTTAGAATTAATCCATTCCGATTTGTGTGGACCTATGAATATACAAGCAAGAGGTGGTTTTGAGTATTTTGTGACTTGCAAAGATGACTACTCCAAATACGGATATATTTATTTGTTGCGCCGTAAGTCTGAGTGCTTTGAGAAATTCAAAGAATTTAAGACAGAAACGGAGAAACGACATGATAAACATATCAAATCATTGCGATCTGATCGCGGTGGTGAATACCTTTCTGTAGAATTCATTAGATACTTAGCAGATTGTGGAATAACGTCTCAATTATCTGCTCCAGGAACACCACAACAAAATGGTGTAGCAGAAAGAAGAAATAGAACCCTTATGGAAATAGTCAGATCAATGTTGAGTTATTCCGACCTGCCCTCATCCTTTTGGGGATATGCTTTAGAAACAGCTAATTACATTCTGAATTTAGTTCCTTCCAAGTGAGTACCTTCAACTCCAACAGAATTGTGGACTGGGCACAAACCTAGTCTGCGGCATATTCGAGTTTGGGGTTGTCCAGCACATGTGTTGAAAGGGAAAACAGATAAATTGGAATCGAGGACAAAGGTTTGCGTTTATATTGGATATCCAAAAGGAACCAAGGGAGGTTTATTTTATTGTCCAAAAGAAAAGAAGGTGATTGTTACAACAAATGCCAAATTTATGGAAGGGGATTATTTAATAAACTATGTTCCTAGAAACAAACTTGTTTTACAGGAATTGAGCAAATAAATAACAAAAGATCCATCTCCAAAACACATCCCGGCAGCCAGTATTGATTTACCACTGCGTTCTCGTAGTGGGAGGAATGTCAATAGGCAAGAGGATGCACAAGAGGCATTGCCCGACATCTCGCTGCCCCAAAGCAGTGGGAGTAATGTTGAGCAACGTGCAATTGTGCAACCTGCGATTGAAGAAGAAGCTCATGAAATCCTGGCACCACAAGGTGAGGAGAATAACGTTGAGCACCCAGTTCTTCATGATGATGTCGTGGACGAAAATGCACCTGTAGTGTCTCGTCGTAGTAGGAGAATTATTAGAAAACTTTCTCGGTATGTACTCTTGGGAGAATCTTACGATAGGATCCCTGAAGAGACTAATACAGAACCTCTAAATTACGACGAAGCACTACAAGATATAGATGCTGAAAAATGGATTGCTGCTATGAAATCTGAAATGGAGTCTATGTACTCCAATAAAGTTTGGGATCTTGTGGAACCACCTGCGGGAGTCAAACCTATTGGCTGTAGATGGATCTATAAGAAAAAGAGAGGAGTGGATGGAAAAGTGCAAACTTTTAAAGCAAGGCTTGTTGCG
>MCJB01045015.1:69118-139648 GCA_002018475.1 Nicotiana obtusifolia | reverse complement strand
TATAATCAAGTACCTGAAAAGGACTAGGGATTATATGTTGGTTTTTCACTCAAGCGATCTTGTACCCATTGGGTATACAGACTCAGATTTCCAGTCAGATAGAGATTCTAGAAAATCTACCTCAGGACATGTGTTTACCTTAGGAGGAGGAGCCATAACTTGGAGGAGTACTAAGAAATCATGTGTTGCTGATTCCACCATGGAAGCCGAATATGTGGCTGCCTCTGAGGTTGCCAAGGAGGCTGTTTGGCTCGGGAACTTCCTGAAAGAGCTTGGTGTTGTCCCTTCAGTACAAGCACCAATTATACTTTATTGTGATAATAGTGGTGCGGTTGCAAACTCGAAGGAACCACGAAGCCATAAGAGGAGTAAACATATTGAGCATAAATATCATTTAATTCGTGACATTGTTCAGAGAGGAGGGGTAAAAGTTTTGAAGATTGCATCAGCAGACAATTTGGCAGACCCGTTTACCAAAAGCTTGCCACAGAAGACTTTTGACAAGCATGTAGAAGAAATGGGTATTAGAGTTGTAGATGCATGGTTATGAGTCTAAGTGGGAGATTGTTAGGATATACTATTAACCATGTGGTTTGATTATAGTATTATACTTTTTTTTGAATAATTGTTTATTTATTTATTCAATTCAATGAAGTCTTAATTTAAATAGATCATTTGTTCATATGTGTTCCCTTTACTTGTATAGTAGACGATTTAGTGTACGGAGCTTTAGCTCATGCGCGGAAGATTAAATTGTCGGTTCTTATAAGTTATAAAGTTAATGTTCACAATCAAAGATGAAATTGGGCAAAGTATCTTGATGATTGTAGCATAAGATTAAAATATAATCTATCTTGATTATGGGAATGGTTCAGTTCCAACTTCTTATGCTAGTACATTTTTGTGTATTGGACGGACCAAGTAGAGATAAGTGTTTTTGTGCTGAATATATAAAACTACCTCTCTAGCTCATTGAATGTTCTTATACTCTTAATCTTGATATGATTGTTATGATCAATGTGCTTCGTTCATTATTTTGATTTATTAAAAGGTACGACTCAACTGCGAGTTAATGTATTCCTGGTAAATTGGATAATGGCAAAGTGCATTTGTGAAATAACAATTAGTTGATAGAATCCGTGTCTTGACCTTGAGATTGATGATACCCCTTTATGGATGCTTATAAGTTTTCATGTGAAAACCCTGCAGGTGGATTTTGTATCCGTCACATGAAATAAGTTAAGCGGAAGTATAAAGGATTAAATTAGTCGATGAATTAAATTGTCAGTAATTTAATTTATTTGATTGGTGTCTGTAATCTTAACATGGGGAGTTAAATAAGTTTTTAATGAATGATTTCGAAATTAAACAGAGGAATGCAATTACAGTTTTCTAGTGGAATAAATTGTAATTTATTGTGGTAGGATTAATTCATTCATATTCCGAATTAATACCACAAATAGAAAGCCTCGTTATTAAATCTGTGGTCCCTGCTGTGCCTGAATATTCTAGAACAAGGAAATTAAAAGAAAAAATAGTATCCTTGGTGGGTTAGGAGACTGCTACACGTTTTTGGCTAGGGTGTACCCTAAAAAACGTGTGTATATAAAGAAAGCTATTCAACCCTAAGGATCATTCATTCTTTAGCCGAAATACTTGCCACTCAAGTATTACGTTCGTAGAACTTCAGGATACACAACAGAAGATCGTAGACCTGGAGAGCACGAACGCTATTGAAGACTTGTGTAACAGCTTCAAAAGGTTAGTGTTACAATCTCGTATTTGATTATGTTTGTCTAGTTTACATGTGAGAATATGATTTGAGTGCTTGCTTCCGCTGCGTTTATATGCCTATTTTCTATCAATATACTGGTTCAAAGGTGCATTCAAAGTGAAATATTGGTTTTTCACTCGCAAATCTTAATAGGCGTCTGGACAACACCCGATTTGAAGTTGAAGAAAGAGTAATTGAAGTTAGAAATAGAAAAAGCGGCAGTTATGTTTGGACATGGACTTCACTTGGAAATCATTAAAAATGCTGGATAATTCACGCCTGTATAGGAAGTCCATCTTTTGGAATGAGCATGTATTTGCATCACTGTAATCGTTATATAAAATTTCTTGAAATGGTCTTGATGGGAAGGTTTTCCATGACAAACGAAGAGAGTTACCTTTCTGGTGAGTTTTCGGTTGCAAATACAGCTGTGAAAGCTGGCTTTACTTCTCTACAGAATATGGAGCCATCTACCTATTAAAGAACGAGGAAATGGTCTTCAATGCGCACTTACAATTTGAAGAAATGACCCTGCAAAAATCTCTCGTACCCTTCTCCTGTATATATACTTGCACATTTAGTAAGCTTCAACCCGTCTTGACCAATACAGAAACACTAAAGTATGATACTCCTTTAGCCGAGAAGATTATTTACAATTTCTAGTTGAAATTTCATATGGTGAATTTCAGCAACTCTTATGAAAAAAGAGTGAATACCCTTAAACTGAATGAAAGGAAACCCACAAAGCCGAAGAAAATGATTATTCATATATTGCAAGAGTAACAGATTCTGTATCCTAGTCCTACGTACAATAATACAGCTTACAACAACAATTACTACTGCTACGCCTCAGTCCCAAACGAGCTGGGAATTCCAACAGAGCAGAGGGGATTCCCTGAGGTCTTCTTAAACAAAATTTTTGCAGGAAAAAAATTGATTTTATATACACTCCGTGACCATAGGAAATAGGAAGAAAGTTAAAAACAAGAAACATAATATCTCATCTAACAACATGCAAATTATGCACATCAAGTCACAGATGCAATCAATGGAATCTCCTTGATCCTCTGGATTGATAGAGTTCAAGCCTGCTTTTGGATTCCTGCAACAATGCCTCCACCTTTTCATCTTGGTTCAAGTATGCCTGCTTCGACGCCCATTCTAGCACTGAAAGCACCTCGGATTGAGCTAGCTCATCGCTATCAGGGACGTGCAATGCAATGTAACATAGCAGAAGTAATGCAGAATTCTGAACTATTTTTTCAGCAAGGAAAACAAGTTGAATCAAATGCTTTGCCCCTCCCATGCTTATGATCGCTTTGCAATGATCCATGTGAAGGTAGTTATCATTGCACGCAAATTTTGCGAGTGCAGTGGCTGCTTCGTTTGAAATCTCTGCTTCTCGTTCATCGAGCAGCTTTACTAATGGGCTAATCATCCTCGTCTCTGTAGCTCGAAAAGTCCTAGCCAAATTCCCAATAGCTCTAACGCACGGAATAAGCAGATTTAAGTCTTCTTTTTCGATGATTCTCACCAGTTGATCAACAAGAGCTTTGCAAGCGGGCGAATTAGGCTTGAATGCTGACTTTCTCAAATCAGAATCTTGCTCCGCCACAGCTGTGATTTCCATTACTGCCATAGCTGAATTGTATCGAGTATCTTCAGTCCCTTTCTCTAACAGTACTGCAAAGCAAAGCAGTGCTCTTGATTCAGTAATGCTACGGCAAATAGATGAATTGCCCTTGGCAAGTTTCCATAGAGCTCTTGCAGCCATTGCCTTCATATAATCCTTAGTAGCAGACTCCTCGAGTTCTCGCCCTTTACTACTTACCCCTGTAGAAGAAACACTATTCTCATGGTGATGGTTTACATCATCATTATTATCATTCACGTTGTGCACACTAGTCAGATTACCCTTATTACTATTACTAGCAAAAACGACAGCATGAATAGACGTGGCTTTGCTAGCAATAGCATACTTGCTATGCTCCTGGACTGTCTCAAAGGCAAGATGGCTAACAAGTAATCTAATTATATTATGCTGATGAAAGAGATCCTGACATTTTGGGTAATGTGCAGAAAGTTCAGAAACTGCCCAAGCCACTACTGCCTGAACTTTCATTGGACCTTCTTTGAGGATTTTCACAAACACTGAGCATACACCAACATGCACCATGTGTTCGACGCTTTCGGTGTCACGTCCTAATAATCCAATTGCCTTTGCAGCATTCTCCTGACCTTCCAATTTTCCTTCTTTCAACAATTTCAACAATGGTCCAACTCCACCTTCTTCAACGATCAATTTTCCATTCCGCCGATTGTCCTTAGCTAGTGAAATCAATGATGCAGCAGCTTCAGATCGATCATTGACCGAACCAGTATATAAAATAGTTATATGTTCCCAAATAAAGCATAATATAGGTTCATTAGCGGCAATAGGAGGAAGGCCCAAGTAGTCATCTCCGCTTTCTGTGGCGGAGACACGGAGGAGCCACGAAACATTACCAATGGAATTCTCCAGCTGTGAAGACAGGTTGCGAAAAGATGCAGACGGGATGATGGTAAATATACGCTGCATTAGTCCCTGAACGCAACATTTGCTAACGATGGATATGGCCATTTCCAGGGCTTGTTCAGTATCGTCAATGATACGCCTCGTGGGGCGTTGGTAGAGATCGTTGCTGGCTCGTGCTGCTTGACGGAGCAGCACGGCAAGCCTCTCTGTTTTGGACTTGAGCTCAGCACATTCTTGCTTGAGTGAAGTTGCCACATCAGCTGCCTGGGTTACTTGATCTGCCAATTGGATTGGCTTTGCTAGGATTTGCTTCACTATATCCGCCATCAACTGGGATTTCCGTTTAACTAGTGTGCAGTGGTGAGACCAGGAATTCAAATAAGGGGATTAGGAAACGGAATAATATCACACCTGAGATTTGAACCTACGTTGCAAAGCACAATTGTCGAACCACTTTGCCACTACACTGAAATCTTCAATAATTATTTTTGAATTTAATTAAATCCTCTTGTGCTCACTTAGCTCCGCCAATGTGTCTAAGAGTAAGCACGTTTCCTTTATTCAACAGATTGGTGGTTGAGTCAATAACATGCTCTACTCTGGGAGTCTGGGTTGGAAATCTTTGCTCTTCTCTTTTGCAGAATTGCTGGACTCTTGTCACTTGAGAATCTTGAGGATAAAACCCAACCAAGAAGTGATCCAAATTCAATGCCTAAAAGAAGTTGTGACAAAGTAGATCTTTGATGTGAATTTTGTTTTGCTCTACTATCAAATGAACAAAGAGATCAAGATTGTAGGGAGAGAAACAAAGAAGACTTTGACTTGGTTTTTGTGAGTATAGTATATACCAGAGGTTAAACAATGGAAGAGTTAGTTTTCGGTGACTGACTTTCAGAGTCAATTGGTTTATTGAATAATATCGGCTTGTGGTCTTACGTTCTACTAATTTGTTAATTCTGATTCTACTCGATACCATTTTGCTTGGTCTTAAAATTTATTTTGTTTAGTATTTCATAATGAGTAGAGATTAATAATTTTATCATCCGAGTTGTTGTCATCCTAACTACCTCTCAGACATGACCCCACGCTACAAGACAAGAGAGAACCCTTTGTCTTTCTAGTCTTGTGCGGACGGACCACTTTTGCCCAAATATTAGTGGTTTCGAAATATTTGAAGTTTTCAAAAAAGAAAAAATGATTTATTGCTTTTTTGAAAACAAATTGCCCCATGACTGTTAATTTATGGAGTGTTAATTAAGTGACATATAGATAAGAGAGATAAAGGAGGGCTTACACTAGGGCTGCCCACTGGTCCGGTCCGGTCACGGATCGGAAATTTTTTCCGGTTCCGGTCCGGTCCGGTACCGGAGATGGGCTAAAACCGGACCAAACCGGTATTTTCCGGTCCGTTCCGCCGGTTTTCTATTTTTTTTTAATTTGTCCTTTATTTAACTATGTAAATAAATGAAAAGTATGTTTCAAAGTTAAAACTTAGAATTAAAAAAGTTATAATAATATTCTTGCAAACTTTGAATTAGTTTCAAAGTTTATAATTAGATTCAAACTTTGAAATATATACAAAGTTAGTAAAAAATAAAAAATAAGAAGACATAAACTTTGTAGAAGAAGAAAATTTTAAGTTTTTGAAAATATAACAACAAAATATTACTAACTTTGTATATATATATATATATATATATATATATATATATATATATATTTGAAATGAAAAGTATGTTTCAAAGTTAAAACTTAGAATTAAAAAAGTTATAATAATATTCTTGCAAAATTGGAATTAGTTTCAAAGTTTATAATTAGATTCAAACCTTGAAATATATACAAAGTTAGTAAAAAATAAAAAATAAGAAGACATAAACTTTGTAGAAGAAGGAAATTTTATGTGACGACCCGGCTAGTCGTCTCGTGAGTTACCGCTCCGTTTTCTCCATTTTCCATCTCATTATGCTTCGTTATCCATATTTTATGTGATCGAGTTGAGTAGTTTGCGTTAGGAGTGAGTTTGGCAAGAAATGAGACACTTAGTCTCTTTTAAGAAGGTTTAAGTTGAAAAAGTCAACTGGATATTGACTTATGAGTTAGAGGGCTCGGATGTGAGTTCCGATGGTTCGGTTAGCTTCGGGAGGTGATTTATGACTTAGGAGTGTGATCGGAATTGGTTTTGGAGGTCCGGTGTAAAATTAGGCTTGAATTGGTGGAGTTAGTGTTTTGGCGATTTTCGGTTGTTAGGCGAGATTTTGATCCGAGGGTCAGAGTGGAATTCCGAGAGTTGCTATAGCTTCATATGGTGATTTCGGACTTAGGAGTGTGTCCGGATTTGAAATTGGAAGTCCGTAAGACAATTCAACGCATTTTGGCGAATGTTGGAAAATAGAAGATTTTTGGAAAGTTTGACTGAGGAGTTGACTTTTTGATATCGGGGTCGGAATCCAGTTCTGAAAATCTTCATAGGTCCGTTATGTCATTTATGACTTGTGTGCAAAATTTGAGGTCAATCGGACTCGATTTGATAGGTTTCGGCATCGAATGTAGAAGTTGGAATTTGTTAGTTTCATTAGGCTTGAATTGGGGTATGATTCGTGTATTTAGCGTTGTTTGATGTGATTTGAGGCCTCGACTAAGTCCATATGATGTTTTAAGATTTGTTGATATATTTGGTTGAAGTCCCGAGGGCCTCGAATGGATTTTGGATGGTTGATGGAGTTTAACTTGGGCATTTCAAGAATGTGTCAATGTCGTCTCTTCAAGAATAAGTGGTATCATATTATGCAAATGACCTCCAAATTCAGTTTTAATTGAAACATTAGATCCATATCGAAATTTCGGAGTCATAGCAAAAAGAATCGTCCAATTCGGACACTGTATGAGAAAGTTATGCCTATTTTTGTGTCAGGGAATCTGTGGCTGCTGGAACCAGCGCCACAGGCAGTGCCCGATGCCACCTGTGGCGCCCGAGGCAGAAAAGTACTATAAAAATGGGGGTTCTGGCCATTTTGACAAAATAGAGTTGGGGGAGCTCTGTTTGGGCGATTTTTAGAAGGTTTTTCACAAATTTGAAGGAGGTAAGTGTTCTTTATCATAAATCCTTTATAGATCATGATTCCATACTCATTTACATCATGAATCCATGAATCTATGGAAGAAAAATCAGATTTTTTTTCCAAATCTTCCAAGAATGAAAATTTAAGATTTGAAAGCCAATCCGATGTCGAAATTTGATAATTTTTGTATGGGTGAACTTGTTGGGAGATAAGGAACCCGTTGATGTGAAAATTTTTGAACTTCGAGAAGTGGGCCCGGGGCTCGGGTTTTGCTAATTTCGGGATTTTTTGGTATTTTTGGTTGTTTTCGCTTGGGCTTTGTTCCCTCAACCTATTGTGACGTAATTGTTCTGAATTTGGATAGATTCGACGCACGTGGAGGCCAATTCGAAGGGCAAAGGCGTCGTGGGCTAGAAATTTAGCCGGTTCGAGGTGAGTAGTGATTGTAAATGATGTTCTGAGGGTTTGAACCCCGGATTGCACATCGTAGTGCCATATTGAAGTGAGGCACGCGCTTGATGATGAGCGTGGGGTCGTTTACTACAGGAATTGTGACTTGGTCCGTCCCGATTGATGATTTTTACTATATATTTTATTGAAACTTATTTGATATCATCATGAGTTGGGCTGACTACTATATTTGGGCTTCATGCCGGTTATGTGAACCCCTCAGGGGTATTTATCACCGTTTCCTCACTGTGTTGATGTATTACTTGAACTCAGTCGTGTTGATTTACACTGTTTTACAACTCAGCCACTTTTACTCAATTTTTGAGGTTTACATAATATTTTAAATGATGTTTTGGGCTAAGGACTACTGTTTTACTATGCCGAGGGCCAAATGTGAGGTTTTACTGAGTGATATAAGGCCGAGGGCCTGAGATTTAAATGACATTGTAAATGATGTAAATGGGATCGGGTGGCACGCCGCCACGGGATATGATATAAATGGATCGGGTGGCACGCCGCCACGAGATATGATATTGCGCTTGGGCCGTAAGGGGCCCCTCCCGGAGTCTGTACACCCCCAGTGAGCGCGGGTACCCATGGAAACGGGTGGCACGCTGCCACGAGAGTTATGATGTGTAATGTATTCCATTGTGCTGGTATTGTTGTTTTTCTTTGCTTCATGTTATTTTTACTTAGGATGTTTACATGTTTACTGTTTCGCTGTGGATTGCTCTATGTCTTATGTGTCTTCTTACTTTCAGATGTTATTTATAATTATTACTCACTGAGTTGGAAGTACTCACATTACTCCCTGCACCCTGTGTGCAGATTCAGGCTTTATCGGTTCCGCTCCGAGCCATTGATTATTACTGTCAGGGCGGCGATTCAGAGACTACGAGGTAGCTGTTGGCGTCCGCAGCCCCGTATCTCTTTTGTCTTGTTGTTTCCACTATCTTCAAATAATTGTGCCAAAGATATTGTAATAGTAATCTTATTATTAGGATTTTCATTAGTTGCTCATGACTTTGTGACACCCCGGTTTCGGGCTGTTGTTGGGATGGTTCACTATGTTTTTCCGCAATCAACTGCTATTAAAGTGTGTTGCGTTGTTCTCTTGTTAAATTTATTGCTTAAAATGAGTTATGGTTTGAATTGGCTGGCCTTGTCTTCACGAGAGGCGCCATCACGACCGGGTTTGGGATTCGGGTCGTGACAGCTTGGTATCAGAGCCTAGGTTACATAGGTCTCACGAGTCATGAGCGGGTTTAGTAGAGTCTTGCGGATCGGTACGGAGACGTCTGTACTTATCTTCGAGAGGCTGCGGAACCTTTTTAGGAAAAACTTCATATTCTTGATATCCTTATCGTGCGGTTTGATTCTATTGAGGCTTATGCCTTTATATTCTTCCTACTCAATTTTATGCGGTGCAATGCACTTGTTATCAATTGGGCGTCGAAGAGTTGTAGTGGTACTACAGACGTGGTGCCAGATGCGTGGTACTACAATAGTTAGTTACAATAGACAGTTTTTTCAATAAGAAAATAGACAAATTAAAGTTACCATTTACATGTATAGGTCGTATTGGATTTGAAATGCCTTAATAAAATTCTCTTTTATGATCAGTGCATGAAAAATACTTTAATTGCAATTGGAGTGAAGCCAACAAGTTGACTCTGTGGCCCAATGGATAAGGCGCTGGTCTACGAAACCAGAGATTCTGGGTTCGATCCCCAGCAGAGTCGTTCTTTATTTTTAAGATTTTTCTGTATCATTTTTGGCATTTTAGAGTTAACTACGGA
Organism: Nicotiana obtusifolia; assembly: GCA_002018475.1. NCBI lineage: Eukaryota > Viridiplantae > Streptophyta > Magnoliopsida > Solanales > Solanaceae > Nicotiana > Nicotiana obtusifolia. The sequence goes on along the minus strand of MCJB01045015.1, from coordinate 130,051 downwards.
AAAAACTTCCAAAATTCGCAAATTGAACTAAGATTTTTTGCACTAATTCAAGTGGCAAATCGGAATTACTTTTCTGCATTTTATTTTCAAGGAGAAAGCGCGCATACAAGTCACCATTCTATCTTTCTTCGTTTGTGTAAAGATAAGAAACTAAATGTTTATTCTCAAAATGGAAAGAGTAGTAAATGCTCTATAAGATTTAAACCAGATCAAGTGTGTATGGGATTGCTGGGGGTATCCATTCATCTCCACGAAGAAAGTTTCGAACAGTAAAATTAGAAGCTTCAGAGTCAGAAATATTTTGTCTTCCCCACTTTACTCTTCGACTTGTGTCAGCTCCTGGCCCTCTATTATTATACTCAGCAAAGTATATATCTGAGGGTTTTCCATTCCATAGAGTCCAACCTTCAGGATCTATAAATTCATCTAGATAACTTGACATGACGATTGTTCGAGAGTAATTTTTCCAAGGTCTTCCAAGGTAGACTCGTACCTGTTGAGACATAATATTATTACATAATTAAATAGGTGTTAGGACAACATTTGACGAGGTTGAAAAAAGAGTATTTGAAAAGTGAGCTCGTTATAAAAATTTAAATTTTTAGAACCTTTGGATCATGTTCGCGCAAATCTTGTGTGACGTTTATTGTGCAACCTTGAAGGACTAGAGCAGTAGTTTCATTTTTGTGTTTTCTTCCTTGGGCAGTTATTGTCACTTCATGTTGAAAATCTTCAGGTTTTCTTGCATAGATATTGCAATCTTGCAGAATGACCTTAGCGTTACCAAATATGAAGTCAACAGTACCATAGACATCACAATTTTTAAGAAATTGGACACCTTTTCTTGTGTAAAGTGTATCTTGATAGCCATCGAACTTGCATCTATAGAATGCAACATGGTCAGCTTCAATACTCACTGCAACTGCTTGATGCAGAGATGGTCCAGCAGTGTTTTGGAATGTGATATCTTGTGCAACGAACCCGTAGCCATGTACATCTTTTGACAAAAAATTTACAAGATTATTTGCATGATTTTTGAGAAAGTAACAAATAAGAAAAGAAGATTATTTATATGGTCTTCATAATAATAATAATAATAATAATAATTTAAGAACTACATTAATGCATGCAGTATTAGGGTTGCTAAGCTCGTTGCTACTGTTTATTGTCTGGATGTTTAGTGTATAAGAATTTTTACATTATTACATTGTCTAAAAAATAATTGCAGCTAACATCCATATAAAGTGAGACTAAATTTATACTGATAGTATCTTAACTTCTATACACAGGCGGATGAAGCTTATGTATCAAACGTTTAACTGAATCCAGAATTTTCAACAAAACATAAACATAAACATATACTAGTAGAAATCGCTAAACTTATAAGAAATATTAAATTTTAAATATGAACAGTTTAATATTAAGAACGTTAACGTTGAACCCATCAAGTTTAAATTCTGAATTTATTTCCATCTATACGCTGACAATGTAAAAGTATCAAATTACAGAGAAAATAATTACATGTACCACTCAGAAAAGGTGAAATTAGTAACCTGCAAAAATAAGACGAGTAACAATGTAAATTATTACTTTTATATAGAAATGAGAGAGGTCATTAGAAAAATGACCTACAGTTGCAGTCTCATTAGTTTTGAAGCCTGTGCCGTTGCTTCTTGATCCTGTTATAATCGTGAGGTCCACTCCATCACCGACGAATGTAATGTTAGTTTTATGTTTATCAACAAAAACATATTCATTATAGATGCCGTGTCTAATCTTGATGTTGTATCTTATTTCACTGTTATTAGGAGCTGCTTGTAATGCTTCTGTTATGGACTTGAAATCTCCACTTCCATCTATTGCAACTATGGTATCGAAATGAGAAGAAGAGTGGCTCTCTAAACCCCAGAATAATGTTGTTAATAAGGCAAATAAACCAAGTATCATCTCTTTTAGCTGCATAGTAGTAATATTTTGCTTCTCTGTCTAGTGGAATTCGGCTCTGTCCTATACACAAAAGCACCAAAAAAAATTAACAATAATAAGAATAAAAGAAACAATATTCAAACAAAAATGGGAAAAAAAGAAATTTTAACTTCTAAACACTAACAATATACTAACAATGTAAATCATTATTTTTATATAAAAATGTGAGAGGTCATTAGACAACCGACCTATAGTTGCAGTCTCGTTAGTTTTGAAGCCTGTGCCATTGCTTTTTGATCTTGTTATAATCGTGAGGTCCACTCCATCACCAATGAATGTAATGTTAGTTTTATGCTTATCAACAAAAACATATTCATTATAGATGCCCCGTCAAATTTTAACTTCTAAACACTAACAATATACTAACAATGTAAATCATTATTTTTATATAAAAATGTGAGAGGTCATTAGACAACCGACCTATAGTTGCAGTCTCGTTAGTTTTGAAGCCTGTGCCATTGCTTTTTGATCTTGTTATAATCGTGAGGTCCACTCCATCACCAATGAATGTAATGTTAGTTTTATGCTTATCAACAAAAACATATTCATTATAGATGCCCCGTCAAATTTTAACTTCTAAACACTAATAGTGTAAATTTTGTTACATACATTACGTAGAGAAAAAAATTAGGCGATGGACAAATTAAGTCGATAAATAGAAAATATTCAATGTTAATTCTATCTAGCAACAGATTATTTAAATTCTGTTTAACGACGGGCATTTAGCAACGTATTACCGATGAATCTGTAGCTAATTCTTGTTTTTTCTTAGTACCCGTTAGGTCACTTAACAAATTAATTATAAATAATTACTGATTATCTAAAATATAAAACTTAAAGTACAACAGATTAAATAATACGAATCAACATGTATAAGTTAAATCATAAAGAAGAAAAAGAAACCATCAAACTTACCCAAAGCCTCAGTTTAGTAAAGCAAAGTATAAAGTTGGCCTCGGAATTTTGAAACAATCTTCCTATCCAAAAAGACTGATACCGGACAATCACATTGAGTTACATATATATGAGGAAAGTAACTCAACGACTAAATAACTATTCGAATTAATAACTGTTAGTATCACATCGTAAACGATGGTCCATTTTTCTTAGTAATCAATAAATATGAACTAATATTAATTAATAGAGTTGCTAATTGAATTCCTATTTAATTTGGAAGTTTAACATATTTATGAAACTTGGCTAATTTTAAGTTTCATTTATATTCTGAACCATCAGTTACTCTACTGGAAAATGGAAACGGAATTTAAAATTTATATTGTTAGCTCTTCTTCTGGCCGAAGAGCTGGTAATTAGATTTAGATGTAACATTTACTTGCACTTTAAGATAGTGCTTTTATGAAAGCTATACATGTATAAATAAAAATTAATTCATCTGCTTTATAAGGTGAGTAATTAACCTATGGCTTAAAATATTAATTTTGCTGTTTAGAACTTAAGTATATTTTATTTCTGCACTTGGTCAGGAACTTGACATAAACTGATTGAGGAAATTGTAACTGTAGTAGCAATGAATTAGTGGATGCATGCATAACAGACGTCGTTTCTTTTTCCTTTTTTGCATTCATATACCTCATAGAAAGTTGAAAATCTAAAGATTTTTTTCATCATCACTAATCGAATCTTTTAATCTTCTTCAATTTTCAATGACGTGGTCGTCAAATTCCCTTTTTTACTTTATTTTTTATCTCAGATATTTTTTATTTTGACTAGTGATAGTCACTTTCTTTTTCTTCAAAATAATTGTCCACAAACACTTTAGGCTTAAGGCTGTGCATAATTTGGCAAAATACCGAATTACCGTACTAAAATAAAAAATTTTAGTATTTCATATTCGATATTTTGATATTTGATTTCAATTTTAAAAAAAATTTGTATTATTAAGTGATTGAGATCACCATTGATGCAGAGAAGCTCTGAGAGAGAAGGAAATGAAAATTTACTGTTCCATTGATTTTCAACTAGCTAAGAAGAGGAGTACACTCTCTAATATATATACAACTAACCAACTAATAATTCTTAACTTACAGCTGTTACCACATAGTTGGACAACTGGCTAACTAACTAACTACTTAACACCCTCAAGCTGATGGTTTGAAAATATCTTTCAACCCCAGCTTGGACATCAAGTGATCATGTTGTAGTTTTCCTAAACTCTTGGTGAGAAGATCAGCTTGCTGCTCTTTTGTTGGGATATGATGAGTTTTAACAACAACTTGTATGATCTTTTCACATACAAAATAGCAGTCAATGTCTATGTGTTTAGTCCAATCTTTCAGCTGCAATTTGAATAGCAGCTTTGTTATCACAGAAGAGATCAACTGGCAGGTTTAAATCAACTCCTAACTCTTTGAAAAGACACGTAAGCCATGTTATCTCAGCAACTGTAGATGCCATGCTTCTAAATTCAGCCTGCAGAACTCCTTGCAACTGTATCTTGTTTCTTTGATTTCTATGAGATCAAAGCATTACCAAATTTCGCTAGGTAATCTGTTATTGATTTTCTGAACTGTAGACATCCTCCCCAGTCTGAATCACAGTAGGCTTCAAGCTTATATGATCCTTCTGAAGGCATTAACAAACCAAGACATGAAAAGGTTTTGATATACTTTACAACCCTCAAGACAGCTTCCCAATGAGACCACTTAGGCTTGTGCATAAATTGACTTAGTACTTGCACCACAAATGCTATATCCACTCTGCTCATTGTAAGATATAGCAGTCTCCCTACCAGTCTTGGATAAAACCCATATCATTAAACAACTTGTCTTCACAGTTAGGTGGACTTACAGTAGTGTCATACTCAATTGAGGTGAGCTTTAAGTTTGTCTTTAGAGGTGTTTCAGCATGTTTATCACCTACAAGTCCCATTTCAGATATCAACTCCATAGCATATTTTCTTTGGCTCATGACAATTCCATTCTTGGACCTTGCAAATTCTATTCCCAGAAAGAACTTAAAATCTCATAGATCTTTCATTTTGAATGTAAGTTTCAGATCATTTCTAGTCTTGAGTAATCAGGTCTAGACTGCATCCACTGATGATCAGATCATCTATATATACCAACACAACAACAAGATCAGCTTTGATCTTCTTTGTAAATAGGGAGTAATCAAAATGACTTTGAGTGACGCCCAACTACAGTAGGGCATCAGTTAGTTTCCTGTTCCATTGCTTGGGTGCCTGCTTTAGGCCATATAATGATCTATGGAGTTGGAAAACCTTGTGAGACCCTCCCTGGCTCCCAAACCCTTGAGGCACATCTTTGTACACCTCCTCTAGAAGCTCCCCATGCAAAAAAAGCATTGAGACATCTATTTGGAAGAGAGGCCAATTCTTAGTTGCTGCTACTGCAATCACTGACCTGACAGTCACCATTTTAGCTACAGTGGAGAAGGTTTCAATGTAGTCAAACCCTTTTTTTTGACTGTAACCTTTAGCCACCAACCTGACTTTGTATCTTTCAACCTCACATGAGACTGTATACTTCACATTAAACACCCATTTGCATACAATGGGCACCTTACCAGCGAGTAATTCTACTATAGACTAGGTATGGTTGTCCTCTAAAGCTGAGATTTCAGCTTTCTTAGCTTCAATCCATTTTGGATCCTTGACAGCTTCAGCATAAGACTAAGGCTCCACAATTGCTGAATAGGAAGACAGAGCTTTAGTATAAGAGTTAGACACATTCTTATAGTTGACATGTACAGAGAGAGGATATGAGCAGTTAGCTTTGCCTTGTGGTTTGGTGATGTAATCTTTTAACTAGATAGGAGATTTACTAAGTCTTCCAGATCTTCTAAGATATATGGATTCTTTCATAGGATTAACAACAATAGAAGGCTGACCAGTAGACTGAGCATAAGTAGGCTCAACCACTATATCTGACTCAAGCTCAGCAACTGCTGGAGTGGTTTGGTCTAGAATGTTGTGAGCTACAGGAGCAGGAGCAATGGGTGTAGTGGATGAAAGAGAGGATATAGAAGGAGATATAAGAGGATATATAAAAGTAACAACATGCAGTGCCATTTGAGGTATGTCAAGTACAGGAAACAAAGGAGGTAGAAGAGCTGGATGTTGGAAGGGGAAGACATTTTCTTTGAAAAAACATTTCTATTCACCAAGAGTTCCTTGGTATGAATGTTGTATATTCTATACCCCTTCTGATTCATAGAGTAACCAAGGAAAATAGCTTGTGAGGCTCTAGGTAAAAATTTGTCACCTTTTTTTTACATCAGTGACATATCCTAAACAACCAAAAATCCTCATGTGATCCAAGGAAGGAGAGTGACCAATTAACAGTTCAAAAGGAGTCTTTCCTTCCAACACCCGTGTTAGGTAGTTTGTTAATGATATAGACTGCTGTTGATACACATTCCCCCAGAATCTCAATGGAACACCTGCTTGAAACCTCAGTGCCCTAGCAACATAGAGCATGTGTCTATGCCTTCTCTCAGCTACTCCATTTTGCTGTGGAGTATAGACACATGAACTCTGATGGACAATACCTAAGGACTGCATCAGTTCTGTCATCTAAGAGTTGAAGAACTCACAACCATTATCTGTTCTCAGATATTTCATAGTGATCATCCACTAGTGTGAGAGAGTACCTTTTCCCCTATCATAAGTAGGATCCTATAGTGACCCCAAATTATCAGCATGAAGTAAATAAGAACAAGCAGTAGCAAGAGAAGTGCTAAGAGGAAATGGAAGTCTTGTTTGCTTAGCAAGAGGACAGACAATACACTCCTTACTCTCACTATTACACTTTAAATGTTGAAAGCAACTTAACTTTCTCAGATTTTTAATTGGCACATGACCTAACCTCCTATGCCATAAGGACACATTTGACCTATCATACTTTATTGTATTTACAAAGGATCTTGAAACACCTGACTTTTTATTCTCTCCTTCACTTGTTTACTCTTTGTTGTCTAATATGTAGATGTAGAGACCTTCTTCATCTTTACCAATCCCTTTCACCTTCCCATTGAAGAGGTTCTGGAAAAGGCAGAACTTAGGGTAGAACAAATAAACACTTAAGCTCCTTTGTTAACTTTGAGACATGCAAAAGATGTATTTGAACTCTGGTATATGTCACACATTAGTAATTTTCTGGCCTTGAAGGACACTTGCAGATCTTGTGTGACTTACACTTGCTATCCTTCCTGTAGGTAAGTGTACTTTTCCAATACCAGATTCACCAATAGTCTTAAACTCTTCTAGAACTTTAAGACTCTTTACCATGTGGTTAGAAGCCCCAGTATCAACTATTCACCTAATCTTAGCTTCAGTAACTACAGAGGGTGAGATTATACCTGCAAATATAGCATACTGGGTTGATCACCTTGACTAGTAGAGGTGACATTGGACTTGCCTAACAGATGAAATATATGATTGTATTGATCAACTGTGAATAAAGGGACTCCTGTAATTACTCCTTGACTACCCTAACTAGTGGGAGTAAAACTACTCAGCTGAGAATTTCCTGTACAATTGACTACCGCCTCAAAGCCTCCATTATTTGAATCAATGCTAGTCTGAGCCCTTGAGTATTGAGGAACATTATTAGGTCCAGGCTTCTTTTTGGACTTGAAATCTATAGGATAGCCATGGAGTTTATAGCAAATATCTCTTGTGTGGTCCTTGTAGTTGCAGTAGTCACAAAACATATTATTCTTCTTAGGCTTATAGCTAGTAGTAGATTGAGGAGTTCCTTTTCCGTTGAACATAGCTACTCCCTCATTTACTGCAGAGGTTTGAGTGAAGTTAGCCACATATCTTCTACTCTCTTCTGGTATAATCACAAAATAAGCCTTGTTTATAGTTGGAGTGGGACTCATCATCATAATTTGGTTGCTAGATTGAGAGTAAGTCTCATTCAAGCCCATAAGAAATTTACACCCTGTAATTTCCAAAATGTTCTGCATATCTCTTCGACTCCTCACATCCACAACTAGGACAAGGCATGAGTGCAACAAACTTTTCCCAAAGTTCCTTCAATTTTGAGAAGTACACTGACAATAATGAAATGCCCTAGGATAGAGTAGCAATTTGTCTATGCAGAAACATAATTCTAGACCCATTGGCTTTGTCAAAACTTTCTCTAAGGTCAGCCCACACTTTCTGAGTGCATACACCATGACACTTAGCAATTCCTTACTAACATAGTTCATGATCCATGACAAGACTATGTCATAATATTTTTCCCACAGTTCATGTAAAGAGGGAGGAAATGTATCCTTAGTGTATCTACCATCAAGAAGCCCTAACTTGCTCTTGCCAAGTAAGCTGACTCGCATAGAGCTACTCCATAAAGCATAATTTTCATGTCCAGTTAGCTTAATTGAGATAAGAGAGATACCTGGAGTATCACATAGTTGAAGAAATAATGGATGATGTTGATCGATGACTACGAAAGCTGTAAATGCTTCCAGAAGCCATGTGTTCAAATTAGCTGTGTCTGAACCTCTAGGTGAACTGTTTTCTTCGATCGCCATTGATGATCAAATCAAACTCAGTTAATTGGTCTACGAGAAATAGAAATTCTGATGTTCTAAGACAATTCAAACCCTAGCTCGAATGAATTGATAACAAGCAGAAATCAGTGGGGAATTCAGTTGCATCAATTGTGAAATTACTCGATTGAGTTGAGATTTGAGAGAACAACGTAACTTGGATCAATTACGTCGGCTGTGCTACCATGTTAAGTGATTGAGATCATCGTTGATGCAGAGAAGCTCGAGAGAGAAGGAAATGAAAATTTAATGTTGCATTGAAATTTCAACTAACTAAGAAGAGGAGTACACTCTCTAATGTAAATATATACACAACCAACTAACTAATAATTCTTAACTTACAGCTGTCACCACATAGTTGGACAATTGGCTGACTAACTAACTATCAACTAACTAAGTACTTAACAGTATGGTGTTCGGTGTTTAAAAATAAAATACCAAAATACTGATACCATATCAAAATATAAACTAAATTACACAATACACATATTATTGATTATAACATAAACACTAAAGTTTCTAAAATTTAGTTTCTGTTTATAACGACCCGACCAATTGTTTTGAGCTCTAGCATTTCGTTCAGCGGTTTGAGGCCTTGAGTAGATTCACTTCATGTATTATGACTTTCACGTATAGTAGGATTAGATTTTGGGAATACTTGAGTTGGTTTGGAAGAATAATTCTTAATTCGGAAGCTTTACGTTGGAAGAGTTGACAAGTGTTTGACTTTTCAAATAAACGATCTTGAATCGGAGTTTTGAAGGTTCCATTAGGTTCGGATAATGATTTTAGACTTAGGCGCATGAGCGAATTTAGATTTGGAGGTCCGTAGGTTGATTTGATGCTTTTTGGCAAAACTTGGAAGATTGAAGATTTAGAAGGTTGATAGGTTTGAACGAGAGTTGACTTTGTTGATATCGGATCGAGATTATGATTTTGGAATTAGTATTGGTTCATTGTGTGATTTTGGACTTGCATGCAAAATTTAAGTTCATTCCGAGTTGATTTGGTATGGTTCGGCATGAGTTTTAAAAGTTTAAAAGTTCATTAGTTCATTAGGCTTGAATTGACGTGCAATTCATGATTTTGATATTTTTTGGTGTGGTTTGAGGGCTCAAGTAGTTTTGTATTATGTTTTGGGACTTTCTTGTGTGATTAAACGGGGTCCAGGGGGCCTCGGGTGTGTTTCAGATATGTTTGGATTGTTTCGCGCTCTTATTTGAAGTTTCAACGTCGTTTCTTTTGGTATAAAGGGTAATATATTGAGAAAAATACCTTTGATTTGTTATTAGATTAAATCATTATATCTATATCGTAATCACTGAGCCATAGCAACAAGAATCACCGAATTCCGAGGTCGTATGAAAGAGTTATGTCCATTTCCGTGTCGGGAAAGATTGCCAGTTTTTGGTGCGAAACTTTGTTCTTCACGAACGCGAGAGAGGTTCCACGAATGTGAAGAAGGATTTATTGGTTGACCGTTCAACAAAAAAAATTGCTCTACGCGAACGTGAAGGTGTCCCACGAAGGTGAAGAAGAAAAATCACCTGGGTAGTATTTTAAATGGGCAGACCGAGCATTTTAGTATTTTGAGCATATCTTGAGTTCTAGAGCTCCATTTGAGGTGGTTTTTGCGGTGTTATTCTCGTATCAACAAGGGTTTAAATATATAACCTTTATTTTGATGTTTTACCATGATTATTTTTGTTGGTTATTATTTTTATCCGTATTTGAATTGTAGAAATTAGAATTTTGAGCCCCAAAGTTATAAAACGGTAAATTCTTGATTTGATGATCAATTCATGGACAAAATTGGATGCATTTCTGGATATATACTACAAGTTATGGGTAATATCTATTTTTAATAATTTTCAGATTCCGGACTCATGGGCCCAGGGGTTGACTTTTTGACTTTTCGTGAGGAGTTGAGAATTTGTTTTTGATTATTAAATTATGAGTATTGGAGAATATTTTGATTTGTTTGAACATTGTTTGATTAGTTTCGGATCGTTTGGCATCGGTTTGAGGTGTTAGAAAGGCATTGGAGCTGGTTATAAGATTTCGAAGCGAGATAAGTCTCCTGTCTAACCTTGTGAGGAGGAAACTATCCCATAGGTGTGTATTTGTTATATGGTACTTGTTGTGGGGTCCACGTACGCATGAGGTGATGAGAGTATGTAGGTAACTAATATCATATTTATGTCCGGGTAGACTTAGGACTTTATCATGCAATCGTTGTATTATCTGAATTCAACTTGTTAGTTTAATTACCTAAGACTTATAAATAAAATGTGATTAGAGATTATGTTAGATCAAATCTCATTACCTTGAGTTGTTGGCAAGATATTCGAATATTGGTAAAAGTCATGACTACTTTACGCTCCCGTTTTTATACTGCAAACATGTAGCCCATAATTTGATTAGTTTCTTCTCTTCCTGGGATCTGGCCGGATGCCTCGGCAGTATATATATATATATGATTGATATGCATCCATGGATCGGGCCATACGGCCTCGGAAGTGTATGTACACGACTATGTGGATCGGGCCGGACAACCTCGGCATAATTCATGCGTAAAATCGCTAGGAGTCTGAATACCCACGAGATTACCCTTTTGGTTGAACTTGGAAATTTCATGATACTCTCTTCATAACCTGAGATCAAATATTTAGTTGATGGTTCTTATTTGTTAAGATGGAATGTGGCACTTAGGAAGTTTTAAACTGATGATATTTTGCTAACGGGTTTTATTATCTATTGTTTCTTGTTCTATTGATCCTGTTATATTTCATGCTTGCTTATGATCCCTGCATTTTATTTATTGAACCACTAGTAAGTGTCGATGTCGACCCCTCGTTACTACTTCTCTAGGGTTAGGCTAATACTTACTGGGTACGCGTTGATTTACGTACTCATGTTATATTTCTGCACTATACGTGCAGGATTTGACAGGTTTATTTGGTGGTCATCTTGGCGCGTAGGCGCAAGTGCTGAGGGTAATTTATGGTGAGCTGCCTTCTATGCTACGCACTGCAGCCCTCATAGTCTCCATCTTGTTTAATTACTTTATCCTGTCTATTTTATATTCCAGATAGATGTTGTATTATTATTGCAATCTTTTGTAGATGCTCATGTACTTATAGCACCGGGTTTTGGGGATGTTCTAAAATTTATTTATGATTTTGCTTAATATTGACACACTTTTACTTTATATTTTATTTAAATTGTATGTATCTATGATTTTTAATGCATTAATTTCTTTATCTAATAAGATTCATGGTTTCAAAATTAGTAAAATGAATAATTAAGTTGGTAGCTCATCGTTGGCTTGCCTGGTGGCGACGTTAGGCGCTATCACGACCTATGGCGGAAACTGGGTCATGACGGCTTGGTATCAGAGCTCTAAGTTCACTTGGGTCTCATGAGTCATGAGCCAATCTAGTAGAGTCTTATTGATCGGTGTGGAGATGTCTATACTTATCTTCGAGAGGTTATACAGCTGTTAGGAGCACTTCCCTTCTTGATTCCTCGTCGTGCGACTTGATTCAATTGAAGCTTATGCCTTCATTTCCTTCCTACTCATTCTTATACAATGTTGAGCGTTTGTTATCAATTGGGCATCGAGGAGTTGTAGTGGTACTGTAGATGTGGTGCAGGATGTTTCTTCGTGCGTATTCAAGTAGGCTATCATCATTGCCTTGTGGAAGGGCGCTCTGTCGTTTCAGCCCAGTGCTAGTGTTGCCTACGGTTTTGAGGCTATGCATAGTGTATTATGAGGTTCATATGTTGTTATCGTGCAATGTTGGGGTGAACGATAGGGTGCTTATTTATGTGTCGCAGCGATGAATGACTCAAAAAGAGGATTACTCGGTTCATAGTTTAGAGGTTCGACATTTATTCCTGGTGGAGGAAAGGCAATTGGACTATGGATGTTCAGGACTTGAATGACGGAGTAGCGAGACTTGATATTTTCGAATGTGGTGGAATTCTCATTGTGGTATGGTGTCGTCGTCCTTGTTGGAACACATTAATGCTCATCGGTGTCATGGTCTCCTTTGATTTGCCTTCGCGGCAGGGTGTTGTGGAATGGAACCTAAGAGGCGGTTATCAAAGATAGCGATGTGTGGCGGCTTCAGGGTCGGATATGTGCTTCTAATGTTGATGGCTCGAGAGGGATGATCTTTATGGAAGCTTGGAGTTTGTGGCAATTTATCTGTTCAGGTGCTACGAAGATGGATTATGATTTGAGGTAGTATTTTGGCAGCAAAGGAGAATGGAGGACATAGTGGGTGGTGTCACGCGGTGGTTGAATTGCTAGCAGGTCAAGTATGATCAGTAGAGGCCGAGTAGTTGCTTAAGGAGATGTTTTAAACGAAGTGGGAGTGGAGGAGTAGCTTATGGATTCTGTGGTAGGATAACCACTTGCTTTGAGACAGTTTAGAGTGATTTCGGGATCATGGTGGACAATGATTAAGTCTATGAATTTCATTGGGGTGGTGGTGCTGTACTGAGGAAGGTTGAATATGACGGAAAGGAGTTGCTTAGAATGAAGAGAGGTGTGAAAGCTTGATTATCATTTCGGGATGCAACATGACTTGGAGTTGGAACGTATTGCTAAACCTTCGGATGATGCTAATGGGGAACGAACAAACTCGTACAACTGGTGGACGAACATGGGCTCAGGAGGGTTTACTGATTTCGTGCTAGTTGTAACCAGGGCAATATCGTTGGAAGATATCGATATGGGATTACACAGGTGGACTATCTCTTGTGGGCAGGCTAGCAGTTGCATGATTTTTGATGAAGTTCCTACAAAGAGTACTACTTTCTACCCAGCGGGAGGCATGTACTGTGATGTGATCTTGGATCGCTTGAAGAAGATGGTACAAATGTCGGGAGGTCGAATGTACATTCGTGGCTGATAATTAAGAATGTTTTATGAGAAGTTTGACAAGAGATTTCGAGAAATCTGATGGGTAACAGTGCGAGATTATGGTATTTGAGAAGGAGAAGTTGTTGTGGGTTCTGGATGTATGTGATTGTAGCTTAAAGCTAAGTGGGGGATCCTAATGTCTATCATTGGGGCACGTGGTGATGTGCTTTTGTAGTTTTGGGTTATCAGTACATTTGGTGGATTAGTTATTACTAAGTAAAGAAAATATCAGGGATAATTTGAGCAGGGGATTTGACATATGTGATGTACAAGGGAAAGTATTCATCTGGTTGCTTCATTGGAGTGCTCATGTGCTAACAGAGCACTAGCGGTTTGGTTAAATAATTGGGACTGGACTAGAGTCGGCGACTTTTTAATGGTTCTAGTGGATTCCGAATTTTAGCTGTGGTGCTTAAGGATTTTCAGGTTCGTTATGTATTTCATGATTGGGTTTTGCAGTAGAGTGTGAAGGGTACTTGGAGCATTTCTATGTTATCAACGGGTATGCGGTGCAGTGTTAGAAAAATAGGAGAAACAACTTTGGATTCGCAGAAGATCTAATCAGCGCATGTGTATCAGTTGGAGTTACTATAGACTGCATGAGGAGGGTATGAGATGGCTTATGAGTATTGAAACGACATGGTCTCATGATTTGGGTCACTCGAGATGAGTGTTGATTGGGATCCGTTATGTGATTGAATAGAGGTATTGATTCTGAAGGCAAGTCAAGAAGAAATCGGAAGAAGCTGAGTCAGCCTAGTAGTGGTTTGGATCGGCATGGTTAAGCCCTATGGTGTGGTAAGGCAATACAAGTATTTTGTGGTTGTACATGCGGGCTTGACAACCTTCATAATTTGATTGATTTGGAGGTATTTGATTCTGATGGTTTTGATTTTGTGTAAATGGATCTCGGAAGAGTTGTGAAGGTTTAAAACACGACTTGAGTTCTATCTCTTTTGTGGCTATGGGAAGTTGGTTGTCTGTCGCGACTTTTCTTCTAAAATGTGTTAATCTAGCCGACGCAATGTTTATTCTACTGGTGGTTCAGGAGTTACGATGAAATTCTTGTACTCTCGCGTAGTAGCATGAGGTGCAGTGAGCGGTATGGAATTGAAATTTGAGGATCAAGGTTGCGATCCAGTTTTGACAGGAACGTCATGAGCTCGGAAGAGCTGGGGAGAGATTTTAGATGTTCAGAGTATGTTGGCGTTATTTTTGTGTTGCCTGAGAATGGTGTTCTGTGGAAGAGGCATTGTGTATTGATTTATGGATTCTTGATTTGCGTTATAGTAATAGTATGGTTGGTAGCCATAGATGTGCAGATTTTTCTACTTGATGCGGAAGGTCGTGGGAGTATCTCCCAAGGGATAATTGTATAAGTGTGATTTGTCAGCTATTATGTGGTAGAGATTGAAATCAGGTATGGAGATTCTAGTACTGTTGCTGATGGGAGATTTTATGCTGAGAGGCACTCTATTTCTTTGGTTGCAGACTATGGAAGCTTGTTCCTGATTTGACGGTTTGTCGTATATGTCATGGATAGGGTCATTGTGGATCTTTAAGAGGTTATAGACCCATTTGGGGATGATCGGAATTGGCTTTGAGGTCTGTGGGTAGGTCTAATGTGAATGTATATTCTATACCAGATTAGATATGCTTATTGGGCATAATAAACCTTATGGATGGGTCTTCAGGCGTGGTGGATGATATTCTTGCCTTCGCCTATTTCATGTGCTACTTTTATGCTATGTGGGTTGTGAGACAGCTTGATTATTCACATGTATGTTGAGATCTTGTGTAGCTTGTGGTGTTTATGTGAGCGAGATGTCTTTCGAGATGCAGGTAATTTTTTGCACCTCAGTCGTCCTTGGCATTTTTTAGCGCATGCCACTATCTGTCTCCCCAGGGTTGTGTTTATGCATTTGGCATGCTTGTGGTCGATATTTGGACATTTCGTGGGTATGAGCATTTTGGCTCGATGAATATTTCCTTATTGATTATTATGTGTGGATCGGTTGGCACGCCCCTACGGGTATGATGTTTAGATCGGGATGCACGCCGCAACATTGAGATATTGAGTACGGTTCCTTATACTTATTTTGTGTGTTTTGTTTTTCATTTCTGAGATTGGTTCATAGCATTGGTTTGATTGTTTTTTATTCGTTGCGTAGGCCGGATAGTATTGTATTCGTGTTCGTTATTCCTTATTGGTCATATTCTAGTTGTGCCTTGTTAGTGCATTGACGATGTCGTATGAGATCTTAGACGGTGTTCGAGGTGGCTTATTGCCCCAGTAGCTTATACTGGGTGAGACGAGGTTGTTGGAACTGGAATTAGTGCAATCAGATTTATATAATGTATATTAGAGGGAAAATGTCACTAATCAATTTAAAATGAGGTCTCGCCAAGAGAGTCTCCATGAGTTATTGATTTGGCAGGTGGTTATGAGTTTCTACACATCTCTTTCGTTGTTGCAGTATTGCGAGGGTTGGAATAGGGCTTGTATGTGTTATGAGGTATATTATGGGTATCAGGCTTGTCAATTTACAGCTATTGTGGTTGGAAGATGTTATTACGGGCATACAAATTATGCGGTGCTGTGACGACCCAGCTAGTCGTCTCGTGAGTTACCGCTCCGTTTTCCCCATTTCTGCTTTATTATGCTTCGTTATTCGTGTTTTATGTAATCGCGTTGAATGGTTTGCGTTCGGAGTAGATTTGGTAAGAAATGAGACACTTAGTCTCTTTCAAGAAGCTTTAAGTTGTAAAAGTCAACCGGATGTTGACTTATGAGTTAGAAGGCTCGGATGTGAATTCCGACGATTCGATTAGCTTCGGGAGATGATTTATGACTTAGGAGTGTGATCGGAATTGGTTTTGGAGGTTTGGTGTAAAATTAGGCTTGAATTGGTGGAGTTAGTATTTTGGCGATTTCCGGTTGTTAGGCGAGAATTTGATCCGAGGGTCGGAATGGAATTCTGAGAGTTGCTATAGCTTCGTATGGTGATTTCGGACTTAGGCGTATGTCCAGATTTGAAATTGGAAGTCCGTAGGACAATTCAACACATTTTGGCGAATGTTGGAAAATAGAAGATTTTTGGAAAAGTTTGACCGAGGAGTTGACTTTTTGATATCGGGGTCGGAATCCAGTTCTGAAAATCTTCATAGGTCCGTTATGTCATTTATGACGTGTGTGCAAAATTTGAGGTCAATCGGACTCGATTTGATAGGTTTCAGCATCGAATGTAGAAGTTGGAATTTGTTAGTTTCATTAGGCTTGAATTGGGGTATGATTCATGTATTTAGCATTGTTTGATGTGATTTAAGGCCTCGACTAAGTCCATAATATGTTTTAGGACTTGTTGGTATAACCGACGGGGTCCCGAATGGCTCGGGTGAGTTTTGGGTGGTTAAACGGACTATTTCATTGTTGGAAAGGAAAATCTGCATAAATGTCAAAAATGCTACGTGATGCTGTCCAAAATGTGGACAGCATTTTGATTATGCTACGTGAAAATGCTATAGCAAAGTGCAACAGATTACAATGTCAGAAATGCTACGTGATATTGTCCAAAATATGGACAGCATGTTGATTATGCTACGCGAAAATGCTATAGCAAAGTGCAACATATTATAATGTCAGAAATGCTACGTGATGCTGTCCAAAATGTGGACAGCATGTTGATTATGCTACGCGAAAATGCTATAGCATTTTCAACACCCGAAAGTTTTATTTGTTCCGATTTTTGACCCCTTTATAAATAGAAATTAGTGCCCATTTGCCATGCAAAGCCATTTTCGTTATCCACGAAGAGAACACCTCCAAGCACCATAAAATCACAACAAATCAACCTCAAAACTATATCCAAAAGAGATTTTCTTGAACAAATTCTTAAAGAAGGGGGTTTTGACCATCTTGAACATAATTGGAGCTAGGGAACTCGGATTGAAGCGAAATCTTGAAGGATTTTTGGAAGATTTTCGAGAGAAACATTGGGGTAAGTGTTCTTAACTCAATCTTGGTCAAGTTACCCAAACCTATTGCCATTCTAGTATGTAATTGGTGATTTAAGTTGGAGAAAATTGTGGAAAACCTTTGAGTTTAGATTTTAAGACTTGGAGGTCGAACCGATGTCGGAATTCGATAAATTTTGTATGGTTGAACTCGTGGGAAGATAAGGAACCCGTTGAGGTGAAAAATTACTGAATTTCGAGAAGTGGGCCAGGGGCTCGGGTTTTGCTAATTTTGAGATTTCTTAATATTTATTGATTGTTTTCGCGTGGGCTTTGTTTCCTCAACATATTGTGACGTAATTGTTCTGAATTTGGATAGATTCGACGCACGTGGAGGCCAATTCGAAGGGCAAAGGCGTCGTGGGCTTGAAATTTAGCCGGTTCGAGGTGAGTAGTGATTGTAAATGATGTTCTGAGGGTTTGAAACCTCGGATTTGCACATCGTAGTGCCATATTGAAGAGAGGCACGCGCTCGATGATGAGCGTAGGGTCGTTTACTACTGGGGATTGTAACTTGGTCCGTCCCGATTGATGATTTTACTACATATTTGATTGAAACTTATTTGATATCATCATGATTTGGGCTGATTGCCATATTTGGGCTTCGTGCCGGTTATTTGAACCCTTCAAGGGTATTTATCACTGTTTACTCACTGTTTTGATTCATACTTGAATTCAGTCATGTTGTTCTTTCACTGTTTTACAACTCAGCCACTCTTACTCAGTTTTGAGTTTTAAATGATGTTTTTGGGCTGAGAACTACTGTTTTACTATGCCCGAGGGGCATGTGATGATTTTCTGACTAAGTACGGCCGAGGGCCAAATGTGAGGTTTTACTGAGCGATATGAGGCCAAGGGCTTGAGATACTTGATGTACGCCACGAGGTGGCTTGATTGATATGAGGCCGAGGGCCTAGATATATGCCACGAGGTGGCTTGATATTGCGCTTGGGCCGTAAGGGGCCCCTCCCGGAGTCTGTACACCCCAGTGAGCGCAGGGTACCCAGAGATATTACAGTTGGTATCAATGACAACTGGTAACTAGAGATATTACAGTTGGTAACATTGATAACTATAGGTTACAGTTGGTAACAACGACAACTGGTAACCAGAGATATTACAGTTGGTAACAATGACAACTGTAGGTTACAGTTGGTAACAATGACAACTGGTAACTAGAGCTGTGAGATTGATACTGAACCCAGAGGTATTACAGTTGGTAACAATGACAACTGTAGGTTATAGTTTGTAACAATGACAACTGGTAACCAGAGATATTACAGTTGGTAACAATGACAACTGTAGGTTCCAGTTGGTAACAATGACACCTGATAACCAGAGATATTACAGTTGGTAACAATGACAACTGGTAACCAGAAATATTACAGTTGGTAAAATGACAACTGTAGGTTCCAGTTGGTAACAATGACAACTGGTAACCAGATCTGTGAGATTGATACTGAGCCCAGGAATTACAGTTGGTAACAATGACAACTATAGGTTACAGTTGGTAACAATGGCAACTGGTAACCAGAGCTGGGAAGATTTTTAAATGATTTCTTACTGATTTACTGTTTTCAAATAATGATTTACTGCTTCATTATGCATTGCCTTGTGCTTTACGTGTTTCCTTACTTTCAGTCATTATTTATATGTGCTACTCACTGAGTTGGAAGTACTCACATTACTCCCATGCACCATGTGTGCAGATTCAGGCGTTATTGATTCCGCTCCGAGGCATTGACTACGATTGTCAGAGCGGTGAATCAGAGACTACAAGGTAGCTGTTGGCATCCGCAGCCCCGTATCTCTTTATATTGTTATTTCACCTTTTTTTTAAACCATTGTGCCAGAGATATTGTAATAGTAATCTTATTATTAGGATTTTCATTAGTTGGTCATGACTTTGTGACACCCCGGTTTCGGGCTGTTGTTGGGATGGTTCACTATGTTTTTCCGCAAATGACTGCTATTAAACTATGTTGTGTTGTTCTCTTGTTAAATTAACTGCTTAAAATGAGTTATGATTTGAATTGGCTGGCCTTGTCTTCACGAGAGGCGCCATCACGATCGGGTTTGGGATTCGGGTCGTGACAGGTGCATTGAGCGATTTCAGCATGGGTGCATGATCATATTTGGTACAGCGGGTTGAGATTGATACAGTGTTTGTATGTTAGAACCAGGTCTCATAGAGAACTCCGGAAGTTGGAATTTAGTTCTAAGGCTTGTGGGCTAAAGGTACCGGGAAGGATATTTAGTGTGACTTGAGCTAGTATGCTCACGTGGGTTGTGGTGGCACGAGTAGGTGCATGAGGTGTTAAACGACAATTTTGGGCAACTCCGAGACAGTTCTTGGCACGTTCGAGGACGAACGTATGTTTAACTGAGGGAGAATGTAACGACCCGACCGGTCATTTTGAGCTCTAGCGTGTAATTCAGTGGTTTGAGGCCTTAAGTAGCTTCACTTCATGCATTATTATTTGCACGTGTAGTCGGATTAGATTTTCGGGAAGATCAGAGTTGGTTTGGAAGAATAATTCTCAATTCGGAAGCTTTAAGTTGGAAGAGTTGACCAAGGTTTGACTTTTGAATAAAATACCTCGGATCGGAGTTTTAGCAATTCCGTTAGGTCCGGATGATGATTTTGGACTTAAGCGTGTGATCGGATTTCGATTTGGAGGTCCGTAGGTTGATTTGATGTTTTTTGGCAAAAGTTGGAAGATTGAAGGTTTAAAAGGTTGATAGATTTGACCGAGAGTTGACTTTGTTGATATCGGATCCGGATTATGTTTCTGGAACTGGTATAGATTCATTGTGTCATTTGGGACTTGCATGCAAAATTTGAGGTCATTCCGGGTTGATTTCATATGGTTCGACATGAGTTTTAGGAGTTTAAAAGTTTATTAGCTCATTAGGCTTGAATTGATGTGCGATTCATGGTTTTGATGTTGCTTGGTGTGATTTGAGGACTCGAGTTTGTTCATATTATGCTTTGGGACTAGTTTGTTTATTAGACGGGGTCT
Source organism: Nicotiana obtusifolia (assembly GCA_002018475.1). Classification (NCBI taxonomy): domain Eukaryota; kingdom Viridiplantae; phylum Streptophyta; class Magnoliopsida; order Solanales; family Solanaceae; genus Nicotiana; species Nicotiana obtusifolia. The sequence goes on along the minus strand of MCJB01045015.1, from coordinate 109,555 downwards.
CGAGGGCTTCAGGTGTGTTTCAGATGTGTTTGGGCTGTGTCGCGCTCTTATTTAATGTTTCAGCGTCATTTCTTTGGGTATTAAGGGTATTATATTAAGAAAATGACCTTTGATTTTTGATTAGATTAAATAATCCATATCGTAATTACGGAGCCATATCAATAAGCATTATCGAATTCTGAGGTCGTATGAGAGAGTTATGCCCATTTCCGTGTCGGGAAAGATTGCTGGTTTCTGGTGCGAACCTTTGTTCTCTGCGAATATGAAAGAGGTTCCGCGAACACGAAGAAGGTTTTCTAGGTTGACTGGTCAATGCGAAATATTTCTCTTCGCTAACGCGAAGGTGTCCCGCGAAGGCGAAGAACAAAAATCACCTGCGCGATGTTTAAATGGGCAAATCGAGCATTTTAGTATTTTGAGCATATCTTGAGTTTTTGAGCTTCGTTTGAGATGGTTTTCATGGAGTTGTTCTCGTCTAAAAAGGGGGAAAATATCTAACCTTCATTTGGATATTTTCCCATGATTGTTTTCGTTGGTTATTATTTTATCCCTATTTGGATTGTAGAAATTGGGTTTTTGAGCCCCAAAGTTATGAAATGGTAAATTCTTGATTTGAGGATCAATTCATGGACGAAATTGTTTGATTTTCTAGATATATACTATATAAGTTATGGGTATTATTATTTTCAATAATTTTCGGAATCCGGACGCGTGGGCCGGGGGGTTGACTTTGTTGACATTTCGTGAGGAGTTGGAAATTTCTTTCTGATTATTAAATGAAGAGTATTGGAGTATATTTTGATTGGTTTGAACGTTGTTTGGTTAGTTTTGGATTGTTTGACATCGGTTTGAAGTGTCAGAAAGGCGTTGGAGCCGGTTATCGGATTTCAGAGCGAGGTAAGTCTCCTGTCTAACCTTGTGAGGGAAAAACTACCCCGTAGGTGTGTAGTTGTTATGTGCTACTTGTTGTGGGGGCTACGTACGCACGAGGTGACGAGAGTCCGTACGTAGCTAATATCATATTTATGTCTGGGTAGACTTAGGACTATATCATGCAATATTTGTATTATCTGAATTCAACTTGTTAGTTTAATTACCTAAGACTTATAAATGAAATGTGATTAGAGCTCATGTTAGATCGAATCGCATTACCTTGAGTTGTTGGCAAGATATTCGAAAATTGGTAAAAGCCATGACTACTTTACGCTCCCGTTTTTATGTTGCAAATACGTAACCCGTAATTCTATAAGTTTCTTTTCTTCCTGCGGATCAGGCCAAATACCTCGACCGTGTATGTATATATGAGATGCATCTATGGATCAAGCCATACGACCTCGGCAGTGTATGTACACGACTATATGGATCAGGTCGAACGATCTTGGTATAATTCGTGCTTAATAGAAGTCCGAATACCTACGAGATTACCCTCTTGGTTGAACTTGGATTTTCATGATACTCTCTTTATAACCTGAGATATGATATTTAGTTGGTGGTTCATATTTGTTGAGATGGAATGTGGCACTTGGGAATTTTTAAACTTATGATATTTTGCTAACGGATTTTATTATCTACTGTTTCTTGTTCTATTGATCCTGTTATATTTCATGCTTGCTTATGATCCCTGCATTTTATTTATTGAACCACTAGTAAGTATCGATGTCGACCCCTCGTCACTATTTCTCTAGGGTTAGGCTAGATACTTACTGGGTATGCGTTGATTTACGTACTCATGCTACACTACTGCACTACACGTGCAGGATCTGACAGGTTCATTTGGTGGTCATCTTGGCACGTAGGTGCAACCGCTGAGGGGAATTTATGGTAAGCTGCCTTCTATGCTACGCACCGCAGCCATCAGAGTCTCCATCTTCTTTATTTACTTTGTCCTGTCTATTTTATATTCCAGACAGATGTTGTATTATATTGCACGCTTTAGCAGATGCTCATGCACTTGTAACATCGGGTTTTGGGGGTATTCTAGAATTTATTTATGGTTTTGCTTAACATTGACACACTTTTACTTTATATTTTCTTTTAATTGTATGTATCTATGATTTTTAATGCATTAATTTTTTTTATCTGATAAAATTCATGATTTCAAAATTAATAAAATAAATAATTAAGTTGGTAGCTCACCGTTGGCTTGCCTGACGGTGACATTGGGCATCATCACAATCTATTGCGAGAATTGGGGCGTGATGCTGTTATTATTATAGTTTCTTTGATTTTTACCACCTTTTTTACTATACTTGCTTTTCCCCTTTTCTTTTGTTGCCTACTTATGTTTCTACCTTTCTCGCGTCTAGTTTTACTATTTCTGTTTTTAACTTTTTTCCACTATATTATAATTTTTTTATTTTCGTATTTGTGAGTATCTTACTTAAGAATATTACATTTTGTAGCTTTACACAGTAGTTGATATATGAGCCGAACAAACTGATAAATTGGTAATTTACCAATTTATCTCTTCTTGATGCTTAGGATTTTGTATGATTTTGTTGAGAAACTAAGGCATTTATTGAGGTTTATTGGCATATTTCAGGCATTAAGTGATTTAGAGAAAATATGGAAGAAACCAAGTCAAAATGTATTAAAATAAAAAAAAATGATAACTGCCAGATAATGCTCTTTGCGATCGCGAACATTGACATGCGATCTCGGAAGGCCAGGAAAATATACATCGCGAATGAAGGGCAAATTCTGCGAAAGCGATGAACAAGCTGATCAGCGGCTGTCAAATACCCTACGCGAATGCGGTTTCTGGTTTGCGATCGCAATGCTTTGCAGCATTACTCTTCACAATCGCAGGCCCATTTTCGCAAACACGATTCACAAATCTGGGCAATTTTGGCATTTTACGTTTTTGACCCCAAAACCATTTAATATATGATCCAACTCATTTGTTAAATATCTTTGGCTTATTTTCAGTCTCTTGACTAGAGAACACAAGTTTTGGAGCTAGGGTTCTTGCACACACACTTGGGTCTTGAAGATTTGAAGCTTTTAGTTGAGAATTTCTTATCCATTTATGTTCATTTCTTCATTTTCTTGCTTTGTATTGAATATCTAAGTGTGTAGTATTTTTTCCAACACCTGAATCTTGTTTATGGAAATATACATATTTAAAGTGTGGATTAAATATCTTGTTTTGCTTATGTATTGAACGATTTTTATTTATACTGAAGTGAGTTATTGTTTTCTTTAATTGTTCTTGATCTTTAATGTTTCCAAAGAGATTAGCTAACCCTAGGACTCGCCCATTTACTTCGAATTAATTTTGGGAAAGATAATTTGGGGTCGGGAAAGATTAATTAACAAGAACTTGAAGCTTTAACCCTCACTTTATAGATTCTACCTAGGGATAGGATTAAATTACTTGTAGCCATAACTAGGTGTGCTTAATCTCTGAATTGTTTTAGGGATAATTCAATTAGAAACCCTTGTTAGTCTTTGGAAGAAGCTAATATAGAATTATTACCCGAGGCTAATTAACATAAACCCGCTCATATTTGTAAAATCGTGAAATACATTGGATCGTTACTTGAGTATAATTTCATTTGCATCCATGCTTGTAGCCATTGATCATTCCACTTGCTTTCTAGGTTAGTTTATATTTTCACAATTAGTTATAAATATTTTCTGAAAATGTTTCTAAGTGTTTGGCTTAGCATAACAAGTGATAGTTCTCTTACACGCCTAATTGCCTACATATTATTCTCTGTGGGATTCGACCCCGACTCATAATTGGGTAAATTATATTGCATGTGACCATGTCTATTTACATTTTAGTAGTGGATTTGGACGTTATCCAAATTGGCACCGTTGCCGGGGAATAATTTGGCGTATTTAGGTTGTTTGAGAAGTAAGCCGACCTGCTTTGGTCCAAACTTGTGAATATTTGTGTAATTATTTTTGTTATCTTGGTTTATTTTCTTATTTGTTTCTTGTTTTTTTTCCTTAGTTTTGAAAAATGGCATCGCCTAATGAAAATTGGTCGAATGGTAATTGTTCTTACTTTGATGATCCTTGTCCTTATTGTGAGGACCACACTCGTGGCAAAATTATTTAAATTCTCCTGAGGATAGATTGTGCGCACAATCTCATACCCATGAGTGGAGTATTTGTGATAAGTGTGATAGTCAAAATGACCATTAGGATAATTGTGCTTATTTGTCATTCCCTTCCCCAAACTCCCACTATAATGATTCTAATTTTTGTGATAATAAGTATAGGGATATGGAAGTGGAAGAAGTTGAGCATGGTCAAAATGGAGAGTTCAAGCTCATGGTGGAATGCCTATTTGAAGGAGGAACAAAGAGCAAAGTGCCTTGGAGGAGCTTTTGGAAAATAGTCTCCAAAAGGATTTGGCGCTTGAAAGGTTGAATTCACAAATGGGAGAAATACTTGAAGCTTTAGAGGTCCAAAAGCCTCGAAAGTGAATGATAGTCAAGAACCTTCCATATAGGTTGAAGCCGAAAATCCGTCTTTGGCACTTGATCAAAATCAAGAAGAACACTCAAATGCTCAAAATGAGAGGAAGATGCTCATGTTGGAGCCCATTCTTGAAAATGAGGAGAAGCACAACTTGGCACTCGAGGACTTGAAACAAGTTTTAACTCAAAATGATGAGAATATCCGCACTTTGGAAGATCAAATGCAAATAATGATTGAGGCTCACTATGCCAACCAACTTGAGAGTGTGGAAAGAGATCAAGAAGAGTCCGACTTTGAGGAATAAAGTGAGCTTTATTTTGAGAAATCAAGAATTGAACATCCACCAACTGACTTCATACTTGTTGGTGATACCGAGAAAAAAATATAATTAGTGAATTTGACTCTAGTTTGGAGGAAAAAGAGATGCCAAAATCCGGAAAAAGTTGCAAGTTGGGAGGTTATTGTCACATTCCAAGCATTTCTCGACATTGAAATCGTGTGGTGATATGGGAATTGAACTACATGATTCAATGAGGGATTGCAAAGAGGAGAAGCATAAGCCATACATCTCGCAATTTTGGAAGTATAAGAAGGCAAAATGTTCCGCACATGAAAACCAATAAATGCAAAATGAACCAAATGGTATTTGGCTTGATCATCTACTTACCACCCCTCGTTGCTCGTAGCCACAAGCTAGAGTTTAAGTCATATGCCCAATTCATATTGTCCATGTGGCGAGAAAAGTGATAAAGTTGATTCGGGCCGTGCCACGATATTAAATGCGGCGCTTGGTGGAAGGCAACCCGTAGTTCTCAAAATTTTAAGTCGTTTTTAAAATTTTCTTTTTTTGGAATAGCTTAGTATATTATTTTTGACTAATCTTCCAAGTTTCACAATTTTTGGAGTTGATTTGAGCAGATCGGGGTGACTGGACAACAAAAAAAAAACAGTAGCTGATGAAAACTGCAGGAAACTGATGCACTTCTCACCGCTACGACAAACAACTTAGTAGAAGCATGATTAAGGAAAAAGGCATTCTCTTGACCAAACTTGAAGGTTGATGGCCCGAGTTCCATGGAAAATTAGTATTGAGTGGATGGATTTGCTTTGCGTAAGAACTAAGAATAGCCAATCATGAAGTGATAAGAGAATTCTATGAAAATGTTGTGGAGACTGACTTCAAGGATGATTTGGTTGTTACTGTCAGGGGAAAGCAAGTCCAATTTGATCTAGAATTGATAAATGCATATTACAATCTTCCCAATGCTAACAACCAGGAGTACAGGGATAGAGCTAAAGACTTGGGCACACAGTGGTTTGTGGACCATTTGCACGGTGGAAAGATGCCGAACTGGATAAGAAATCACTCAAGGATCGAGTCTTCTGAGTTCACTGCCGAGGCCAAGACTTGGCTCTCCTTTATCTGTGCTCGAGTCATGCCTTCACGTAGTGAGACAGAGGTTACACTTGAGAAGACAAGGGTCATTTGCGCGATCACAGAGGGCACACCAGTGAATGTGGGAAAGCTTATTGTTGATGAGATAACATAGATTGTTGCGGAGAGGACTAAGAGTTTATTCTTCCCATCTCTGATCACTCATTTATGCTATGAGACGGGGGTGGAGAAGAGGCCTACAGAGAAGGAAAAGAACCCAGAGAAGCTCATTCATCCATTGCTGAGAAAGGGAGCAGGGAATGTATAAGAGAAAAATAAAGATTGATGTAGCATCTCCCTCATTTGGCCAGTTTCTCGACACCATCACTGAGATGCTCGATTCTCCCGCAGATGCCAAAGGGACTTGTACTGCTATTGTACCGCTTGAGAAGGGACCCCTCACACTCAGGTATATCTCTCACCGGGTCTATGGCATGGAGACACAGGTCCGCCAGCTTGTAGCTAGTCTCCCTTCTGGATCGTTTGTAGAGAGCACATCTGCTGGTCCAGTTGGCCAAGGAAAGGTTTTAACTTTTTCAGATCTTGCTAAGGAGGAGCAAGACATTAAAGCCAAATTGGATAAGATTGAGTAGATGCAGCTGAAGCAGAGAGAACATGAAAAGAAGAAAAGCAAGTTCTTGACAAAGATGATGAGCACATTGAAAAAATTTTGTTGATCAGATGACGACGACGAGGCTGACTTGGAACTCACAGTTCCCAGTAACTCCAGCTTGGAGTGATGCAGTTTCAGGGAGCACCTCTTTCATTTTTTTCTTATTTTGTTTAGTTGCATTGAGGACAATGCAACACTTTAGGTTGGGGGTGGCTTATTTATATATGATGGATGTATGTGGAGCATGACCATTTTTGTGAACAAGTATAGATTGGTTAACGTTATAGTTTATTAATGATATTTTATAGTTAATTTCTAGGATGTTAGCATTAGTTTTTATTTTCTTAGTTTGTTACTTCATTTACTTGTATTAGTAGTAATTAAACCCCTTGGTTTTTCTTTATGCCACAGTTCTTTTTCAAGGAAATAATTTGTGTCGAACCGAGTAACTTTTCCCTATGATGGATATCGTGACAACTTTCTTAAGGGATTAGTCTTGTCTAGTTTTTTTTTAAATTTTTTTAAGGTAAATATTTTTTTTAGTTAGCTTAGTAACTAGTAGTGAATAAATTGGTTATTCGATGTGATCTTTTGGTCCAGAAACCAACGTGTGGCTTGTTTGATACCAACATGATTTAAGCTGTGGCATATGAAGTTTTGATCTTTAAAATGAAAAATGATTAAAGTGATAGTTCTTGTTGTGACTTCTAGGTTCTATTCTTGGATCTTTGATTCATTAAATAGTCTTTTAGGCTATATGTGATTTTCTTTAGGTTCATTGGTTTTAATTGGATTTTGGATTCATATGTCACTCGAGTTTGCATGTGCCATGTGTAGTGAGATTTGTTGTTAGTTCTTTTGCATTATTTATAGTTTAGAACTTGCCCGGAATGTGCTTCAAGGTGAAATCCTAGACTAACTTAGTTTAAAAAATGATGTTAGGCCTTCCTTGGACCGTTATTATGCCTTAAATTTCCTACCATTGCATATTTTCCCTAGTCAACCCCTTTTGAGCCTTTAAACTTTTTCTTTGGAAACCTTGTTACAAGCTTTAACCCTTCGTTCTTTATTGATCTATATTTTGGCACCCTATCTCTCTAAGTGCTTTGAAAGTGTAAACATAAGGCTAAAAGCATACGTTTGGGGGTGAAGGTTGAAAAAGTTGTGATGTGGAAGTTTCTTAAAAGGTGAAAGGTAACAACAACAAAAAAATATAGTGGAACCTTCCTTGAAAAATGAAAAAAAAAAGAGTAAGAAAGAAGAAAAAAGGAAGATGGAAAAATAAGGAGTCGTGAATAAAAGGAAGATTAGGTGTGGAATGAAAAGTGAAAAAAGGATGGAAAAAGTTTTTGAATGAAGTGTGCTTTAATTGTTGCAAATTGTAGTGCTTAGGGAGGTTTTGAGTCACTCTTATCCAAATTTTGCCCTATCTTAGCCTAAAACCTACATTACAATCCTTTAAGTCCTACTTGATTTTGAACCATGTCTATCTATATTAGTGGAGAAATACATAAGGGGCAAGCCTATGGCACTACTTATGTGCATTTGGATATCTTTGTGAGAGAGAAAGGGAGTTAATTCTTTCCATTCGATATCCCATGTGTGTTTAAATTGCAATTTATAAGTTGGGATTCTCTCTTAAGTGTGAGGGCACATGAAATTTTGGGTTGTGAACTTAATCCATTCTCCAATTGGGAGGAATGAACAAAAGAAAATTGTGGTGATAATGAGGCAAATTTTGAACCTTTAGTGTCATGACTTGTTTGCTACTTTGATTAATGTAGTGTTTGAGCACTTGAATTGAAATGAGAAGTTGTCCGCAATTTATATGCTTTGGATTAATTGTTGGTACCAACTAGTCACTAGATTGTACTTAATTTGAACCCTTTGACTATAAATGATGTTTGGTATGCCAGTGAGCTTAATTGATGATTTTATTGACAGATGTTCTTAGTTGTTGAATTGCTTGAGGACAAGCAATAGTTCAAGTTTGGGGGTTTAATAAGTTGGTATTTTACCAACTTATCTCTTCTTGATACTTAGGCTTTTGTATGATTTTGTTGAGAAACTGAGGCATTTATTGAGGTTTATTGGCATATTTCAGGTATCAAGTGATTTAGAGAAGATACAAACCAAGTCAAAATGTGTTAAAAAAAATGACTGATGCTAGACAATGCTCTTTGCGATCGCGAACATTGACATGCTATCGCAGAAGGCCAGAAAAATATACATCGCGAACGCAGGGCAAATTCTGCGAACGCGATGAAGAAGCTGATCAACGGTTGTCAAGTACCCTACGTGAACACGGTTTCTGGTTTGCGATATTAATGCTTTGCGTCATTACTTTTCGCGTAGGTCCGTTTTCGCAAACGCGATTCACAAATCTGGGCAGTTTTGGCATTTCACATTTTTGACCCCAAACCATTTAATACTCGATCCAGCTCATTTGTAAAATATCTTTGGCTTATTTTGAGTCTCTCGACTAGAGAACACAAGTTTTGAAGCTAGGGTTCTTGTGCACACACTTGGGTCTTGAAGATTTGAAGCTTTTGGTTGAGAATTTCTTACTCATTTATGTTTATTTCTTCATTTCCTTACTTTGTATTGAATATCTAAGTGTGTAGTATTTTTTTCAACACTTGAATCTTGTTTATGAAAAAATTCATATTTAAAGTGTGGATTAAATATTTTGTTGTACTTATGTATTGAGCGATTTTTATTTATACTGAAGTGAGTTATTGTTTCTTTAATTATTCTTGTTCTTTAATGTTTCCAAAGGGATTAGCTAACCCTAGGACTCGCCCATTTACTTCGAACTAATTTTGGGAAAGATAATTTGGGGTTGGGAATAAGGATGTCATCTGGGCCAGGCCTGGGCCAAACGGGCTTGGCGGGCCTGGGCCAAATGGGCCCGGGCCAAGGCGGTCCCGGGCCTAACGGGCCATATGTAAGGGACCGGCCCGCTACGGGCCTAAGCCCACATGGTCCCGGGCTAAATGGGCCGGGCCCGCGGGCCTAAACGGTTCCGGACAATTTTTATTTTATTTTTTTATCTAGAAAAATTTCTTGTAAACTATATATACATATACTAATATAGAATGCATATATCTATATAAATATATATATATATATATATATATATATAGTATATATTTTACATATATATTGCCCCAAAACTTTCCCTTTTTACCTATCCCTCTTTCCTCCATTACATACATATAAACTATCTAATACATAAAAACTATATATATACTGCCTTATATATGTGTGTGTGTGTGTGTGTGTGTGTATATATATATTATATATATTGTATGTATAAAAAATATATATATGTATATTATGTATATATATAGTTTATATGTATTATATATATATATATACATATATATTATATATGTATATATGTATATATTGTACATATGTATTAGATATAATATATATATATATATATACTATATCATATTTAAACACAAAATAAATTGTAAAGAAATATTCAAGAGGATGTCTTATAATTTTTATTATTACGACATTAACAAAAAATGACAATATCTTTCTTAGTCTTCCTCCCCCCAATGGAATGAGTACAACAAGGTACTAATACCACCATTAAAAGGAAAAACAACTAAGGAAGATGTGCCAAAATACAAGTTACATAATAAACTAAACAATTATCTTTCTTAGTGTCTCCCCCCCCCTCCCCCAAATGGAATGAGCATAACAAGGTACTAATACCATCATTAAAAGGATAAAAAACTAAGGAAGTTATATATTAGTCTATGTATTATCTCTAACAAATCTCATAAATCCTTCAAGGTCCGGAGGAATTTCCGTTGGCGGTGATGGAAAAGAGGCTTGTTCATCACCGCTTCCGGGCGAAGCCGCATCCTGCGCAAGTTCCGCTAGCATTTCTTCATAAGCTTCGTCTATATCCGGTTGTGATTCTGCAAGTCCGAAATTTCTTCTTTCCGAACGGATCCAATCTCGGAAGAGTACTGCTTTTTCCAAGCTCTCCCTCATCGACGCTCTATGATCACCGATTTGAAGTCTCGCTTGACTGAAAGCGCTCTCCGATGCCACCGTTGAAGCTTGAACGGTTAAAATATCTCGAGCCATCCTTGAAAGAACCGGATAGTGTTCTTGTTTATCCTTCCACCATTCCAAAACGTCGAAGGAGCCGTCGGGATTCTCTGATTCAAGTCCCTGCGACAAATACACTTGAAGCTCATTTAGTTGTAAACTATCACCAATATTCTCACCTTGGGAACCCCTGAACTTCGTCCAAGCACTGAGGGCTTTTAGGCCTGCAGTTCTTTTAGTAGATCGTGAAGTAGATGAAGTAGGAGTTGGAATATTGGGTCTAGCATGATCTAAGGCAGTTTGATAGGCGTTATAGATTGTTTGTGCATTTATTATAAATGAGGATTGTGCATCTCCGAGTGTAGCATATTCCTCAGGCGAAAGTGATAAAGAGTTATAAATTTTAGAATACCAAAAGTTTGGACCTCCTAATTTCATAGTTGGGTTTAACAGTGCGGCAACGCCAAAAATAGGGGGGATAGGAAAAAAATATTTTTTAAACTTAGATTTCATAGAATCAATAGCAAGTTCATAAATTACCCCACCCTGTGAAAATTGAGAAAATAAATCTGCAAGTGCAGTAATATAAACTAAATAATTTGAAATAGCAAGATAGTACTGCCCAGATAATTCGTTTGTTGCAAACTGAAAATTATTCTAAAAAATCTACAAGAATTTTAACGTTAGTCCAATCTTGATTAGTAAGGTGCTCGTCGTCATCATCATCACCACCACCTATACGAGCATTATAGGTTGCGTTAATTGGGTTTCTATATTCGTAAGCGACAACTAGACTTTCATACATATAATTCCATCTAGTTGGACAAGGTTTAGGAACCTTTCTTTCCCTAAGGCCAAATTCATCATATTTTTAAAAATATTCTCTTATTCTACTTCTACGGTTTGAGTAAAACAGCCAATTAAGAGCCATTTTTACCTTTTCAATTTCTACATTTAACAGTTTCATACCATCACCAACAATTAAATGGTAAATATGACAAATACACCTAACATGAAAAATATTAGTAAATGCGGGATTTAATGTATTTGTAAGCAAGCCTATTGCATTGGTGTTACTAGAAGCATTATCCATTGTAACAGACATTATTTTATCTCTAATACAAAAATATCTACAAATATCTGCTACTGTGCTGGCAATAAATTTACCTGTGTGGCGTGAGTCAATAATTCTATAGGCAATAATGCGTTTTTGCATTATCCAGTCCTCGTCTATCCAATGACTTGTAACGGTTAGATAATCACAGTCATTGGCACTTCTACCTATATCCATAGTAATAGCAACGCGACAATCTATATGAGTAAATAAATATCGCAAATATTGTTCATATTCGTGTTTATATTTATAAATATCGGCCTTTACAGTTGCACGAGGCCATCCTTTATAATTAGGGTTATAAACTTTTCTAATATATTGCACAAAATGGGGGTTAGAAGGAAAGCTATATGGTAAGCACATAACAGTTACCATTTTTGCTAATTTTTCACGATCCTTATTTGGATCGTAATATAAAATTCCACCAGTAACAGTGCTAATTCCCGGTTGGACTAGATTTGAACCTACACTAGAGTGAGCCGCATTATCTACACTCATCCCCTCTTCCGCAGCTTTCATTTGTAAATATCTTTGTTTATCTCTAGGGTGTTTCAATATGTGCCTAGTCAAACTACCCGTACTGCTACAGTTGCCAGTAAATTTATGAGCCAACAAAGACCCACAACTTTTACACTTATCCTTATTTTCTTCTCTTAGTTGAGTAAAAAAATTCCAAACAAGAGATGTTTCGGCCCGTTTAGCAGGTCTTCTATTAAATGTAGGGGTCACTACAGGAGGGTCAGGCGGGGCATCAGTTGGGTTATTAATAGGACTAGTAGGTGTATCATCTAAATCAGGTTGGGTTTCATCTAAATCATCATTTTCAGCATCATTTTCGAATATAGTTTGATTAGGATAAAGAGCGTTCATAATTTCTTCATCTAATTGATGACCCGGTGCAACATCATGGCAAAATTGACTATCCGAAAATTGAAAACAAGGGTTATCACTATCTAGAATAACAGGTGGAAGAGGACGGGTAACAAGGGGAGGAATAGTAGCTTGGCGACTAGATTCACCAATTTTTGATGTTCCCTTACCCTTACTACCAAATATTTTTTTAAAGAAAAATCCATATTAATTATAATTATACTAAATAAAACAAATAGAACAACAATATTAAAACTTAAAGAGTTGGAACGAGTTTATCGAATTGACGAACAACTTCTTGAAAATTGAATATCGTTGAAGACTTGAAAACTTAAATACTTCAATTCATCAACTTGACAATTTTTCACGAAATTGGAATAACAAAGTAAGCAATTATGGAAGAAAATTAGAGAGAGATTGAGAGAGATTAAGAGAGATTGAGAGAATTTGTGAGTAAAAATGAAAGAGTGAGGGGGTATTTATAGTTAAGAATAGGTAAAAAGTGTATTTATAAAAATTTTCGGGTTAAAACAAAGTTTGGGGGCCAAATGACTATTTTTCTAAAAATAAAACGGTCAAAAATTGGCCAACGGCTAGATTTTAAAAATCTGGCCGTTGGCTATTTTTTTTTTAAAAAAAATTAGCTGTTGGGCCCGGACCAGGCCCGCCCGACGGTCCCGGGCTCGTGGGCTTGGTGGGAGTGACCGGCGTCGTGGGCTTTTGCACCACTAAGGCCCAGGTCCGTTTGGACCGGCCCACGAGGCCCGTTTGACCCACGAAGACCGCGGTCCCGAGCCGGTCACGGGCTGGGCCCGGACCACTTTTCAGCCTTAGTTGGGAAAGATTAATTAACAAGAACTTGAGGCTTTAACCCTCACTTTATAGATTCTACCTAGGAATAGGATTGAACTACTTGTAGCCATAATCGGGTGTGCTTAATCTCTTAATTGTTTTAGGGATAATTCATTTAGGAAACCTTGTTTTTCTTTGGAAGAAGCTAATATAGAATTATTACCCGAGGCTAATTAACATAAACTCGCTCATATTTGTAAAATCGTGAAATACATTGGATCGTTACTTGAGTGTAATTCCATTTGCATCCATGCTTGTAGCCATTGATCATTTCACTTGCTTTCTAGGTTAGTTTATATTTTCGCAATTAGTTATAGATATTTTCTGAAAACGTTTCTAAGTGTTTGGCTTAGCATAACAAGTGATAGTTCTCTTACACGCCTAATCGCCTACATATTATTCTCTGTGGGATTCGACCCCGACTTGTAGTTGGTAAATTATATTGCATGCGACCGTGTCTATTTACTTTTTAGTAGTGGATTTGGACGTCATCACGAACCGAAGTTATTAGACCAAATAAATCAAAATCGAAAGGAGAAAAATCGAGCCGTACTAAATTTAATTAAGTATGATATTAAAATAGTATTTTAAAAAATCAAATACCAAATCAAAATATCTAAATATCATATTGCGCCGATCGACAAACACACCTATTTAGGCTTACGACTCAATATGTCGAAGAAAAATTTATTCACGCAAAATTAGTCATACTGTTTGAAGCAGGAACACAATCGCCTTATGAACGCCAAACAGTATTTGTTTTTCTTTTTCTTTTCCTAAGTTTTTTTTAATTTGTTGGAACCAATTCTGTTCTCAACTTTAATTACTTATCTCATTTATCTCAAAATAATTGATTTTCTTGTTTCCAAACCAACAAATCGTTCTAAAATTTTGGGCACTATAAGAATTATATTCTTTTATGTTACATTTATCATGTCGTGTGATAGTGGTATGTATTGCAGAAAAGAAACATTCTATAGAAAACCTATAACCAAACTCCAATAAGTAGCTAGCTTATAAATCTAGGAAGGAAATGACGAACATTGGGTTGAGATTACAAAAAATTGCATGACGTGTTTCCAATGGGACAGGTTTTGGTGGAATGTCTTTAATTTTTATGGTCTTAGCAAAATGCCCATAAATTTTTACTTGTACATTATAGTTTTTTAATATTTAAAGTTTGAAATTCTTATTCCGTGGTGAAAAGTAGAAGGTTAATTAATGGCTCATTATAATTAAAATTGTTTGAATATTGATAATTTATGTATAAATTTTTAATTTAAACACCAATTTAATAATTTATTTAAAAAACTCAGAACTCTATTGTTGGATCTTAAATTGTGTTGAAAAAGATCAAGTGGTTTGATTTGGTGTTATTTGATTGAATTGGTGATTAGGAATTGCTTATATTGGTATTTGGAAGCTAAATTTATTTCAAATTTGAGATCATTTGGAGCAGATTTGGTGCGGTTTGAATTGAAGTTGGTACATTCGGCTAAAACTAGCCCCTTAGGAAGCCATTCCTGTCAATCACCCTCGAGAGGGGTTTTTGCATCTATACCCAATTTTGGGGTCACAATTGAATCTATACCCACTTTGCAAAAAAAATTTGCAAGCGTACCCACTTTACGATCAACTTCAGACTTATCGGGTCTGAAGTTAAAAAAAATTAGTCCGAAGTGAAAAAATTGCATTTCAAATGCACTTAAGGCCAAATAGATCTGAAGTGCAACCAATGGTTTCATGCACTTAAGGCTAATATCTGAAGTGAAAAATTACACTTCAAATGCACTTAAGGCCAATAAGTCTGAAGTGAAAAATTGCTCTTCAGATGCACTTAAGGCCAAAAAATCTGAAGTGCAACAAACGTTTTCATTCACTTAAGGCCAATAAGTCTGAAGTGAAAAATTGCACTTCAGATGCACTTAAGGCCAAAAGGTCTGGAGTACAACAAATGTTTTACTACACTTAAGGCCAATAAGTATGAAGTGAAAAATTATATTTCAGATGCATTTAAGGCCAAAAAGGTCTAAGTGCAACAAACGTTTTGCTACACTTAAGGCCAATAAGTCTGAAGTGAAAAATTACACTTCAGATGCATTTAAGGCCAAAAGGTCTGAAGTATAACAAACGTTTTGCTACACTTAAGGCCAATAAGTCTGAAGTGAAAAATTACACTTCAGATACACTTAAGGCCAAAAGGTCTGAAATGCAACCAACGTTTTTATGCACTTAAGGCCAAATAGACCTGAAATGCAAATTGCCCAGAAAGAGAAATTTGTTTTTTGAATTATAATAATCAAATATACGATTTAATACTTAAATCTACTCCAATTGAGCTTAAATTTGAAACATAACCTCCAAATATCATCAGGAACAAACCCCAATCATCAACTTGTCAAAACAATAATAAATCTAATGAAGCCATTTTGCAATAAGAAAAAGAAGAAGAAGAAACCTTAAGCAATAGTAAAAAATAAAGTGTCATAACAGCTCATCATTGTAAAATATCATAAACTATATTAAAATATATTCACAACCACCATATGAAATCATTGTCATCTGAAGAAGAAGAAGAAGAAGAAGAAGAAGAAGAAGAAGAAGAGGGAGGAGGAGAAGGAGGAGGAAAAAGAGGCGTGAAATTATTTAAAAAGTGAATACAAGATAAAACTTTTTTAAAAAGTGGGTGTAAGTTAAATGGGGGCGACCAAATAGGATACCCCATGCAATTTTTGCCCCTCGAGACTAGAAAATAGGCCCATTACTTATCATGGGCCCATTTGTTACTCCAGGCTGTTTTATATCTGGGCTAGAATACTCGGGCTCTGATACAACCAAATATTTTAGTTGTTAACACTTATATCACAAAAAGTCAGGCAAATGTATTATTTATTTTTTCTATTCATATTATAGATTATAAATTAATTATATATAATTATACATATTATATATGAATATATATTCCGGTGATTTTTAATTCAATCCGGTTGGGTGAGCGATTATTAGGTTAAGTCGTCAGACATTTTTCATGTACAACTCCTGTAAAGGCTAGCTTTGTGAACAAACAATGGATGTAAAAAGAATTTAAAAAGTATAGATGCTCTATACTAAGTTTTCACAAAAGAGTTGTAGATATAGAGTTACTCTCGACCGTCCATCCACTTGTTTCAAATTCTTGAACCCGTCTCTAGAATATAACTCATTTGTAATAACTTTACGATGTAGCAAGTTGAGCAAAGACGTAGACACTTAATTGAAATAGTTAAATTTTAACAAATAAAATACCATAGTAAGAAGTAGAAACAAATATTTCCTCTATGGAACAAAACTAAGAGAAGGGAAAATACAAAAAAAGAGATAAAGAAATTCGTAATGGGGACGATTGTCTCATTTCCCACACCATCTGAAAAACAAAATATTCCAATGCAATATATTAAATACATAAGCTATTCCAATTTATGCGTCCAACTAGTATTCTTCGCTCACCATAAAAGGAATGGTATAATTATTATTTGGAGCGTAAAATAGTTTCTTTTAAAAATAACTTTCAAACATCTTCAGCATATATTTAAATGCGTTGATCTTTTTACTCCAATGCTGTCATAATTCTTTTAGGCAGAAGGGACTAGTGTTTTATTTGAGCAAATCCAATGCCTATATTAAGGCAGAAACTAACAAAACTAGAATGAGCTTTTCGCTGTAGTCCCCAAGTGAAAGGTCCAGTGACTTAAAAGTTAAGTTCAATACTAAGAAAAACTCATCCTAGGCCAGTCAATAAATGAATATTTAATTACCAATATTTCGGATGTGAAGTTTATTGAACAGCCGATGCGTGAACAGGCCAGATTCAGATGTCTCCAAGGTTACTGGATCAGCAGGCATTCACTGTTACTTCGAATTAATTGGAAACATTGTGATTGGTGTTCACATACTCTGTCCCATTCACAATCAAAAGATCTTTCTAACACTCTTTTTTTCAATTTTGAATTTAATTTGTATACATCGAATTTATCAAGAATACTTTTACTAATATTCATGTATTTAAATTATTATAAAAGGTATACACCTTATTTTTCAAGCTACTAACTTTGAATCGTCAATATGTAGAACTTAAAATTTTAACTTTTTACTCGTAAAATGGTACAGTTGAATTTCTTACGTGGTTTATAGACAAGCGAACCGATTTAATCAAGAAATGATAAATAAATAAGATTAAAGACAAGACTTAGCGTAAAAATCAAAAGAAATGACAGGTCTGGCTCCGGGAGAGATGCCTCCGAGGACAGAGATAATAGCAATATAAAACAGAAAGCAAGGTTATATTCTTTAGCTTGAGAATGAGATGTAGCATAAGTTTGACCCAAGATTATGTGTTTTTCACAATAGTTGTTGAAGTCACTATTTATAGATATACCTAGGAAACAAGATCCTAGGATGAAGCCCCTCTTAAATGACAATAGATGGGGCCATTGATGAATGTGTAATGGCCGGCCATGAATACCAAAATTCTCTGCAGCGACTGCCTATTTAATACTAGAGAATATTCTTCATTAAATGCCATCTAGTGACAAACATTCGATTTGCTCCTGTTGGTTATGTTCCCTTCAGGATCTATCCGCCACCAACTGCAGTTGTTGTCCTAAGTCTTGGTTCTTACTCGATTCATCTTCCGACTGCCTCCGGTTCCACGTGTCACACAATCATTTGATCATTTAATATAAATCAATTTTACCCTATACAGATAGTCCCCCTGCTTTCCGGTGGCACATCTTTGTGTTATCGAGAAATTGGTGAAAATTCCCTTTTTGGCGGAAAATTTTCTGAAACCTTCTGAACAATCTCTGATACTTGATAAAACGCACGTCTCCTCGCATTTAATACCCCGAACACGTGTTGCCTCACGATTCAGTAATATTTTTGCCGTTTCTCGAGATAATCATGACCATGATTTTTGTCTTCTATACCTTTACATATACTCAACATCTTACCTCTTTCACTTCCAAAACCCTCATAAGTTTATTACCTTCTTTGTTCTTAACCTTCTTCTGCTTTTGTCTCTTTCCGACTTTCTTTGCTCTTAACTTATAGACTCCTTATTATCATTGCTTCTTTTACTGAATCCTC
The DNA here is from genome assembly GCA_002018475.1 of Nicotiana obtusifolia. Taxonomy (NCBI): domain Eukaryota; kingdom Viridiplantae; phylum Streptophyta; class Magnoliopsida; order Solanales; family Solanaceae; genus Nicotiana; species Nicotiana obtusifolia. Next base: position 91,036 of record MCJB01045015.1, on the reverse strand, counting down.
TAAAAACTCTGGTCTTCTCTTCGATGGAGGTCCGAAGAAAAGTAAAGATAAAGAGGTTGATGTTAATGCTGATCTCCTACGGTAAGCACCATCATACCCATGCACTAGAGCACTCTTAATAACTTTCAAGAGAAGTTCCCTCCTTTAAATCCTCAAACTTGGGCTGTTAGCAGGTATCTTTCTTCTATTCGCTCTTCCAGTATTCCTATTATGAAGGAGGAATGTAACTGCCATGACCTAAACATCATTGCACCTGACTTGGTGGAGCGGGTGACCTTCACCAAGAAGGGTTTTACGTATGTCTATACGTACCCCTTCACTTTGGGTCTGTTTTCTTTGAGCGGGGGAATTGACCCCGTGATCTTGGAGTTATGCCACCGGTACCAGGTCTGGTTGGCTCAAGTAGGCCCTTCTGTGTGGCGAATGGTGTCTTGTCTGCGTCAGCTATGCACGGAGACAGGGAAAACCCTAACTCTGGCACACAGGATGAACCTCTACTCCCCCAAAATCTTTCGTGGGGGAGTAATAAGTTTCAGCAAGCGTGGCCACCATGCTCTGCTACCACCATGGATGATGACAATGACCGTAGGTGGATGGAGCGGTTTGTCATCATTGCAACTAGGGATATCATCCTGGCCACAACTCCATCTTTTCCCGAATCATAGAGTCGTTCACGTAAGTTCGTAATCTATCTCTTTCTCCGTAAAATGTTGTTCACTATCATTGCTAATCCTTTTGTTTCTGTTATTTCATCTACTCGGTGGACTCCGCCAAGGGTTGAAAGGCTGGACCAATGGGTTCAAAAGATTCTGGATATTACTACGCCAGAGACCCGTCGGTGGAAAGAGTTGGCCCCTAAATACGGGTGGAAGGCAGAGACCCATGGTAAATTGATTCTTTCTACTTTCTGCCTCTGTATATACATAATAAAACTTGCTAACCATAGCTTTTTGTTTAATTCAGGACTATCGCAGGGTTCTGTTACCTGCCCAAAAGTCGAGGTTTTGGCCGATCCCCTGGAGGCTGCAAGGTTGTTGCAGGAGGCTCTCACTCGGAGCGGTGCCCTCGGATCTGTCTCTGGTGTAGGTACTTCCTCTTAGAGTCCCCAGCTAGGGAACAAGCTACCAAAAAGGCGGCGTTCTTCCTCGACTAGGGATAAAAATAAGAAAACAAAGAAGGCCACGCCCGAGCCAGCTACAGCCACTGTGGTCATTGACGATGACGAGGAAACTATTAATGGAGAGGCTTCCCTTCAAAGGAGATATTGATCTTCATCAGCTCAACAGAATACTCAATCTGGAGAGCTTAGAACCCCAATCGAGGGCGAGGTCTGAGCACTTTGAGGAGAAATGTAGTTAGTAGAGAATGTTGATTCTCGCGTTTCGGTCCCAATTGCTGATTCTGATCCTATGAGGTCAGAAGTCGGGCGTCTTCAGCCTTTGGTTGATGAGCAACCAATAATCAGCACTGCCTTTGTCGCAACTGCTTCTCAACCTACAACACCATCAGCTTCATCCCTCTCCACACAGGTTGCGCCTTCATCACCAGCAATTCCTACATCTCCTCCACCGATCTCGGATGTCCAAGAGGAGGCTGCTTCTCCTCCCCAATCTCCTGATAATGGGAATTTGGGGCACAATTATTCACCTACTTCTCCAGATCCTTGAGGGAGAAAGAGCGTCATTCTCTCGGTTTTAAAGGAGTGCCATCTGCTGTCCAGGCCGGTGGAGCTTGCCAACTAGCTGAAGCCGCTGGCTTCAGAAAAAGATAAGAATGAAATACACTCCCTTTTAGGTGAGTGTATGTGGAATAATGCCATGCACAATGCGGCAACGTACCGTACTTGTTCTCACACTACTTATTTTTTATTCATCAGATATAGGGTTTCTGAATTTGATATACGTTGTGCAGGCTAACTTCCTTGCTTCCACGGGCCTTCAGAGATTGATCTTTGATAAAGAGGGACATATGTCCGAGCAAGATCAACTGTTGGCCGAAAGGGACCAAATTGCTGCTCGCCTCCCGGTGTTAGAGGCAAAGGTTGCTGAGGTGAGTGAGCTTGAGGCTCGGTTACAGCTAAGCGAGCAGGAAGTGATGGCCCTTAGCCAAGAAGCCTCTCAGCTAAACGTATAGTTTCAATAAGCTAAGGCTAAATAGGATGATGTCCAAGATGATGTGTTTGCTGCGCGAGTCTGCCTCCATTAAACGAGTGAATAATTTGGAGGCAGCCTTGAACTCCAAAGCCGAAGAGATTGCTGCTGCCGAGGAAAAGTGGATAGGGTGGAAGAGAGGCATAAGAAGATCATGGAGTAATACCGGTTTCACATATATACAATCCGCGATCTTGATCCTAGCCTTGGTTCCACAAGATCTGAGCGGGATGGCCTTTTGGCCGAGGTTGACAGACTTAAGGCAAAGCTCCAACACCAAGGGGATTCTCTCGTCTTTGAAAAGACATACTCTATGTATCATATTGGAGGAAGCCAAAGCGGGCGTCATTGATAATGAAATTGCCAAGGCCCGAGCTTTGAAGTTAACTGCTCGAGAACGTCTTCCGACTAAGATTGACGCAAATGACTCTTTGAGTGTCGGTTTTGAGTATTCGGGAACCAAGGAGGAACTTGAAGAGAATGATAATGAAGGCCAAGATCCTGCACCACTGGCAGATCCGCCTACTTCTCCCCGGGGGCATAGATGCCTCTCTTCCCCCGGTTTCGGTGGAGATGAAGTTTAGATTTTTCCTTTTTTCTTTTGCTGTTTTTTCTGATCCTTTATCTATCATTCAATCTATTAATTTAAATTCTTCTCGACTGGCCTATTACGCATTCGAGCCAATCTACTACGCGCTAATACTGGTCTTTTAGATTTCATCTCCTACAAAAATAGCAAGTGGTTGGCCGTTCAATCGAGTCCATCCCTTTGTACCTTTGCACTTATGCCGTTTGACATGTTTGATAAATAAAGAAGACTTTTTGTTTAAGTATTTCACAAAGTTTATTCTTTTTGCATCAAATTAGATAAGGTTTCGGGTGTGTTTTCTTCTGATAGCTTTTGAGTTCAGGGCATAAATTCATCCATAACCAACCCTTTACTATGAGGGTTTCATAAGAGAGGGCCCTCTTATGTTTATGGTGCTCTTGAAGAGAATGTCTCCTGTTCATTCCGGCACTAGCAATTGAAGCTTTTAATTAAGTTTTAAATGATAAAATCAATTGATCGTTTGAACAAGAAACAAGATAAATATAAAAGGACTTCATTTTATTCCTTCTATTTTCAAAAGTGCATAAACATTAGTTTTCTGATAAAAGAAATTGCCAATACATGTGGCTAACTTATACAACTTGTTTCTACAGGGCTGGCCGCGCAGTCCCCGATCTCGATGAGATATTATTGTTCTCGGGTCTTGTAGTCCCAATTTTCGTGGCAATCATGTTGCCATATTCTCGTACTATTCCCCCAGTGTTCGAATGCGAAATATGTGAATTGGGACATTAGAAGTCTTGCTCCTTTGAGGAAAAAACTTGTGAATGGTTGAATAATCTTTGGTTTGATGGTAAGCTTTGTTTCCCATTAGGAACTTTTCCATCGAGTCAAAGATTATCTAACCATCCCGTAGTGGCTTGTTGTTTCAGTTTCTTGTCATTTAAAGGTCTTAACTTTGCTGATGACCTTTCCTTCATAGTATGCTTTCCGTTGCTGCCTCGCTAAAAACTTTGCCAATAAACCTAGTGGGACAAAAACTGATTGAAGGGAAAAAGAGTGCAGCACATACTTTCAGTATTAGTAGGATCCATCAGCAATAATACCTTTTGAGGTGAGTCAGGTTCCAGTTTTTAGACAATTTGACTCCATCTTGATTCTCCAACTTGTATGATCCTTTACCGGTGATAGCTGAAACTCGATAGGGGCCTTCTCACGACGGACCTAGCTTCCCGGTGTTAATTTCTCGAGTGTTCTGAGTCACTTTCCTCCTCAAAACCAAGTCTCCTACTTTAAAGTAGCAAAGATTGGCCCTCCGGTTCTAGTACTTTTCCATCCCATGCTTCTGAGCTATCATTCTTATATGTGCCAAGTCCCTGCATTCATCAAGTAATTCCGGCTTTACCGACAATGCTTCATTATTTGCTTCTTTGTCTGCGGAAGAACCTTAAGGTTGGTTCTCCTACTTCTATTGGGATCACAACTTTTGCTTCGTATATGAGAGAGAAGGGTGCCTCTCCTATGCTTGATTTTGCCATAGTCCAGTACACTCATAGCACACCGATAACTCTTCGGACCACTTCCCTTTAGCCACTTCTAACCTCTTTTTGAGGTTTTGAATGATCACCTTATTTGTCGATTATGCCTGCCCATTAGTGCTCGGATGGTATGGCGAGGACATAATCCTTTTGATCTTCAAGTCTTCAACTTTGGAGCCTATGAACTGTGGCCTGTTATCACAAGAAATCTCCTTTAATATTCTGAACCGGAAAATTATGTTTTCCCATAGGAAGTCGACCACCTCACGCTGACCTATTTTCTGGTAAGGTCCTGCTTCAACCCATTTAGTGAAGTAATTGGCTAAAATTAAAAGGAATCTTACCTTTCCGGGACCTAGCAGCAGCTGCCCGACTATATCTATCCCCCATTTCATGAATGGCCATGGGGATAGTACCGAATGCAAAAGTTCTGCCAGTTGGCCAATTATGCATGGCGTTGACTTGTCGCATTTATGAATGAATGGCTTTGCGTCTTGTTCCGTCCGGGGCCAGTAGTATCCTGCCCAAACTAGTTTTAGTGCCAACGAATCTGCATCAGAGTGGTTCCCAAAAATTCCTTCATGGATCACTCTCATTACGTAGTCTGCCTCCGAGGATCCCAAACATCGGGCCAACGGGCCTTGGAAAGATCTTCTATACAATTGTCCACCCAAGAGGCTGTAGCGAACCGCTTTGGTACGTAATACCGAATGCATAAGTTGAACGACAGTACTGGAGTCGGATCCTTTAATCTTCGTGGACGACCCCAACTTGGCCAATGCATCGGCTTCTACATTTTCTTCTCTCAGTATATGTGTGATTGACCACTCCCTGAACCGCACGAGCAAAGTTTGAAATTTAATTACATATTGTTGCATGTGTTCCTCCATTGTGTCGAAAATTCGATATACTTGGTTTACTACCAGCTGGAAATCACATTTGATCTCTTTGACCTCGGAGCCAAGTCCCCAGGCCAGTTCAAGCTCTACAATCAAAGCCTCATACTCGGCTTCATTGTTAGTTAAAGGAACAGTTTTTATAGCCTACCTCAGGGTCTCCCCAAAGGCGTGATTAGGACCACCCCGAGCCTGGACCCTTTCACATTAGAAGCACCGTCCATAAACAAGGTCCAAACTTCTGATATTATTTTCGACACCATCACCCCTTCTTTAGCAGTTGGGGGTAATAACTCGGGACTGAAATCAACTACAAAGTCGGCCAAAACTTGCAATTTGATGGCATTCCTAGGCTTATATTCAATATCGAACTCGCTGATTTCGACCGCCCATTTAGCCAGTCGGCCTGACAGTTTAGGCTTGTTAAGAACATTCCGCAAAGGGAAGGTCATCACAACGGCTATCGGGTGGCATTGAAAATAAGGCCTAAGCTTTCAAGAGGCGACTACGAGAGCAAGAGCCAGTTTTTCGAAGAGTGTATAACGAGTCTCCGCTCATGACAAAATTTTGCTAATATAATGGACATGAAATTGTGTACCTTCGTCCTCCTGGACTAGCACGACACTTACCTCTACCTCTGAAACTACTAAATATATTAGCAATTGTTCGCCTTTCCTCGGTTTTGATAGTAGTGGGAGGCTTGATAGATAATGTTTCAGGTCTTTTAAGTCATGTTGACATTATGGAGTCCATTCAAAAATGTTCTTCTTCTTCAAAAGATAGAAGAAGTGATGAAATTTTTTCGAGGATTGAGAGATAAACCTGCTTAGGGAAGCCAATCTTCAGGTTAACCTTTGGACTTCTTTCACGCTTGTTAGCTGGTCTGGGATGTCCTCGTTGGCTTTGATCTTATCGGGATTAACCTCGATCCGAAACCAAGAATCCTAAGAACTTACTGGAGCCAACCCCGAACGCGCATTTTTCTGGGTTGAGCTTCATGTTGTATTTCCTCAAGATATTAAAGGTTTCTAGAGGTGCTTTAAAAAGATCACCTACATTCAAAGACTTGACCAACATGTCATCTATATACACTTCCATCATTTTACCTATTTGTTTCTCGAACATCTTGTTCATGAGCCTCTGATAAATGGCACTGGCTGTTTTTAAGCTCGAAGGGTATTACATTATAACAATATGTGCCAAAGTTTGTTATGAACGAAGTCTTTTCCTGATCCTCCAAGTTCATCTTAATTTGGTTGTACCCGGAATAAGCATCGAGAAAACTTATTAACTCGTGCCTGACCATTGCATCAATCATTTGATCGATGTTTGGCAGTGGAAACGAGTCTTTAGGGCACGCCTTGTTCAAGTCTTTATAATCTAAGCACATTTGAAACTTATTATTCTTTTTCGGAAATACAACTACATTAGCTAACTATTCGGGATACTTTACCTCCCGGATTGAACCGATGTCAAGTAGTCGAGTTACCTCTTCCTTAACAAACATGTTTCTAACCTTGGCTATTGGGTCTTTCTTTTGCCTTATCAGAGGGAAATTCAGGTCCAAGCTTAGCTTGGGCACGGCCAGCTCTAGCGGGATACCTATCATATCCGAGTGCAATCATGAAAAATAACCAACGTTAGCTTTAAGGAAATTAATAAATCCTGACCTAAGTTCGAGATTTAGTCGTGCTCCCAGGTGAAATTTTGTCTCCACGAATTCTTTGAGCAAAGCTACTTGTTCGAGTTCTTCTGCCGTGGATTTGGTTGCATCTTTCTCTTCTGGTACCTGAAAGTATCTCGGTACCTAGTGGAGTTTCGATGACTCATCGCCTTTATTATCTTCACTCAGCTCGGGAGTAAGTGTCAGTTCCTATAGTTGCTATTTGTTGGGTTCCTTCCCTTTACTGCTGCAAATTGATACTGTGTTCATTTTTCTTGCTGTCGGTTGATCTCTTCTTATTTGCTTGATTCCCTCTAAGGTTAGGAATTTTAGCAGTTGGTGATATGTTGATGGTACGACCTTCATTTCATGTAACCATGGTCTACTGAGAATTATGTTGTAGCCTATGTCACCGTCCACCACTTGAAATAAGGTATTCTTTGTAACCCCTTCGGCGTTCGCGGGCAGCAAGATCTCCCATCGGGTTGTCACACTTTCCAAGTTGAACCCAACGAGGAGCTTTGTTGCTGGGATGATACTTCCAGTTTAATTTTTTTTGTTCCATCACTCTCCATTGAATTATGTTGGCTGAGGTTCCTGGGTCAATCAATATATATTTAATCTTGAAATCTAGAACATTAAGAGAAATTACTAGGGCATCGTTATGCGGCACAAGAAATGCATCGGTGTCTTCCTCCGTGAAGGTGATGTTGTCTCTCGCGACTTCCCAAAGTCTCTTGCTGTGGGTCACCGATACTTTTGTCTTCTTGGCTGCCGAGAAGGTTACACCATTGATTTTATTCCCTCCGAAAATCATGATGATAGTCAACCGAGGAGGGTCTTCCCCTATCTTCGAGGGTTCTACGTTGTCCCGATTGTGGCCGTAATTGTTCTTGGCTCGGTCGCTCAAGAACTCCTTGAGATGACCGTTCTTCAATAGCGTTGCCACCTCCTCACGCAGATGCCGACAGTCCCCAGTTCTGTGACCATGAGTCCCATGATACTCACAACATAGGTTAGGATCCCTCTGGCTGGGATCATATCTGATTGGGCTCAGTAATCATGCCTCTTTGATATTCCTCATCGCCGATAATAGCTCCACGACGCTAATGTTGAAATTGTAATCTGACAACCTGGGATAAGTGGAATCTCAGGTCCTCGATACCTCTTTGTCTTGCAACGATCTGTTGTTTCGGCCATGATCAGTTCTTTTTTCGGAAGCGAACCTATTCGAGGACCGAAACCCTTTACTGTCGTGTCCCTCGGCTCTCTCGTAGAGCGAAAAGCAGCCTTTTGAAAATTGTCGGTCTGCATCAAAATCATCCTTGACCTTATCCCGGCTCTTGTCTCGATCCCTCCCTTTAGTTGATGTCGGGAACCGGAGCGGATCATCCTCTATCCTTATCTTCGATTCACATCAGTTATGGACATCCGCCCATATGGTTGCATGGCATTTGAGTAGGATTTCCTTCAACTTTCAGGATGCATCATAGCTTCTCGATTTCAAACCCTTATTGAATACCTCAGCTGCCCATTCATCTGGCACGGCCAGTAACAACATTCTTTCTTTCTGGAACCTGATCATGAACTCCCGCAATAATTCAAACTCTCCTTGTGCGATTCTGAATCTGTTCGCCTTCCGGACTTGAACCTTCCTTGCCCCGCCATGGGCCTTAATGAAAGAATCTGTGAGTATTTCAAAAGAATATATTGAGTGCTGGGGTAGGAGCGAATGCCATGTCAAGGCCTCTTTCGTGAGGGTTTCTCCGAATTTCTTCAGTTGAACCAACTCAATCTCATGCTGGGTCAATTCATTTTTTTTCACCGCCATTGTATAAGTTGTGATGTGTTCCTGAGGATCTGCAGTCCCATCGTACTTTGGTATGTTCGACATCTTGAACCATTTCAGAATCTATTATGATGCTGCACTCGACTTAAATGGCAACTGGGTGTACTTCTTCGAATCTTGGCCCTTCAACACTGGTGGTGCATTCGGAATCTGGTCCATTCTAGCATGAAACTCCTTCGCGTTCTGATCCATCCACTCGTTCACCTCCCATATGAATCTCATGAGTTCGGTTTTGAAGGGATCATTTCGTTACCGGATCCGCTGCCGGTAACCCTGGCTCTGTCGAAACTGATCTCACCTCTCGGGGTGTTGTTATCCACTCTTAGAGCCATTTGATTTGCAGGAGCGCTGGGAGGAACTAGGCCCAATTGCGTTGTTGAAAGCACCTGATAATGCCTGTTTCAATTCTATCATGAATTGATCCTGCCTTGAAAGATGACCCATGATGGCTTTCTGTTGCTCTCTCTAGATCCTTACCGTTTCGGCAACGTGTTCGTCCTCCACATCATCGGGAGTTGGCTCCCACACATGTCGGGGATATTGTCCGCCATGGACCGGAGTTGTCACGTCCACCTCGTTGCGGGTGTCACTAATTGAATCCTCATGTTGAGGCAGATTTTCGTGCGCCTTAACGTTGTGTGCGATATTGATACTGTGAGCCATTTTTTATTTTCGCTATGAAACAAAGAATAAACCAGTTAGTAATAAACGTAATGATCAACTTAATTACGCAACTATCTAAGCCCCACGGTGGGCGCCAGTTTACCTGTAAAACAGTGCAGTTGAATTTGTTACGTGGTTTATAGACAAGCGAACCGGTTTGATCCAAAAATGATAAATAAACAAGATTAAAGACAAGACTTAGCGTAAAAATCAAAGAAAATGGCAGGTCTAGCTCCGGGAGAGATGCCTCCGAGCACAAAGATAATAGTAATATAAAACAGAAAGTAAAGTTATATTATTTAGCTTGAGAATGAGATGTAGCATAAGTTTTGCCCAAGATTCCGTGTTTTTCATAATAGTTGTTGAAGCCCCTATTTATAGCTATACCTAGGAAACAAGATCCTAGGATCAAGCCCCTCTTAAATGACAATAGAGGTGGCCATTGATGAATGTATAACGGCAAGCCATGAATGCCAAAATTCTCTGCAACGGCTACCTATTTAATACTAGGGAATATTTTTATTAAATGTCATCTAGTGACAAACATTCGACTTGCTCCTGTTGATTATGTTCCCTATGGGATCTATTTGACACCAACTGCTGGTATTGTCTCCAATCTTGATTCTTACTCGATTTATCTTCCGTTTGTTTTTGATTCCACGTGTCACGCAATCATTTGATCATATAATATAGATCAATTTTACCCTGTCATTAACCTTTACTGTATATTTTATTCTTGTGGTGCAATGCTAGAATGCTAATCATTTTTAGGCGTCAGAAATGAGAAATGGATTAAAATGGAAATTCCTAAATCCTAATCATGTTGTTCATAAAGTAATAAAATGTGGGTCAAAAGGTAATATTGTAGTATTAAGAACATGCATTAGGACAGTTGCAAAGTCCAGTATGAAAGCTTTTCCAAAAAGAGGAACAAACAGCTGCGGCCCCAGAGAAAAAAGAGCACTAGAATTTGGTTAAAGAATTCCAAATCAAACCCAGCTACTATATATAATTGCTTCTTGATGATTGATTAGTTTAATCTTTGATAATAAAAAAATAACACAACAGAAGATATTTGTCGAAAGATGTAGATTGATTTTTTGTAGTCCTCAATTCCTAACTTCTTTATGTTTTAAAGTATTATAATTCCTTTCATCATGTCTTTTCTTCTATTTTATCCAATCATAAATTCCTGTCGCTATTTTCCGTTTTCTTATCCTGAAATAGGAAGAGCGATGGTGACTAGGAGCACATGCGATTTCTCATTTCTTTGTAAAACTTTCACGAGGGGTCCAATTTGGTCGAGCCGATAAATTTATACCCAATTTGTTTTAAAAAATTAATTAGTACTCAAAGTATAAATAATTTTTGGCATTTTCATTCTGCTCCTCCTCCTTCTCCTCTTTAATTGCAAATGAGTTTGTTAGAATTGTTATTTTGACAATTTGATGATTGGAGTCTATTATTTATAATATTTGGAGGTTATATTTGAAGTTTGAAATCATTTGGGGTAGATTTAGGTGTTAAATCATGTATTGGATTGCTGAAATTCGAAGAATGGATTTCTGTTTCTGGGCAACTTGTACTTCAGATATATTTGTCCTTAAGTGCATGAAAATATTTGTTACAGTTCATACTTATTTGGCCTTAAGTGCATCTTAAGTGTAATTTTTTATTTTGGACCTATTTGGCCTTAAATGCATGAATATTTGTTGCACTTTAGACCTATTTGGCCTTAAGTGCATCTTAAGCGTAATATTTGTACTGTAAATTTAATTGGACTTTAAGTGCATTGCACTTTAGACTTTCTTTTCTTCAACTTAAGACCCCATAAGTGTAAAATTGATCCTAAAGTGGGTGGACTAGCAAATTTTTGTGTAAAATGAATAAGTTCAACGGTGACCCCAAAACTCGTTGTAGATGCAAATGACCTCCGCCCTTTTAGATTTTCCATTCGAAGAGCGTAAGGCCCATAAAAGGAGAAATTTAACGCTTTCTACGAGAAATTTTAACATTCCTATAACTCGAATATAAAACCTAAGAGCGAAAAAATTAAATCCTGTCTACTTCATCGTAACCCTAGGTGGTAGGAGCACGAGGGATGACTTTGTATAAGTTGTCCAACTATAAGTTGTCTAAAGCTGTTTTTAAATTTTAAGTACCAAAAACCTTATCTACTACGACTCTAATTTCATACTTGCAAGTTGAAATCCAAAAGTTAAAAAGAGAAAAGAAAATGAAATATGAAGGAAAAAGCACAAGATATTTATTGTTTAGAAGCTACATCGATCAGTGTTCAAGGCTTTTTAGGATTCATTGGGCTTGCCCATGAGCGAATCACTATTAAAATACCCGGAGAGTCACACAAGGGCTTAATTCTATGAGATATGCGTCTCAATCATCCAACTGCGGACCTTAAACACGTCTAACACTTAATGCTCAAAATTTACCAACAGTTCCTATGCATATCAAGTTTCAAATTTCTTAATTAGCATTATTAACCCCCAAAATTCTTTCACTAATGAAAAATTAAATTTATATTCATCTATAGGAATATCAAAATTGAAAGTAACTCAAATACAAGCCACTGTATTGTATATTTTACTAATTAATAATATCATGAGGTGAATATTTTTCAAATATTTTTTATGGAAATAGAGAGTGGAAATTTATATCTTTTGTAGCACTCCAGAAAATTTTGAAGTGCTTAAAGGCTATTTAGAAGATCGACTCGTAATATTTACATTAATTTACGTGTGAACAAGTACTATTAGCACGAAATACATCTCTTGATTATGATAATAAATGTACGAGGTATATTCGAAGGGATAAAGGGTCTAAGTGGAGCCTTCGGGTCAAGCTAAATTGGAAACTATACGACGGGACTAAAGTTTCAAATGAGCTTACACAAGATCCACATCAAATAAATACAACTCTCAATATATAAAGAGATATATGATGAACCACCATAAAAATGAAATCGTTTCGAGTCTAGTTTCTAAAGATTCAAACTGTTATCATTAGAATATTTTTATAAAAAATTATGACCTTTTTATTAAAGAGCAGTAGAGCAGCTAACTAGGCCATGTCAGACCGTGGCTGATTGCAGTAGGGGCGAATGAGGCATATGCCTAAGGGCACAAGCCAACCGTCGTAATGGTAATCCTTTTTGTTCGATTTTACCCATTTCGTTCAACATCTTCAAAATCCTTAGAGATTTTGAGTGGAATTCGAGCATAAGGGTGTTTTATATCAACCAAGGTGAGTTTTTATTCATGATTTATTCTAATTAAAGTTGATTAACTCTAGTATTAATAAGATTCAATCATGGGAGTTTATTAGATTTTTTTCAAATCCTTCAAGAACAAAGGGAAAAGAAAAGAGAAGAGATTCTTCCCCCAAGAGGTAATTTCTTTACTTGGGCTTCATATATATGATATATTAAAATATGAGTAGCATGTTTATGAAGAGTTTAACAGAGTATTATTGTCACGACCCAGTTTTTTCTATAGGTCGTGATGGCGCCCAACGTCACCGCTAGGCAAGCCAACGGTGAACTAGCCACATAATTATTCTTTTTAATAATTTTAAAGTAGCTGATTTTTATTTATTAAGTAAATGAGAAGTGGAAAATCTAGTAAAGTAAAGCGTAAACTAATGAAAGCATAAATACAGTGAAATAATTACTCAAAACCATAAAGTGTCTACTAGCACGTTCCTGAGACCCGGTGTCACAAGTATATGAGCAACTAGTAGAATATACAAAACACCTATGCTATTGTCTGAAATAAGATAGACAGAAAGTAAATACAAGAGAGAGACTGCAGGTGCTGCAGAACGGACTTAGAGAGCAGCTCACTACTATGCCTCGGGATAACAGGGTTGCACGTCTGAATGAATGCCAGATGCACCTGCCTCAGATTCTGCATGATTAGTGCAGAAGTATAGTGTGAGTATATAAACAACATGTACCCAGTAAATATCCAGTCTAACCTTGAAGAAGTAGTGACGAGGGCTCGACATCGACACTTATTACGGGCCAACAACTAATACTGAAATTCTAAATAGACATGGAATACATGAATAATAATAATAACATAATAACCAACAATGAATAAGTGCTTTTTTTAACTGATATTCAATTTAAAAATCTCCAACTAACACATTCTAGCTTCAACAATTTCAGACCATTAAATAAATTATAACCTCTCAAGTCATAAAAATAATATCAAGTGTATTCTGGCTCCGACCATTATCATGCACAATTTACGCCGAGGTCGTACGGCCTGATCCAGAATAATGTGTACACTGCCAAGGGTCGAACGACATGAACCATAGATGCATCTATTATACTGTCGAGGCGAATGACCTGCTCCCATAATAGTAGTGTTATCGTATTGCTGAGGCGAACGACCTGATCCCATAAGAGTAGAGAAGTTTACCTCGCTCGCGGAAGTACTTGCGACGCGGAAGGACATGAATTTCTTAGAGTTATTAAGTATTCTTCGATTCTTCCAAAACTAAGAAATCTAAGTCAAAGATAGCAACTTTAGATCCTTTGTCTCAGCTCTATTCAAGGCGGTTAATACGCATGATAAACACAATAGTACAATCAAAGTATGATGTAGATCTAAGACTACCTGGACATATCATGGAATATAGCTACGCACGGACTCTCATCACCTCGTGCGTACGTAGCTTCCCACACAAGTAATACACAACAAAGGTACACCTAAGGGGACGAGTTCCCTCTTGCAAAGTTAGGCAAGAGACTTATCTCGTTCTCAAGCTCACTTTCAGTCCATAAATTCGCTCTAAAGCCTCAACTCGGTGCCAAACAATCTGAAACTAGCCAAATATTATATAAATAAGTAAATATACACTCACATGCTCATAATTTAACTATTAGAGAAATTACCCAACTCAAATTGGAAGATTCCTTAAATTCACCCGCGGGCCCACGTGCCCTGTTTCGAAAATTTTCAAAGATAAATATTACTCATACCCTCATGAACTCAAATATATAATTTCTACCCAATTCCATAATTATTTTCGTAGCAAAACTTATTTTTATCAAAACCTAGGTCTTTCGATTAAACCCATAATTTTTATAATTTATGTGTTAAGAATCTACCAAAATCTATATATTTAACTTATATTAGGAAGAAATTACCCACCTTACAATGCTTGATGAAAACTCCTATTCAAGAAGCTCCAAATTCGGACCACACAAGTGAGAAATGGAAAAAATGGGTCTAAGTCCCGTCTTAAAAATATTTTCTGTACAGTTGTCCCATGTTCGTGATCGCGATAGGGCATCTGCAATCGTGAAAGCCAAAAAGCCAAGCCCAGAAAAATGCCCTTCGCGAACGCAAGACAAGCCATGTGAATGTGAAGGCTTAGCTGCCCTGCCCATCGCGAACACGATGGCCTCAACGCGAAGGCGAAGGCCATCGATTGAACCCCTCCCCAGTTGGCCTTTTACTTCACGAACGCGAAGGCCAGTGGCCCAGAGCTCCCCCTCGCAAACGGGTAGCAAATAATCCCACCCAGGCCCATTCCTTCATCGCGAACGCGATTACTGCTCCGCGTTCGAGAAGTGGGAAACCAAAACAATAATTATTGGTGTTTCCAACTTTGCTTCGGGCAGTCCGAAACACACCCAAACCACTCAAGTCCCCGTCCCAAAATAGGCACAAGTCCATAACCAAAATACAGACTTGCTCGAACTCTCAAAATATGTAAAATAACATCGAAGCTAAGAATCGTACCCCAAAATCAAATTGAATCAAGTTATGAACTTCAAACTTCTCAACTAGCTCCGAACGCGCCGAAACATGCTTAGACTTCTCGGAATGATGCCAAATTTTGCATGCATGTCTTAAATCACCATACATATCTCCCGTGCTAGGAACGGACCTTGATAACACCAAAACCTACTCCAAATCAAACTTAAAGAACTTGAAAACCTTCAATGCGCTAACTTTCAATATTAGGCGCTGAAACGCTCCCCGGTCATCCGAAACTCGATCCGAACATACGCCCAAGTCCAAAATCATCATACGAACCTATTGGGACCGTCAAATCCCGATTCTAAGATCGTTTACTCAAAACGTTGACTCAAATCAAACTTAACCATAATAAGCCACTATTAAGGAACTAAGTGTTCCAATTTCAACCCCAACCCTTCCAAAGCCGAACTAACCATCCCCACAAGTCATAACGCAATGAAACCAAATATGGGGAGTCTTAATTAGAAGAACAGGAATCTAGAAATCAGAACAACTGGTCGGGTCATTATAATTATATGAACCTTGGGTCTTAAAAATAAAATTTTGGGTGAAAAAGAAGGTGATTACTTATGGATTGATACAAATGAAATTATTTTGAGTTTCTAACGATTTCAATGACTTGATAACTGTCCCGACCCAAACTTCACTAGTCGCGATGGCACCTAACCTAACCCTCTAGGTCAGCCAATTAACAGTTAACACAATTCCAATAAAATAAAAGTGATCAACAAATGATGTATCTAGATTGCATACAATATCCTAATGACTGGTAGTACAAGTCATGAGCTACTAAGACTGTATTTTTACAAAATTCAACTCTAAAATTACCCATGGACAAGTGGTAGCAACATCCAGAAGGCACATACATCTTCAGAATCAACTCCTGTCATCCACCGCATCTCAGCTCCAAGATCTGCACGCAAGGTGCAGAATTATAGTATGAGTACAACCAACTCCATGTACTAAGTAAGTATCTTAACTAACCTCGGTGAAGCATCACCTTCCGTGCTTTACTCTCTTCCTCACACGATAATGTATATGAAATGGCACGTCATCACACTTCATGCTTTACCCTCTTCCTCACATGATAATGTATATGTAATGGCACGACATCACCCTTCGTACTTTACTCTCTTCCTCACACGATAATGTATATGCAATGGTACGACGTCACCCTTCGTACTTTACGCTCTTCTTCACCAAGCACATGTATATCAATAATAAACAAGGTAGGAAGCATGAATAACATCAAGGAGAGTGATTAAGCGAATATTCCAATTGAACATCAATCACAGCTTTCAAGCCAATAACAACTCAATAAACCAATAACAATTCAATAAGCCTCAAGAACCTTATTGTTCAAGTATCTCAACAAATCTCAAAAGCAATCTTCAACGCAGGTATATAATCCAAATATTTAAGAATAATGGCCATAACGATGTATTTGTGATTAAGTATAGTGATGACCGGATTTAGCACAGCAATAGTTTCACAGAAAGTCCATCAAATTTTAATCAAGTTATAATAAGCTAATCATGGTTTCTAGCATGTAACTTCATATTCATATTAATCTAGAAATCAAGTAAAACATGCATATACGCTCGTCACCTCATATATGCATCACCCCCGCATGTAGCAAACAATATAAATAGTAGGAAAAATTTTTCCAATAAAGTTAGGCAAGACAATTACCTTAAACAAGCCAAATAGAAACACTAGAAGCGCCATCCCGCTCAAATCGACCTCCGAACGACTCGAAACTAGCCAAAAGCAACTCAGAATAATCAAATAATGTCGTAGGAAGCAAACCCAAACGATAAAGGTCGAATCTTTAATCAAATACTCAAAGTCAACCAAAAAATCAAGCTCGGGCTCGCACTTCGAAACCCGACAAAACTAACAAATTCTGACAACTTATTTGATTACGGTCCAACCATACTAATTTCACTCAATCCCGACTCCGAATTGATATTCAAAACTCAAAATTTCACTTTAGGGAAGTTTACACAAAACCTCCCAATTTCTCTTTGACAAGCATTTATAAAATACCAAAATCGAAGATGGAATCATGGAATATAATCAAAACCAAGTCAAAGATACGTACTCCAATCCGTGTGGTAAAAATCGCCTCCAAAATCGTCAAAATCCGAGCTCCACAACTCAAAATATGATAAAATGACCAAAAACTTCGAAATACAGTACCTTAAAAACACTGCGAGGTGAAATCTTCGCGATCACAGAACCAGCTTCGCAATCGCGAAGCACAAACTCCATTGCTCTCAAATTACTCTTCGCGTTCGCGGCACACTCCACGCGAACGTGATTCACAACTGACACAGAACTTCGCAAATACATCTCCCTCTGCGCGAATGCGATGAAGAAGGCCTCTAACTCCAGCTCCTATCTCAACACTACGCGACCGCAATTCCACATGAGTGAACGCAAAGAAGATTATCCCCAACTCTCTGCAAACGTGGTCGACACGACGCGATTAAGAAAATCCACCAGATCCATGAATCACTACGTGATCGCGACCCTATCTTCGCGATCGCGACCACTTCTTCGTGATCCCAAAAACAACAGAGACCTCAGCAAAAAATAGAAACCAGCAACTCCAAGCCAATCAATAATGATCCGAAAGCACTCTAAAACTCACTCGAGCCTCTCGGGACCCCATCTAAACATACCAACAAGTCCCAAAATACAATACGAACCTACTCGAGGCCTCAAATTACACATAACAATATCAAAACCACGAATCGCACCTCAACTCAAACTTGATAAACTTCTGAACTTTTAACTTTCAGAGCTCGTGCCAAACCATATCAAATCAACTTGGAATGACCTTAAATTTTGCACACAAGTTTTAGATGACATACGAAGTTATTCAAACTCTCAAAACTAAAATCCGAACCAGATATCATCAAAGTCAACTCTTGGTCAAACTTATGAACATTCAAAACCTTCAAATTTCTAATCTTCGCTGAATAGTGTCGCAACCTTCTAGAAATATCCAAATGCAAATTCATGCATAAGCCCAAGTCTAAAATTACCATCCGAACCTATCAGAACCATCAAAACTTCGATCCGAGGTCAAATATACCAAAAGTCAAACTTGGTCAACTCTTTCAACTTCAAGCATCTCAAGTGAGAACCATCCTTCTAAATCAATCCTGAACCATTTGAAAACCAAAATTGATGATACACGCAAGTCATATTATACCATACAAAGCTACTCATGACCTCAAGCTGTCGAACTGAGTGTAAATGCTCAAAATGACCGGTGGGGTCGTTACAATAACTTAAATGATAAACGAGTTGAAGTAAATATAACTATTTGATTAAGAAATAATACTAGTTCTTGAAATATATATTTGTGGACTAGGGTTTCATTGGGAAAGATAATGAATAGAGAATTGGTGATGTTGGATAATTAATGTAGTATAGTTGATGACTTCAAATGAGTATTACTTTATAAGAATATAATTTAATAAGCTATTGGGTGAACCTAATTGACGATTGGGATGGTTATAAGTTTTTAACCAACTTGTGAGTCCTAAATGGATATTGATAATATTTTTGGATGTGTTTTAATGTAGTTAGAATATCTAACTATAGATATCAAGTTGTTGATAAAGTTTTAGCATTTTTATCAATATTGAAATACCTAAGGAAATAAGAAGTAGATAATTGATATCAAAGCGAAAGTGAGGTAAGTTGATTAAAAATTACTCTTCTTGAGAGATTTCCTTAAAATCATACTTTGATTTAATACGCAAGCTTGTTTGTAAATGTGCATCTGCACTTGTTGGGACAATTGAGGAAGGATGTCGCCATATATTTTGAGTTGTGTTGTATATAAAAAATCTTATTACTTGGTAAATGCCACTTGAGGCAACTGTTATAAGTTTCATTAAAACTTATGTATTGATAAGAATATAAAATATTTGACTGCTAAAAACATATTTTTATGAAAAGTACTTATTTTGAAACTAGATTTATGGATAGCATTTGTTATATCTTTAAAGATGGATGTTAAATTGCTAAAGGCTTTAACATGAAAAAAATTATGTATTTGATTTTATTCAAATGGTTTAGTTTAGCCATGAATTATGATTTGATAAAATAAGATCATTTGAGGTAGAAGATCATTTGAGGTTATTCGGTTATGAATCTATTTTTGAAATATCTAATATTTAAAGAGATACTAGTGGAGACCACCGAGATCGGTTCGAATAGATACCATAGAACTACACGTGCTGGTGTAGGGATACATTCCAAGGCTAAGCTGAGGTTTATGGGATAAGTCTCCCAAGTGGGGAAAATGTGCTATATTAGTATAACTAAGCTGATTTATGCAGCACTACGATGAGAAAAATGAACAAGTACGGTATATGATACTTGTCGTTAGGTTGATCACCTAGTTGACCTTGTTCTTTTTGTCGATGTCGTCGGTATGATGCTCCCTGTGAAAGGTAAATAATAATTTTCTAATGTTTAAGTCTATTAAGCTAAAAGTGATTTCAATGATTCAATTTCATTCAAATTTTCCTAAACATCATAGAAAATATATCTTTTTTCATAAAGAAATAGAAAATGTTTGTTTTGTTTCCTTTTCCTGACTTTCGGTGATATTTTGAGTGACTTTTTTGGTTAAAAAAGATAGCTTAGTGACTTTATAATTAACAAAGTTGAGTGAAACTTTCGTTACAAATAATATTTCGGTAACTAACTTTTGTGCAATAAATTAAAGTTAAAGTTGACTATGAAACTAATCAAACATGTGTTAGCTAATGAGATGCCTGCAAACAGATCTCAGTTTACTTATGTCGAACTTTGTCACGATCTAAAATCCAACTAGTCGTGATGGCACCTAATCCCAATCCGTTAGGTAAGTCAATTAACAATAAACCAGTTCAAATGAGATTCATTAAGAGAACTAATGATAATACAACTAAACTTTTGTACAAATAATTTCCCAAGGACTGGTAGTACAAATCATGAGCGTCTAAGATTTAGAGTTTAGAAAGTTGGTATGAAAAAAATACATCATCTGTTTGAAATATACATGACCAGATTCATAATTTTAAAGCTACCAAGGACAAGAGGCAGCTATGACAGGAACGTAGGTACATCTTCGATGCCAGCTCCCGCTATACACAGCAACATCAACATCCAAATATGCACGCAAGGTGCAGAAGTATAGTATGAGTACAATCGACCCCATGTACTCAATAAGTAACAAACCTAATCTTAGGTTGAAAGAAGTGACGAGTTGGAACAAAGGTCAGAGTCCAATACCAATAGCCAATAACAGCTCATAACAATATAATAAAAGTAGTACAAGAAATAACTCAGAGATATGATGCTCAACTAGTTCACGATTGCCAAAAATAGTCATGCTTTTCAAGTATAACAGTAAAACCCAAATCATTTACCGAAATCACCAAATATGAGTAAGTTTGAAAAATTATGATTTTTTCCAAAACTTTCAACACGTAAATGTTTCATTATCAGATGCAATGAGGACAGTACATCTCTATGCCTACATGTCAACGTGTATGAGAAGTCATAAACGACGTAATACCGTACATCATGAGGAAAATGCATCTCTATGCCCGCATGACAGGTGTGCATGTAAAATGCAATGCATCATAGTGATAAAACTATATGCATACTCTCAGAGTATCAATTCACTCAGTCCTCCCAGTCACTCATTCCTCACAGTCACTCAGTCCTTCCAGTCACTCATTCCTCCCAGTCACTCAGCACTCGCTCTCAACACTCGAACTCGCACTCGCACTCGCACTCGGCATTATACATGGCAGATCCAGCCTAAAGAATCAATAGCAACTGCGCTCACAGTAGGTGTGCAAACAACAGAGGGGTAGATCCAGCCCAAGCTCTATAATAAGCCAATCATGGCATGAATCAATTATATCCGTTGTAGCATGCATCCCAAACCATGATGAATCAGTAATACTTGTTGTGGCGTGCAGCACGATCCCATCAATATCACTTACAAACAGGCCCTTGGCCTCACTCAGTCGTCAATCTCTCCAGCCTCTCGGGCTCACAATGCCATGAAAATCAGCCAAAAATGATGATATGATATATCAATAAATGACAACAGAGACTGAGATATGATATACAAATGAATGAGTATGATTGAGTATGTAATTGCAATTTAAGTAAATAACTCAACAACAGATATGACCTCAATGGGTCCCAACAGGATAAGCATATAGCCTAAACATTATTTCTAACATGGATCACAGCTCAATCACTCTAGCACATAGAGACCTCATGGATAAAAATAAAATCAGGTAAGTACACCCTACCACAGGAACAACCGCGTCAAAATTCACACAGTGCACACCCATATGCCTGTTACCTAGCATGTGTGTCAGCTCAGACCAAACACATAGCACGTATGTTTAGGGATTCATAGCCTCAGCACCAAGTTAAAAAGTATTACTTACCTCGAACAAGAAAAATCCAATGTTGAGCAAGTCAGACAATACTCTAGAAATGCCATCCTGCGCGCATCAACCTTCGAACGGCTCGAAAATAGCCAAAAGCAACTCAAATACATCAAATAATGCTTAAGGAAATAATTCTTTATAATAAAGGTCAAATCTTAATCAAAAGCCCAAAGTCCACCAAAAAGTCAAACCCGAAAACTCACAAAATTCGACAACCCATTCAATTACGAGTCCAACCATACTAGTTTCACTCAAATCCGACTCCGAATCGATGTTCAAAACTCAAAACTTCACTCTATGAAACTTTAGACATAACCCCCCCCCCCCCCCCA
>MCJB01045015.1:0-64337 GCA_002018475.1 Nicotiana obtusifolia | reverse complement strand
GGAAGCAAAAGGCAAGAATGGCATGGTTCAAGGACGGGGACAGAAACACCAAGTTTTTTCATGCTCTGGTCAATGGTAGAAGAAAGAAGCTGCAACTTAACAGAATTCAAGGAAGAACAGGTACATGGATTGAAGAGGAAGAAGGAATAGAAGAAGAAGCCATATCTTTCTACAAAGAGCAGTTCACAGAAAATTCACCCCCCACTGAATTCAGAATACTAGACCACATTCAGCACTCAATCGATCATGAACAAAATGAGGAACTGATTAAAATTCCAACAAGGGAAGAAATCAAGAAAGCAGTTTTCAACTTGAAAGGAGACAGCACAAGTGGACCAGATGGCTTTACAGGTCTCTTCTACCAAGCATGTTGGGAAATCATTGAAGACGACATCCATAACATGGTCGCTGCCTTCTTCATCGGAAGGAAACTTCCAAAAAGTGTAACTCACACCAACCTGATTCTCATTCCCAAAAATAAAGTGATAGAAACCTTCTCTGACCTGCGACCCATAAGCCTCAGCAACTTTGTCAATAAAATCTTCTCCAGAATCCTACATGAAAGACTGTTGAACATGCTACCAAATCTTATCTCACAGGAGAAAGAATGTTTTGTTAAAAACAGAACCATAATTGAAAATGTTCTTCTGGCACAGGAAATCGTCACAGACATAGGGCAAAGAACAAAAGCCGGGCCCAATGTGGTAATCAAGTTGGACATGACCAAAGCCTTTGATAGACTTTCATGGCTATTCATGACCAAAGCTTTGAGGAAAA
Source organism: Nicotiana obtusifolia (assembly GCA_002018475.1). Taxonomy (NCBI): domain Eukaryota; kingdom Viridiplantae; phylum Streptophyta; class Magnoliopsida; order Solanales; family Solanaceae; genus Nicotiana; species Nicotiana obtusifolia. The sequence goes on along the minus strand of MCJB01045015.1, from coordinate 63,560 downwards.
TGGGATTCACTGAGATATTCATCAGAATGATTTTCGATATCATGAGCAGTAATTGGTATTCAATACTCATTAATGGCCAATCACATGGTTTCTTCAAGTCGACAAGGGGAATCAAACAGGGGGATCCATTATCTCCAACCCTCTTCATCATTGCAGCTGAAGCCCTCTCAAAAGGTCTGAATTCCTTGCATCACAATCCATATTTCAAAGGTTTTGGACTGCCCAGAAGGAGCCCAAAGATCAATCATCTGGCATATGCAGACGATATGATCATCTTTGCATCCTCTGATGCCACATCTCTGAAACTAATAATGGAGGTCCTAAATGCATACGAGACAACATCCGGGCAGCTGATAAATAAAAGCAAGTCTGCAATCTATCTACACCACACGGCCAAAAATGCAGTAATCGCACGAGTGGAAGGAATCACAGGCATTGCAAAGCAAGATTTTCCATTCATCTACCTTGGCTGTCCAATGTTTTACTCCAGAAAAAGGATCGCATACTACCAACAGATAGTGAACAAGGTACAAGACAGACTCCAATCTTGGAAAGGTAAATTGCTCTCAATAGGAGGAAGAGCCACACTGATCAAACACGTTCTACAAAGCATGCATGTTCATCTACTGTCAGCAGTGAACTCTCCAAAACAGTTGATCAACTTCCTCCACAAGCTCATTGCGCAATTCTTCTGGAGTAACACAGTTGGGGAAAAAAGCAGGCATTGGGCATCATGGAATAACCTTTGCATTCCTTATGAAGAAGGAGGAGCAGGATTTAGATCTCTGCACGACATGTCAAAAGCATTATTTTGCAAAATCTGGTGGAACTTCAGAACAAAACCAAGTCTATAGAGTGCATACATGTGTCAGAAATACTGCAAAAGAAAAAATCCAGTAACAGTCCCCTGGAGTAGAGGTACACAAACCTGGAAAAAGATGTTAGAATGCAGAGAAATCGTCGAACATCAAATTGCTTGGCAAATCAAAATGGGGTCATCCTTGTTCTGGTTCGACAACTGGACTAAGCTGGGAGCACTATACCACATAGTGCCACCAAACTTTCCAATTGACGAATCAATTCAGAATGTTAATCACTTCCTACAAAATGAAGGTTGGAACACATCACAGTTGTCAGAAACACTACCACAGGAGATTGTTGAACATATAACAACAACAATAAGGGCACCAAACATGGAGCAATCACTTGACATACCTTTCTGGATGTTACACAGCCAAGGCAGATTCACAGTCACAACAGCGTGGGAATATCTGAGGAAGAGAGAAAATCCAAAAATAGCATGCGAGATGATATGGGTCAAAGGACTTCCATTCAAAATTGCTTTCTTCATGTGGAGAGTATGGAAGGACAAATTACCACTGGATGACATTTTGAAAAGATGGGGATACCAATTACCATCGAAATGCTGGTGTTGCACTGAACCAAAAGAGGAAACCATGACACACCTCTTCTTTGACTCCAACACAGCCAAGAAAGTATGAAAATATTTCCTACAGAGAGCAGGGATAGCAATAGAAGATCTGACATTCCAGCAAGCAATAATGAAATGCTGGACAGCACAAACACTCAGCAGAATAAAAGTAGTGCTGCAAGCACTCCCATCATGCATAGTCTGGGAGCTTTGGAAAAGAAGGAATAGTATCAAACATGGGGAACCAATCACAACTGGCAGAGTCATTCACCAAATATCCTCCACAATGCAAACTCTAGTCAATACCAGGAAACCATGTTTCGATGCTCCACACAATTGGAGTGAACTACTCCACAAGCTAGAGAAACATAATCCCAAAACAACTTACAACAAAGTGATGTCGGAACCCCCAAAGCAGGGATGGGTAAAGGTCAACACAAATGGAACTTCAAAAGGAAATCCAGGTAGAAGCTCCATCGGCTACTGTGTGAGAAATGAAACCGGGGATCTAATATATGCAAAGGGCACAGAGATAGAAGAAGGAACCAACACTGAAGCTGAAGCAACAGCCATCAAGGAAGCCTTAAGATACTGCACATCCCATGGTTAAAGGAAAATTTGGCTGCAGACTGACTCTATGTTACTGAATAACATGATCAATGGCAACTAGAAAACCCCATGGTGCATAAGTGATCAGATAGAAGAAATTCATCAAATGAAACACCAGCTCACACTGATCACTTCACACACATTAAGGGAAGGAAACAAACTGGCTGACTATTTGGCAAATCTAGCACTGGAGGAAGGAACCTTTGAATATCTGCACTTCAATCAATTGAACAGGATAGCAAAGAGTATCCTAAATGATGACAAATCACAACGCCCCTACCTATTGAGGCAGTTGCGAGAAATGCAGCAGCGGTACAAAATCATGACATGGTATACCATATTGAGGCAGCAACAAATAGGCACATTGGCACGCTGGCAAGACCATTGGCGAGCAATGCAGCAGTTTTATAACATCATGACATGGCACAACACATTGAGGAAGAACACAGACCACAACAATCCAACACAGGCAGCATCAATATCACTGCAGAAAAGGAAAACAGATCATAACAGAATTGGGACTCAAGGAGATGAACCAGACCAAAAACATAAATGTCCACAGCAACAATCAACAACAAAACCAGACAGTGGAAGATTGGAGTTCACAACTGAGCACAGCACCATCAAACTGGAACACAAAGCAGCACACTCACATAGAAACAACCCTCACACTGCACCAGAAAAGGAAGGAAAGCCAGGAACATCAGCAGCATGGAGACATCAGCAACCTATTGCATGCACCAGATCAACGAAACAAGAGGAAGACAACCAGGCAACCAGCAACTTCAACAAACAATGCCTCTCAAGAGCAGCAGACACACAAAACACAGGGAACATCAGTATCAAGGCACATCACACCAGGAACAAAGACCTCAACAGGGAACACACACAATGGGAGTCGAAGGAAAAACAATTATCAGGGAGCAACGAACAAAGAGCCAAATCACTACAAGGAAGCCAACAAAAGAAGCATCAAGTAGGGAAATGAATGCAAGCAGAGCAGATGCACTCATGAACTTCAGTGAAAGGAAATCAGGACCAATAGACAGAAAACAAACAAAACACAAGCAGAACAAAAGACACAGAAGCAGGAAGGACAGCAAAGAATACAGCAGCAGAAACAACATCGCAAAACATACTACAGCTCAACAATCAACCAACATCACCTACCAATACCAACAGCATCACCAATTCAATGAAACAATTCATCAACCTCACAAAATTAGCAGCAGAAACAGCCAGACATGCAAAAATCACAACCAAAAGAGAGGCTTTATCAATAATATTACATTCATCACAGTAGGGAATGCTTCTTATAGGAGTAGGTCATTGGCGCAATTGTATTGTGTGGTATTAGCACCCCGGTGCTCATTCTAATACAATTGCATCAATCACCTTCTGCCTTTAAGAGCACCACACCCCCACAACCCCAGCACAGTATCCAGACATTTCAAACTAAGCAGCCCCTTGAGGAACAGAACAGTTCCAACCTCCCTGAGGAACAGAACAATCCCTACCTCACAGCACAGAACAAACAAGGCACATACACAATCAGCAGGCCAGACACATAGCATTACATATATTGATGCCCAATCAGCAACAAGCAAGCAACATAGCAGCAGCACTAACTTCACAACAGAAGCACCAGCAACCTCCAGTTACGACAGCTTGATCTCCAACATGGTCAATCAGCATCAACAAAACATAATCACTCAACATCAACAAAACACTCAGCAGAACTTGGCACAAACAAGGGAACAGGGAATCAACAAAATACCCACACATCACAGCATCAATTTCAAAGAAGATTTCTTCCCCTTGTCCACTCAAGACAATTCAAATGTAATAGTCTCAGCACCAACGGGAAACAATCATATGTACCTTTGTATATAGAAGATTTAGAACAAATAGAAGTTCCTTATTGTAAAGGACTAACCACACACATCTACCAAGGTATCTATAGTCAACACATTAGGATGACTAGATACATGTACTTTTTTGGCGAGGTAAGGTTCATGTCCCCCTCCTTGTAAATTTTGCTAATCTATAAATAAATCACTATTTCATAAAAAAAAAAAAATTAAATAAATAAAAAATCAAATTCGTGGCATTTTTTTGATAGGAGTCACCTGGAGGCAATGTGGGATGAAAGTACACTATTTGAAGTAAAAAATGAATAGAGGGAAAAAACTGGGCCAGGGTAGTGCCAAGGGTAGTGCATCGCACTACCAATGGCGCAACTTACAGACCGGATGTTTATTGGCGCAACTCATTGCTAGGAATATCGTGAGGCGCTACCCTGCGCGCCCGGTGACCGAAATTCTCCTATTTTTCTCAGAAACAAGGTTATTTCGGCCCAACACACCCCCAACTCGTATAAAAAGAAGTCTAACCTATTTTGGAGGGGGAGATGCCACTTAAAGGGGAAAACACAAGCATGGAACACTCGGAAGTAAAGATGCTCAAATTTTCTTCATCTTTCATATATTTTAAACGATTCCACACTTACAAAATTGCTTTGCTTTATCAAAGGGCTACGACCCTCATTATTCTGGGGTTATGGGTCGTTATTAACTATTGTAGTTTGACGGTTGATGGTTTTGCATGGTTTATTATATTAATATGTTTATTTAGTCTAGTAATTAATTATTCTACCGCATAGCTAACAATAGAGTAATATCAATGAATTTATTGTTGAACTTGATAGTGGGAACTATAGAGTGCATATAAGATTGAATAGAGTAAGTTCTTAAATCCGGGCATCGGAGAATAGACTCGCGATTAGGATAGACATTTTCTAGTTGCCTTACTTGGTTATTTTCGTAGAAAATATACACGCATTCTTGTGTATTCTAATTCTATAGACATATGGTATTTGGTTGGCATGAATAGGTGAGCGAAGCGTCGAAAGAACTTTGTGAGCATAATAAATCCCGCTTATCAACAAAATAGATAAATCAAGTGAGTAAATCAACCGAAATAACGCAATTTGAGAGTCATTAATCCCATAATCCCGGAATATTCTCATCTCGTTGAGTTCATTCTATGTGTTTGCTTGCTGCTTTGCACCTTTGAATCGTTAGCTTGTTTAGTAATTTTTAGTAGCAAAAACCACAATCATCTTCTTCACCACCACTTGAGCAATTAATTTCGAAATAGTTTAGATCGTACAATAGTTGTTCATGAATTCTCGTGGGGCCGATACTTTCTCATCACTTTATTACATATCGAGCGCGTATACTTGCTTTTGCGTTTTGACCCAACAAGTTTTTGCCACGCATTTTACTCATGTTGTGTGGATTTCTGATGTCTAATGTAATCATTTATTCAAATTTGTGGCCTTTTTTTGTGTAGGAGTCACCCGGAGGCAATGTGGGATGAAAGTACACTATTTGCAGGAAAAAATGAATAGAGGGAAAAAAATTGTGTCAGTGTAGTGGCAAGGGTAGTGCATCGCACTACCAATGGCGCAACTGACAGACCGGAAATTTTTCGGCACAACTCTATGCCAGGAATAGCGTGAGCCGCTACACTGAGCGCTGGGTGACCGAAATTCTCCTATTTTTCTCAAAACAAGGTTATTTTGGCCCCACAGTGCCCCAACACGTATAAAAAGAAGGGCTATGCAGTAGAATAATCAATCGCGTTGATCAACAAAATAGATAAATCAAGTGAGTAAATCAACGGAATAACGCAATTCGAGGGTCATTAATCCTAAAATCCCGGAATATTCCCATCTCCTTGAGCTCATTCTAAATGTTTGCTTGCTGCTTTGCACCGTTGAATCGTTAGCCTGTTTAGTAATTTTTAGTAGCAAAACCCACAATCATCTTCTTCACCACCACTTAGGCAATAAATTTCAAAATAGTTTAGATCGTACAATAGTTATTAATAAATTCTCGTGGGGCCGATACTTTCTCATCACTTTATTACATGTCGAGCAAGTATACTTGCTTGTGCATTTGGACCCTACAAGTTTTAGCCACGCATTTTACTCATGTTTCGCAGATTTCTGATGTCTAATGCAATCATTTAATCAAATTCGTGGCATTTTTTTTTGTGTAGGAGTCACCTGGAGGCAATGTGGGACAAAAGTACACTATTTGAAGTAAAAAATGAATAGAGGGGAAAAATTGGGCAATGGTAGTGCCAAGGGTAGTGCATCTCACTACCAATGGCGCAACTTACAGACCGGATGTTTATTGGCGCAACTCAATGCTAGGAATATCGTGATGCGCTACCCTGCGCGCCCGGTGACCGAAATTCTCCTATTTTTCTCAGAAACAAGGTTATTTCGGCCCTACACACCCCCAACTCGTATAAAAAGAAGTCTAAACCTATTTTGGAGGGGGAGATGCCACTTAAAGGGGAAAACACAAGCATGGAACACTCGGAAGTAAAGATGCTCAAATTTTCTTCATCTTTCATATATTTTAAACCATTCCACACTTACAAAATTGCTTTGCTTTATCAAAGGGCTACGACCCTCATTATTCTGGGGTTATGGGTCGTTATTAACTATTGTAGTTTGACAGTTGATGGTTTTGCATGGTTTATTATATTAATATGTTTATTTAGTCTAGTAATTAATTATTCTACCGCATAGCTAACAATAGAGTAATATCAATGAATTTATTTTTGAACTTGATAGTGGGAACTATAGAGTGCATATAAGATTGAATAGAGTAAGTTCTAAAATCCGGCCATCGGAGAATAGACTCGCGATTAGGATAGACATTTTCTAGTTTCCTTACTTGGTTATTTTCGTAGAAAATCTACACGCATTCTTGTGTATTCTAATTCTATAGACATATGGTATTAGGTTGGCATGAATAGGTGAGCGAAGCGTCGAAAGAACTTTGTGAGCATAATAAATCCCGCTTATCAACAAAATAGACAAATCAAGTGAGTAAATCAACCGGAATAACGCAATTTGAGAGTCATTAATCCCATAATCCCGGAATATTCTCATCTCGTTGAGTTCATTATAAGTGTTTGCTTGCTGCTTTGCACCTTTGAATCGTTACCTTGTTTAGTAATTTTTAGTAGCAAAAACCACAATCATCTTCTTCACCACCACTTGAGCAATTAATTTCGAAATAGTTTAGATCGTACAATAGTTGTTCATGAATTCTCGTGGGGCCGATACTTTCTCATCACTTTATTACATGTCGAACGCGTATACTTGCTTGTGCGTTTTGACCCAACAAGTTTTATCCACGCATTTTACTCATGTTGCGTGGATTTCTGATGTCTAATGTAATCATTTATTCAAATTTGTGGCATTTTTTGGTGTAGGAGTCACCCGGAGGCAATGTGGGATGAAAGTACACTATTTGCAGGAAAAAATGAATAGAGGGAAAAAAATTGTGTCAGTGAAGTGGCAAGGGTAGTGCATCGCACTACCAATGGCGCAACTGACAGACCGGAAATTTTTCGGCACAACTCTATGCCAGGAATAGCGTGAGCCGCTACACTTAGCGCCGGGTGACCGAAATTCTGCTATTTCTCTCATAACAAGGTTATTTTGGCCCCACAGTCCCCCAACACGTATAAAAAGAAGTCTAAACCTATTTTGGATTGGGATACGCCACTTAAAGGGGAAAACACAAGCGCAGAACACTCGAAAGTAAAGATGCTCTATTTCTCTTCATCTTTCATAGTATTTTAAACTATTCAACACTTATAAAATTTCTTTGCTTTATCAAAGGGCTACCAACCTACTTATTCTGGGGTTATGGGTCGTTATTAACTATTGTAGTTTGATGGTTGATGGTTTTGCATGGTTCTTTATATAAATTTGTTTATTCAGTCTAGTAATTAATTATTCTACTGCATAGCTAAGAATAGAGTAATATCTATGAATTTGTTGTTGAACTTAATAGTGGGAATTATAGATTGCATATAAGATTGAATAGAGTAAGTTCTTAAATCCGGGCATCGAAGAATAGATTGCATATAAGATTGAAAATCAACATGCATTCTTGTGTATCCTAATTCTATAGACATATGGTATTAGGTTGGCATGAATAGGTGAGCGCAACGTCGAAAGAACTTTGTGAGCATAACCAATCCCGCTTATCAACAAAATAGATAAATCAAGTGAGTAAATCAACCGAAATAACGCAATTCGAGGGTCATTAATCCTATAATCCCGGAATATTCTCATCTCGTTGAGTTCATTCTAAATGTTTGCTTGTTGCTTTGCACCGTTGAATCGTTAGCCTGTTTAGTAATTTTTAGTAGCAAAAATCACAATCATCTTCTTCACCACCACTTAGGCAATAAATTTAAAAATAGTTTCGATCGTACAATAGTTATTAACAAATTCTCGTGGGGCCGATACTTTCTCATCACTTTATTACATGTCGAGCGAGTATACTTGCTTGTGCATTTGGACCCTACAAGTTTTAGCCACGCATTTTACTCATGTTTTGCAGATTTCTGATGTCTAATGTAATCATTTAATCAAATTCGTGGCATTTTTTTTGTGTAGGAGTCACCTGGAGGCAATGTGGGGTGAAAGTACACTATTTGAAGTAAAAAATGAATAGAGGGAAAAAATTTGGCCAAGGTAGTGCCAAGAGTAGTGCATCGCACTACCAATGGCGCAACTTACAGACCGGATGTTTATTGGCGCAGCTCAATGCCAGGAATATCGTGAGGCGCTACCCTGCGCGCCCGGTGACCGAAATTCTTCTATTTTTCTCAGAAAAAGGTTATTTCGGCCCTACACACCCACAACTCGTATAAAAAGAAGTCTAAACCTATTTTGGAGGGGGAGATGCCACTTAAAGGGGAAAACACAAGCACGGAACACTCGGAAGTAAAGATGCTCAATTTTTCTTCATCTTTCATAGTATTTTAAACGATTCCACACTTATAAAATTGCTTTGCTTTATGAAAGGGCTACGACACTCATTATTCTGGGGTTATGGGTCGTTATTAACTATTGTAGTTTGATAGTTGATGGTTTTGCATGGTTTATTATATTAATATGTTTATTCAGTCTAGTAATTAACTATTCTACTGCATAGCTAACAATTGAGTAATATCAATGAATTTATTGTTGAACTTGATAGTGGGAACTATAGAGTGCATATAAGATTGAACAGAGTAAGTTCTTAAATCCGGGCATCGGAGAATAGACTCGCGATTAGGATAGACATTTTCTAGTTTCCTTACTTGGTTATTTTCGTAGAAAATCTACACGCATTCTTGTGTATTCTAATTCTATAGACATATGGTATTAGGTTGGCATGAATAGGTGAGCCAAGCGTCGAAAGAACTTTGTGAGCATAATAAATCCCGCTTATCAACAAAATAGATAAATCAAGTGAGTAAATCAACCGGAATAACGCAATTCGAGAGTCATTAATCCCATAATCCCGGAATATTCTCATCTCGTTGAGTTCATTCTAAGTGTTTGCTTGATGCTTTGCACCTTTGAATCGTTAGCTTGTTTAGTAATTTTTAGTAGCAAAAACCACAATCATCTTCTTCACCACCACTTGAGTTATTAATTTCGAAATAGTTTAGATCGTACAATAGTTGTTCATGAATTCTCGTGGGGCCGATACTTTCTCATCACTTTATTACATGTCGAGCGCGTATACTTGCTTGTGCGTTTTAACCCAACAAGTTTTATCCACGCATTTTACTCATGTTGCGTGGATTTCTGATGTCTAATGTAATCATTTATTCAAATTTGTGGCATTTTTATGTGTAGGAGTCACCCGGAGGCAATGTGGGATGAAAGTACACTATTTTCAGGAAAAAATGAATAGAGAGAAAAAAATTGTGTCAGTTTAGTGGCAAGGGTAGTGCATCGCACTACCAATGGCGCAACTGACAGACCGGAAATTTTTCGACACAACTCTATGCCAGGAATAGCGTGAGCCGCTACACTGAGTGCCGGGTGACCGAAATTCTCCTATTTTTCTCAAAACAAGGTTATTTCGGCCCCACAGTCCCCCAACACGTATAAAAAGAAGTGCTATGCAGTAGAATAATCAATCCCGTTGATCAACAAAATAGATAAATCAAGTGAGTAAATCAACCGCAATAACGCAATTTGAGGGTCATTAATCCTATAATCCCGGAATATTCTCATCTCCTTGAGTTCATTCTAAATGTTTACTTGCTGCTTTGCACCGTTGAATCGTTAGCCTGTTTAGTAATTTTTAGTAGCAAAAACCACAATCATATTCTTCATCACCACTTAGGCAATAAATTTCAAAATAGTTTAGATCATACAATAGTTATTAATAAATTCTCGTGGGGCCGATACTTTCTCATCACTTTATTACATGTCGAGCGAGTATAATTGCTTGTGCATTTCGACCCAACAAGTTTTAGCCACGCATTTTACTCATGTTTCGCACATTTCTGATGTCTAATGTAATCATTAAATCAAATTCGTGGCATTTCTTTTGTGTAGGAGTCACCTGGAGGCAATGTGGGATGAAAGTACACTATTTGAAGTAAAAAATGAATAGAGGGAAAAAATTGGGACAGGGTAGTGCCAAGAGTAGTGCATCGCACAACCAATGGCGCAACTTACTGACCGGATGTTTTTTGGCCCAGCTCAATACCAGGAATAGCGTGAGGCGCTACCCTGCGCGCCCGGTGACCGAAATTCTCCTATTTTTCTCAGAACAAGGTTATTTCGGCCCTACACACCCCACACTCGTATAAAAAGAAGTCTAAACCTATTTTGCAGGGGGAGATGCCACTTAAAGGGGAAAACACAAGCACGGAACACTCGGAAGTAAAGATGCTCAATTTTTCTTCATCTTTCATAGTATTTTAAACAATTCCGCACTTATAAAATTGCTTTGCTTTATCAAAGGGCTACGACCCTCATTATTCTGGGGTTATGGGTCGTTATTAACTATTGTAGTTTCACGGTTGATGGTTTTGCATGGTTTATTATATTAATATGTTTATTCAGTCTAGTAATTAATTATTCTACTGCATAGCTAACAATAGAGTAATATCAATGAATTTATTGTTGAACTTGATAGTGGGAACTATAGAGTGCATATAAGATTGAATAGAGTAAGTTCTAAAATCCGCGCATCGGAGAATAGACTCGCGATTAGGATAGACATTTTCTAGTTGCCTTACTTGGTTATTTTCGTAGAAAATCTACATGCATTCTTGTGTATTCTAATTCTATAGACATATGGTATTAGGTTGGCATGAATAGGTGAGCGAAGCGTCGAAAGAACTTTGTGAGCATAATAAATCCCGCTTATCAACAAAATAGATAAATCAAGTGAGTAAATCAACCGGAATAACGCAATTCGAGAGTCATTAATCCCATAATCCCAGAATATTATCATCTCGCTGAGTTCATTCTAAGTGTTTGCTTGATGCTTTGCACCTTTGAATCGTTAGCTTGTTTAGTAATTTTTAGTAGCAAAAACCACAATCATCTTCTTCACCACCACTTGAACAATTACTTTCGAAATAGTTTAGATCGTACAATAGTTGTTCATAAATTCTCGTGGGGCCGATACTTTCTCATCACTTTATTACATGTCGAGCGCGTATACTTGCTTGTGCGTTTTGACCCAACAAGTTTTTGCCACGCATTTTACTCATGTTGCGTGGATTTCTGATGTCTAATATAATCATTTATTCAAATTTGTGGCATTTTTATGTGTAGGAGTCACCCGGAGGCAATGTGGGATGAAAGTACACTATTTGCAGGAAAAAATGAATAGAGGGAAAAAAATTGTGTCAGTGTAGTGGCAAGGGTAGAGCATCGCACTACCAATGGTGCAACTGACAGACCGNAATAATCAATCCCGTTGATCAACAAAATAGATAAATCAAGTGAGTAAATCAACCGGAATAACGCAATTCGAGGGTCATTAATCCTATAATCCCGGAATATTCTCATCTCCTTGAGTTCATTCTAATTGTTTGCTTGCTGCTTTGCACCGTTGAATCGTTAGCCTGTTTAGTAATTTTTAGTAGCAAAAACCACAATCATCTTCTTCACCACCACTTAGGCAATAAATTTCAAAATAGTTTAGATCGTACAATTGTTAGTAATAAATTCTCGTGGGGCCGATACTTTCTCATCACTTTCTCATCGCAGATTTCTGATGTCTAATGTAATCATTTAATCAAATTCGTGTTTTGGACTGCCCAGAAGGAGCCCAAAGATCAATCATCTGGCATATGCAGACGATATGATCATCTTTGCATCCTCTGATGCCACATCTCTGAAACTGATAATGGAGGTCCTAAATGCATACGAGACAGCATCCGGGCAGCTGATAAATAAAAGCAAGTCTGCAATCTATCTACACCACACGGCCAAAAATGCAGTAATCGCACGAGTGGAAGGAATCACAGGCATTGTAAAGCAAGATTTTCCATTCATCTACCTTGGCTGTCCAATGTTTTACTCCAGAAAAAGGATGGCATATACCAACAGATAGTGAACAATGTACAAGACAGACTCCAATCTTGGAAAGGTAAATTGCTCTCAATAGGAGGAAGAGCCACACTGATCAAACACGTTCTACAAATCATGCCTGTTCAACTACTGTCAGCAGTGAACCCTCCAAAACAGGTGATCAACTTCCTCCACAAGCTCATTGCGCAATTCTTCTGGAGTAACACAGTTGGGGAAAAAAGCAGGCATTGGGCATCATGGAACAACCTTTGCATTCCTTATGAAGAAGGAGGAGCAGGATTTAGATTTCTGCACGACATGTCAAAAGCATTATTTTGCAAAATCTGGTGGAACTTCAGAACAAAACCAAGTCTATAGAGTGCATACATGTGTCAGAAATACTGCAAAAGAAACAATCCAGTAACAGTCCCCTGGAGTAGAGGTACACAAACCTGGAAAAAGATGTTAGAATGCAGAGAAATCATCGAACATCAAATTGCTTGGCAAATCAAAATGGGGTCATCTTTGTTCTGGTTCGACAACTGGACTAAGCTGGGAGCACTATACCACATAGTGCCACCAAACTTTCCAATTGACGAATAAATTCAGAATGTTAATCACTTCCTACAAAATGAAGGTTGGAACACATCACAGTTGTCAGAAACACTACCACAGGAGATTGTTGAACATATAACAACAATAATAAGGGCACCAAACATGGAGCAATCACTCGACATACCTTTCTGGATGTTACAAAGCCAAGGCAGATTCACAGTCACAACAGCGTGGGAATATCTGAGGAAGAGAGAAAATCCAAAAAGAGCATGCGAGATGATATGGGTCAAAGGACTTCCATTCAAAATTGCTTTCTTCATGTGGAGAGTATGGAAGGCCAAATTACCACTGGATGACATTTTGAAAAGATGGGGATACCAATTACCATCGAAATGCTGGTGTTGCACTGAACCAAAAGAGGAAACCATGACACACCTCATCTTTGACTCCAACACAGCCAAGAAAGTAGGGAAATATTTCCTATAGAGAGCAGGGATAACAATAGAAGATCTGACATTCCAACAAGCAATAATGAAATGCTGGACAGCACAAACACTCAGCAGAATAAAAGTAGTGCTGCAAGCACTCCCATCCTGCATAGTCTGGGAGCTTTGGAAAAGAAGGAATAGTATCAAACATGGGGAACCAATCACAACTGGCAGAGTCATTCACCAAATATCCTCCACAATGCAAACTCTAGTCAATACCAGGAAACCATGTTTCGACGCTCTACACAATTGGAGTGATCTACTCCACAAGCTAGAGAAACATAATCCCAAAACAACTTACAACAAAGTGATGTGGGAACCCCCAAAGCAGGGATGGGTAAAGGTCAACACAGATGGAACTTCAAAAGGAAATCCAGGTAGAAGCTCCATCGGCTACTGTGTGAGAAATGAAACCGGGGATCTAATATATGCAAAGGGCACAGAGATAGAAGAAGGAACCAACACTGAAGCTGAAGCAACAGTCATCAAGGAAGCCTTAAGATACTGCACATCCCATGGTTAAAGGCAAATTTGGCTGCAGACTGACTCTATGTTACTGAATAACATCATAAATGGCAACTGGAAAACCCCATGGTGCATAAGTGATCAGATAGAAGAAATTCATCAAATGAAACAGCAGCTCACACTGATCACTTCACACACATTCAGGGAAGGAAACAAACTGGCTGACTATTTGGCAAATCTAGCACTGGAGGAAGGAACCTTTGAATATCTGCACTTCAATCAATTGAACAGGATAGCAAAGAGTATCCTAAATGATGACATATCACAACGCCCCTACCTACGAGTTAAAATATCAAAATGATCAACAGTAGGAAGGAAAGGAAGGAAAGAGATAGAGAAGCAGAGAAGAACAACCAGATCCATCACTATGCTCTCACACCATTCTCCTATTATACTACTGACTACCTTTCTTTGTCAATGCAGGTCGATGATCAGCCAGTAAACCTGCAGCAGTTACGAGAAATGCAGCAGTGGTACAATATCATGACATGGTATACCATATTGAGGCAGCAACAAATAGGCACATTGGCACACTGGCAAGACCATTGGCGAGCAATGCAGCAGTTTTATAACATCATGACATGGCACAACACATTGAGGCAGAACACAGACCACAACAATCCAACACAGGCAGCATCAACATCACTGCAGGAAAGGAAAACAGATCATAATACAGAATTGGGACTCAAGGAGATGAACCAGACCAAAAACATAAATGTCCACAGCAACAATCAACAACAAAACTAGACAGTGGAAGATTGGAGTTCACAACTGAGCACAGCACCATCAAACTGGAACACAAAGCAGCACACTCACATAGAAACAACCCTCACACTGCACCAGAAAAGGAAGGAAAGCCAGGAACATCAGCAGCATAGATACATCAGCAACCTATTGCATGCACCAGATCAACGAAACAAGAGGAAGACAACCAGGCAACCAGCAACTTCAACAAACAATGCCTCTCAAGAGCAGCAGACACACAAAACACAGGGAACATCAGTATCAAGGCACATCACACCAGGAACAAAGACCTCAACAGGGAACACACACAATGGGAGTCGAAGGAAAAACAATTATCAGGGAGCAATGAACAAAGAGCCAAATCACTACAAGGAAGCCAACAAAAGAAGCATCAAGCAGGGAAATGAATGCAAGCAGAGCAGAAACGCAATGACAACCAGAAGCAACAGCACAAGCAGAGCAGATGCACTCATGAACTTCAGTGAAAGGAAATCAGGACCAATAGACAGAAAACAGACAAAACACAAGCAGAACAAAAGACACAAAAGCAGGAAGGACAGCAAAGAATACAGCAGCAGAAACAACATCGCAGAACATACTACAGCTCAACAATTAACCAGCATCACCTACCAATACCAACAGCATCACCAATTCAATGAAACAATTCATCAACCTCACAAAATCAGCAGCAGAAACAGCCAGACATGCAAAAATCACAACCAAAAGAGAGGCTTTATCAATAATATTACATTCATCACAGTAGGGAATGCTTCTTATAGGAGTAGGTCATTGGCGCAATTGTATTGTGTGGTATTAGAACCCCCGGTGCTCATTCTAATACAATTGCATCAATCACCTTCTGCCTTTAAAAGCACCACACCCCACAATCCCAGCACAGTATCCAGACAGTTCAAACTAAGCAGCCCCCTGAGGAACAGAACAGTTCCTCAGCAGGCCAGACACATAGCATTACATATATTGAAGCCCAATCAGCAACAAGCAAGCAACATAGCAGCAGCACTAACTTCACAACAGAAGCACCAGCAACCTCCAGTTACGACAACTTCATCTCCAACATGGTCAATCAGCATCAACAAAACATAATCACTCAGCATCAACAAAACACTCAGCAGAACTTGGCACAAACAAGGGAACAGGGAATCAACAAAATACCCACACAGCACAGCATCAATTTCAAAAGAAGATTTCTTCCCCTTGTCCACTCGAGACAATTCAAATGTAATAGTCTCAGCACCAACGGGAAACAATCATATGTACTTTTGTATATAGAAGATTTAGAACAAACAGAAGTTCCTTATTGTAAAGGACTAACCACTCACATCTACCAAGGTATCTATAGTCAACACTTTAGGATGACTAGATACATGTACTTTTTTGGCGAGGTAAGGTTCATGTCCCCCTCCTTGTAAATTTTGCTAATCTATAAATAAATCACTATTTCATCAAAAAAAAAATCATGAAATTCATTCTTCCAAATCAATTTCGAATAACCTGAAAACCAAATCCGACGATTCACATAGCTGAACGGGATGCAAATGCTCAAAACGACCGATTAGGTCGTTACATTCTCCCTTACTTAAGCATATGTTCGTCCTCAAACGTACCCAGTGTCGTTCCAAAGCTATCAAATCATATTGTAACCTTACCATGCACACACCCGGGGGTGATCCCATGCCACTCTATTCTATATAGGCCCGACAACACAATATAACTGAAGATCATTACTTCAACCTTAGCCCGTAAACCTCAGAATCCAATTTCTAACATCCGGAATTTCCTATAAGACCCGAATCTCGTATCTACACACTGCATAAGTCTGAACAAGCTGTATCAAGCCATAACTATAAACTAAGATGTAATCACATGGTATACCACATAACTCAAATACTCATAGCAATAACTTTCGACCGCAATAGCTGCTCAATAACCAACTCGACACCGGTAACAAACCTCATATCAAACAAAACATCATTCAAAACCTTCGTACACTGACGATGATGAAAGAAACAGACAGAAACTCATAACCATTCATCAGATCAACAAGTCATGGATCCCTCTCTCATCCAATCAAAACCAAATCCAATTCCTAAGCCGACTTTCCATTTTATCCTTCCAAATATATCATAATCAAATCTGATAGTATTCATTCTAGGTCCAATGACCTTATCTCATCAAATACAGTGACTCTATTGACCTGCCATACCAACACAACCTTAAGCCACAAACCGTATAATCCGTGCACCAATGTGCAACAATTCAAATGCACCCAAAAATGGAAAATGACTCAAATAAGAGAATCATCCCGCAAGCTCAATAACTACCACCACAAACGCAATGCTACCAACCCATCACACGTAGTAGGGCCAAGACACATGAATCTAACACAAAGGATCATATCCAAAAATAACTTTGCTGCAATGCATGTCCCTATCCAAACACCAGTCCAATGAAATATCTCAAGCCACAATGTTCAAAAGCAACAACCACACGAGATTCTATGTCAATTCCACGAAGTGCATGAACATAACCATGGAGAAGAAAATAACACAACATGCTACAGCCCAAGAAGACCATTACCTAGGTGCAATCAACCATTCCACACCCCAATCACCATCTCGTTCGAATTTCGCCACAAGGCCCAACCAGAACCACATCGTGTGTGCATATAACCAACAAATCACAACCCCTCATAGCATTGAAGAGTAACACATGGAACATATCAGAATACGAACACGCTCAACTCTAGACAAATGACACACCCCTCAACATTAATAGTTCTGAGTCAACAAATCCGACCCCGTGTAAAATACACATTCTCATTGGGCCTACCAATGGGCCCCCAAATCAACTCCAATCATCCCCAAATAGATAAATGGCCTCCTAAAGTCCACAATGACCTAACCATAGCACGTACTACCATCTAGCTAACTTTGGCCACTTCTTCAAAGTCCGCAACCCAGAAGCAATCTACTTCTGAGAACTCCCAGTCTCCAAATCCATAGAACATATTAATCAACATAATCGATCCCAACTCCACCATTCAAATGACTAACACATCTCTCATACATAATCATCCCCACGAGAAATACTTCTATAATTCTTCCATACCACATAGCAAAATCTGAACATCGGCAGTCGATCAACCCGGCAAGTACCGCAATACCAGTGAAGCATCCGTAAGTCAAAACATAATGCGCCTTCTGAAATGCGCACCCTTCTCAGGTAATACCAGGTAGTAATAACATTCATTTACTCATCTGAAACCTTCCATGTTGTTTAAGAATTCATGACCTTTCCTTTAAAACTGAATTGTGACCTTGCGCAAGCAAATCTCAATCCCACACAAAATACCGCATCTATCGTGCCATCACATGAAAAGCACGAGAATCTCATAATCCACTCTGAGTCACTAGCAGAATACATACTCGATCAGTCAGAAACCTTCCATTTGATCCCATCTAGGAGAAAATTATAACACGCAACATGCTCCTCATGCCGGTAGGAAATATCCATCTTAAACCGTGGTAGAAACCATGGAGAACTCTTTGAAACCCATTTGCACATAACCAAGCCATCAGAACTGCATCTCTCTAACTTAACCAAGCCACACAGGTCGTCAAACCCAAGAGTATTGCCACAAAACACCTATAGAGACTCACCACATCATAAGTACCAAAGAACTGATCATAACCATTACCGTGCTGATTCAACCTACTGCCCAGCTGTCCTATTTTCTCTGAGTTCCTTCCGAATTACCCTCAAGTTGACACTTGTCCTTGCCAGAACGCCACGATCCATACCCAAAGATCACCACAAAAGATCCTAGCATAAAACCGCACCGCCCTAAGGCCCATAAGCTGTCGTATTCCTTCTTAAACATCCCAAATGTACCACAACCGAGGACCC
Organism: Nicotiana obtusifolia; assembly: GCA_002018475.1. Classification (NCBI taxonomy): domain Eukaryota; kingdom Viridiplantae; phylum Streptophyta; class Magnoliopsida; order Solanales; family Solanaceae; genus Nicotiana; species Nicotiana obtusifolia. The sequence goes on along the minus strand of MCJB01045015.1, from coordinate 44,866 downwards.
ACTCTAAAGAGACTTTCTGTGAATATAATATCATTTCCTTCACCTTTCTGATACTGAAATGTAAAATCCATAATGATATAGAAATACCGCGAGTCCCGACACCAGCTAATGTAAATCTCAATTTCTAGCCATATATAAATCCTGAAAATTCTCAATTGCCACATATAAATCTTGAACCCATCAGAACCTTCTCGAGAGTCATCCACTCTGCTCAAATCTCAATTTCACCACCCAAACGGGCGGAAGGACTTGTGCCCCATTAGCATGAAGCCAAATAAGTAATCCACACCTTAATGCAACCAAGTAAATTCCTACTCCATGCGTTCTACATCCATCATGAATAACAACTCAAATCATTCCATGATTTCAATATACCCATAAAGTGCAATATAACCCATATCCTGAAATTTTCTTACTCGAGTCATCCTCGATCTCAACCTCTGCAAGTCATAACCGATCCACAAGTATGCCTCAGACCAAAACTAGTATTTAACACATAACCATGCAATCAAATTGTCAATAGCAGATTCCCCAACTTAGCTCAAAACCATAGAATAAAACATCTGATAACTCACCATACCCATACTCTATAACTGCCATAATACCGTAGTGAGATTCAACTAGATCCTTCATAAGCTCAGGTAACACAAACCATATAATACCTCAAATCATCTACTAAGCTCGCATTCATCCTCATAACAGTAATGCCAAATCCTCAAGCAATCCAAACTCAAGTTGCTACACATATAACCTACCGATAAGAGAAAACTCTCCAGAAAAACAACATAGGGATCACACAACCTCATGACACCCTGCAGGCGAAAACCCTCCTGCTTAGCCTCAAACTGACATCTCTCTAGTTGCAGCCAAAACTACTAGGCAGTCACTTAATCATCCTGATTCTGAGCTCATCAACAAGGTGGGAGAATGTAATTCGTTTCACAATTAAATAACATGAAAGATTCCGCATTACGATCATAACTCGAGACTATACAACACATTAAGATAGAGATCAAGCACCCAATAGTCCTTTTTACATCCCAAGCAAACTCTTCTCATCGCATTCAAACCGTCTGAACACATCCCGCAATCACATCATACTTCATCATACAGCCATCCAACCACTCACCGAGCCATAAATTCCACTCATTGGGACACTACTGGACATATAAGTCCAAAAGAACATGCTCACACAACTGAAACTACCGAGCCTAAGCTGCAATCCAAACCGGCCTCAAGTCCTCCAGACTGGCCCATCACCAAAACACAGAAAACATATCTCGCACTTCATCCAAGGGATCCACAAGCCGTCAATGTACAACTGATACTGAGCGCTCACATGCACATACGAGTGAGTGGAAAGAATTCAAAGAGATACACTTCAAGCTGCATCAATGTCGCACGATAAGGAAAGAAAGATGGGAAGTTTATCCTAAAATGTCCTGTAGACTCTCGAAGATAGATATGGACGTCATCATACCGATCCGCAAGACTCTAACAGACACTTGTTCTTAACTCATAGAACCTATGTACCTAAAGCTCTGATACAAACTTGTCACGACCGAAAATCCAACCAGTCGTAATGGCAACCCATTAGGTAAGCCAATTAACAATAAACCAATTCAAATGAGATTTATTAAGGGAACTAATGATAATACAACTGAACTTTTGTACAAAGAATTTCCCAAGGACTGGTAGTACAAATCATGAGCTTCTAAGATTTAGAGTTTACAAAGCTGGTATGAAATAAATACATCATCTGTTTGGAATATACATGAACTGATTCATAATTTTAAAGCTACAAAAGACAAGAAGCAGCTATGACCGGAACGCAGGTACATATTCAATGCTACCTCCCGCCATACACAGCAACATCAACATCCAAATCTGCACGCAAGGTGCAGAAGTATAGTATGAGTACAACCGACCCCATGTACTAAATAAGTAACAAACCTAACCTTAGGTTGAAAGTAGTGACGAGTTTGGACAAAGGTTAGAGTCCAATACCAATAGCCAACAATAGCTCATAACAATATAATAAAAGTGGTACAGGAAATAACTCAGATATATGATGCTCAATTAGTTCACGATTGCGAAAAATAGTCATGCTTTTCAAGTATAACAGTAAAACTCAAATCTTTTACCGAAATCACCAAAATATGAGTAAGTTTGAAAAATTGTGATTTTTCCCAAAACTTTCAACATGTAAATGTTTCATTATCAGATGGCATGAGGAAAGTACATCTCTATGCCTACATGTCAATGTGTATGAGAAGTCATGAACGACGTAATACCGTACATCATGAAGAAAATGCATCTCTATGCCTGCATGACAGGTGTGCATGTAAAATGCAATGCATCACAGTGATAAAATCATATGCATACTCTCAGAGTATCAATTCACTCAGTCCTCCCAGTCACTCATTCCTCCCAGTCACTCAGTCGTCCCAGTTACCCGGCACTCGCTCTCAGCACTTGGGCTCACTGTAGGTGTGCACACTTAGGAGGGGAAGATCCAGCCCAAGTGCTATAATAAGCCAATCATGGCATGAATTAATAATACCTGCTGCGGTGTGCAACCCGATCCATCATGAATCATTAATATCTGTTGCAGCGTGCAGCCCGATCCCATTAGTATCACTCACAAACATGCCCTCGGCCTCACTCAGTCATCAATCTCTCCAGTATCTCGGGCTCACAATATCATAAAAATCAGCCCAAAAATGATGATATGATGTATCAATAAATGACAACAGAGACTGAGATATGATATGCAAATGAATGAGTATGACTAAGTATGTAACTGCAATTTAAGCAAATAACTCAACAGCAGATATGACCTCAATGAGTCCTAACAAAATAAGCATATAACCTAAACATGATTTCTAACATGGATCACAGTCAATCACTCTAGCACATAGAGACCTCATGGATAAAAACAAGATCAGGTAACTAAACCGTACCACAGAAATAACCGCTTCAAAATTCACACGGTGCACGCCCACACGCCCGTCACCTAGCATGTGCATCACCTCACACCAAGCACATAACATGTATGTTAAGGGATTCATACCCTCAGCACCAAGTTTAGAAGTGTTACTTACCTCGACCAAGCCAAATTCCATACCGAGCAAGTCAGACAATACTCTAGAAATGCTATTCGGCGTGCATCAACCTCCGAACAGCTTGAAACTAGCCAAAAGCAACTCAAATACATTAAATAATAAAGGTCAAATATTAATCAAAAGCTCAAAGTCCACCAAAAAGTCAAACCTAGGCCCGCACCTCGGAACCCAACAAAACTCACAAAATCTAACAACTCATTCAATTACGAGTCCAACCATACTACTTTCACTCAAATCCGACTCTGAATCGATGTTCAAAACTCAACAATTCACTCTATGAAACTTTATTAAAAAAAACTCCAATTTTCTCTTTAAAATCAATAATCATACGCCGAAACGAAAATTAATTCATGAAATATAATCAGAAGCGAGCCAAGAATGCTTACCCCAATACGTGTGGTGAAATTCCTCTCCAAAGTTACACAAAACCGAGCTCAAAGTCTCAAGAATGTGAATAAAACGACCAACCCTCGAAATTATAGGTTCTGCCCAGCACTGTTCGCATATGTGAAGAAAATAGCCGCTTCTGCGGCATCCCTTCTGCGACAATATTTACGCTTCTGCGACCACAACTAACCAGCCGACCTCGCACATGCGGAACAATTTTTTTGCTTCTGCGACATCGTAGGTGCGAGCTCCTCTTCGCTCCTGTGCAAGACCTCGCTTCTGCGCCTATGACAGTACTCCGCAGATGTGGCTACACTAGCATCAGAAATCTTCAGCAATGCAACAAGAGGAAAAAAAAATGATCTGAACCTCGTCCGAAACTCATCCAAGCCACTCGGGAGCCCATCCGAATATACCAACAAGTCCCATAACATAACACGAGCGTACTCGAGACCTCAAATCACACATAACAACATCGAAACGATGAATCGCACCTCAATCAAACTTATGAACTTTAAATTTTCAACTTCCAAATCTCGTGCCGAAACATATCAAATCAATCCGGAATGAACCCAAAATTTGCACTCAAGTCTCAAATGACATAACGAAGCTATTCCAATTCCCGGAACCACAATCCGAATTCGACATCTCCAAGTCAACTCTCGGTCAAACTTATGAACTTTCGAAACCTTCAAATTTTCAACTTCTACCAATTAGCGCCAAAACCTTCTAGAAATATCCAAATGCATATCCAGGCATATGCCCGAGTCCAAAATCATCATCTGGACCTAACAAACCCATCAAAACTCCAATCCAAGGTCAAATATTAAAAAGTCAAATTCGATCAACTCTTCCAACTTTAAAGCTTCAATCATGGAATTTATTCTTCCAAATTGATTCAGAATAACTTGAAAAATCAAAACCGTCGATTCACACAAGTCATAATACATCATACGATGCTTAGCTGAACGAGATGTCAATGTACACTGAACCGTATATATAAACATTGTCGTCCATCCTTTACCAATAGTACTGACGACTGACAGCTCCTTCCGAAAAGTGAATTAGATTTGATGAATTTCAGGTGCCTCACAAATATTAGAACTCAAAGATCATTTTTGCTATTCCGGGTTCTTGCTGAGCATTTTTGCTATTCCGGGTTCTTGCTGAGTGTAGCAAAATTAATTAAGCCAAAAGAAGCCTTTGATGACAAAATTAACTGTCCCTTTCGTTACCTTTGCACCTTTAAAGCGTGTGACAAATAATGTATGCAGTTTAGACACTAATTGTTCAACTTTCCGAACTGTAACTGGAATCCGTTACCAAGAAAATATAAATATCATTAGATGGCTATGTAATTATGAGCATTAAATCAAATGTCAGTAATCGAGTCCACTCATACTATACAAAAATCTGATATGAATAATTACAACGTAGTAACTAAAAGGTCCTAGTAATAGTTTTAAGAAACGTAAAAATCAAGCCACTTCCAATTCCCATTTTCCGTTTTTCTTTTCTCAGATTTGCAGAAATGCATTCGGAACTGTTACCAGCACTGATCGGTCTCCCAGTTCCGGCAAGTATAGCCGGAATACAAACCGACGCTCCGGCGTCTTTGGTTCCAAAGGCGCCGATCATATTCCGCGCGCTTTTCAGGATCTGATAGAATGCAGTAAGCAGCATGAATCTTCATGAACTCGTCTGCTGACGTGTCCTTCTGATCAACTGCAGCCACGTCAGGATGGCAAACTCTAGCCAATCTCCGATAAGCAGCCTTGATCTCTTCGATCGTGGCTCCCATCGGAATTTCGAGAATTTCGTAAAACGAAGCCGGAGAAGCAGAAACAGCTGGCACGCACCTGGCCACGGAACCGCAGGTCGCGGCGGCAACGGAGAAGTAACCGGATTGCTGGAATCTGACGCAAGACGGTGATAGAAAAGAATTCTCGCCGGAGGAAAACGTATTGGCTGCCGTTGGCGGTGGTGATTGGCGGAAAGAGGCGGAAATCATTGTATAGATGATATGAATAATGTGAAATATGGATAGCGGTTATATATAGATCTGCGACGGATGTAATAAGTGGACAAAGGAGTATTAAACTGCACTGCACTCATTTCGGCTCAATCCATGAACCAATCTCTAAAATAATATATGTTTTTTGAGTTTTAAGTTTTTATGCACTTATGATGTAACAAATATTTTCTTATACAATTAAATTACTCAAATATAATTGCAGTACGTTTATACAGTAGCATCGGTAACCTAAAATAAATACTCCTACTAATTAGTAACCTATTATGGTAAGTAACATTAATCGCAGTAATGTAATAATTTTCTATTCTTAAATACTATAAATTTTTTATTACACAATGAGTATATCTAGCTTAAATCGATATAATTTATACAAATTACCTTATAGAAGAGGTTTTATAGACCCTTGGACGAATATCAGGGTGTCGGATAAATACTTTCCTCTTATATTTAACTGAACAATAAAATTAAGGTCATTTTAACGTAAAAGGCTTATTCACATTTTTTATAAGTTTCAACACTTTTATTATATAAAATTAATTTTAATATTTAATAATATGTAATACTTATCAATTACTCTTAAGTGAACTCGCAGTTTTGGGCATTAGATACGACATTGATCTAAAACAAAATTTTGTTTCTATTTATAGGGAGAAAATAAAAACAGTTGGAGTGGATTGGGGAGTCGGATTAAATTTTGTAGGGAATGCTTATCCAATCACACTAGCCTTTTTCTTCTTTTATTCAGTCACTCTATCCAGTTATTAATTTGGTGAGTCAGCAAAGATCTTTCCTTATCAATTTCTTCTTTTTTTAAAAAAATATTGTCAGATCTGCTTATCCATTCATCAATGAGTAAGATGTCGGTATAGTCGTTGCTGCCTCACTAATCCATAACACCATATTCTCTTTTTCTTTTTAAATAAAATAATCTTATACAAATCATAATATTAGTCAAATATAGACAATTTACCTATGAGGATCCGAATCATAATATTAGCCAAATGGATATTAAGAAGTTTGTATTGGGTCAAACATGATCGACTGCTCGAGAAGGGTCGAGCCCGGATACGATACGAGATCGGGTTGCCTCGACCCGAGGTCAGCAAGTCGAGCACGAAATTGGAGCAATCGAAACGGGGTGACCGATGTTGACCGACCAAAGGCACATCTCGTAACAGAAGATCGGTTGCAACCGGATATTTCGTGGATTCCTGATATCTCGCCAAGAGTAAATATCTCAACCGTTATAGACGTTAAGCCACCATTTAGGATATTTCATCCCGTAATTAAAGGGATTTATCCTGTAATTAGACTTTTACCATATTTAGGACTCTTTTATCTACCTATAAGAAGGGCATTTGACCTTCATTGTAAGACACGACACTTAAAGGAGAAAACACTAGAAATTGTTACTGCTCATTGCTACAGTTCATCAAATTCTGTCTACTTTTTAATATTTTGTCACCGACTACTCAACCATTGTGGTTTGATTACTACTTTTTATCCATTGTATCTCTAAGTTATTTGCTTTATATTTTACATTGTATCAAATTGATTCGCGCATCCTTAGCACTACGAACAAATTCAATTGTTACTCGGTTTTAAGGGTAAACAGTTTGGCGCCCACCGTGGGGCTAAGGATATTAGCGAATTTCTGATACAATTCTTTTTTCACGCATTACTTTACGCTTGCTCTTTGCAGAATCTTCTGTTTTTCAGGTTATAGCCTAATCATGTCTCACTCACTTCCTGTCAACAACGAATTCAACCACCAAAGCGAAAACAACGCTATGTCCAGAAACAAGGTCCCAATCGAGGCCAACTCCCAAATGGCAGTCGATACCGATCAAGCCCCCAGCCCATCGCACAGCGTTTGGGGGCTTGGTCGGTATCTCTAAGTTATTTGCTTTATATTTTACATTGTATCAAATTGATTCGCGCATCCTTAGCACTACGAACAAATTCAATTGTTACTCGGTTTTAAGGGTAAACAAAGTTCTTTGCTTTGTTTGTGCATAGATTACTGCTTTGATTGAATATTAAACTGTTGGTCAGATTTATCTATAACAACATTCTTATATAACAGTCATTCATTACAAAAGCTAAATTTTCCTTACAAAGTTGATTTTTTTTATATTTTATCTTTTTTATAATAATTTTTTTACCTATAACAACAACGATCATATTTATAGCAAAACGCTCTTTATAAAATTACCCTTCTGAAATAGCCATGTAGAATCTTTAAGATTACTAATAATAATTTTAAAAATCTGCACACAATCTTTTCCAATGAATAAAGTTTTCATCTTGCATAATACATAAGATTTGAAGATTTATACATAATATTTTTTTCATTGGACAAATGTCAAAAATTATTTCGATAGAATATTCAACTGTTAAGCTCTTAGATTGCCTTCAAGAGAAAGCTATCGGTTATCCTTTTGCTGAAAGTTGGCCACATATTTTCGCCAATTCAATTGTTATATCGCTAGTATGAGAAATGGAATCTTCGAAACAAGCTACAACTATGAAGTTCTTCCATCAATCTTGAAAGAATTCATTTTTCTAGTAGCTTTAAAATGTGTGCTTTTGAGTTTAAATCTTTGTACCTTTAGTTATGAATCTATTAATAATATATTAATTTTCTCAAATATTTAATTAGTACAATATGCATATTTTTTATAATTTTAAATTTGAATAATTTTTTTATTTTTATATGTAACATTAAAAAAGAGAAAAATAATTTTTGTTTATAACAACCAAAAATTATTTAAATGTCAAATTTTTCTATAGATGTGTAACATTTATTCACTATTTTGACTATACTAGGGGTGCATAATGTGGTATATACCAAATTACTAAACCGAAAACGAAAATTTAAATATTTGGTATTCGGTATTAAATATTGTACGTGGTATAAATTTAAAAAAAAAAAAAAATTAGTACTCGGTATTTAGGAAAAAATATCAGATCAATGATACCGTACCGAGTGCATAATAACGTACACAATACACGTCTTTAGTTACATTCTTATGTCAGTGCTTGATCAATCTCAGATGGAATATTATGGTGACGAGAAATTAATTTAAATTTTGAATTGTCTGTAATTTTCCTTTTTCTCAATGTAAGAGATATGATCTAATTCGAGTCATTATCGCTAGTTCAACTTGAACTTTATTTTGCATTATTTTCCGAATTCCTATGTCAATTTTTGAATTATGGGTAGTCTTAAAAGTTCATGCATAATCACAAGTTGCCTTTCCTCTAACTCACTCTAAAAAATTGGTAGTTCCAAAAGGTACTTCCTTTGATTTGTTAGTGTTGTCCCAGATTTTTTGGCATCTTAAAGATGAACAAGAATTACAAATTTTTTATTCAAAGCAAACAAATTAAAATTATCGAACCAAATAAATTAAAATTGAAGGAGAAAAACTAAAACACATTAAATTTAATTAAATATAATATTAATATAATATTTTAAAAAATTAAATACTAATCTACCGACGAATGCCCACTTTTTATTACTAAAGTAAAAATACAACATAAGTTTTCGCCTAACTAGCAATAGAATCAAAACGTGAAAAGTAGAGTACCAGTTTACTGATTATATTAGTATGTGTGATTTTGTCTTCAAGGGCATCAAAAGATCCTTTTGTACGATCTTTTCTAAACCATACATGTATGTGATTTTGCACTTCTGAACAGCTGAAATTCAACTATTTCTAAAATTACGTGAGTCAATTTTGTAACGTAAATCAAGAGAATGGGGAAGGAATGATATATACAGATATGAAGGCTTTTGAATACACTTCTCGTATCTGTTCATTTCTTTATCCTTCTTACTCCTTAAAATTGATGCAAATTCTCGGATTTGTTCATCTCTTTCTCCTTATTCCTTAAAATTAATTAATCTCAATAATTGAAATAACATTAGAGTATTGCACCAATAAACTAATACTAACTCATTCTGTTTCATTAAAGACTAGATACAGAATTTAAGAAAGAATAATTTTTGAAATCAAAGGGTTTAAATATGTCATAATATTTGTATGGATATAAAATCACTAAGGGGTAAAATAAAAATTTTACAGTTAAATTATTTTTAAATACGAAAAAAGGTCATTTTTTAAAGTAGATAAATTAGAATGAGGAAAGTAGTCAGTACACAAGCATGAATTAAGCATGTTCAATGTTCATCGGTGGGATCGGGAGAGTGTTGGATTACTATTTCGGATTTCCTATATTGCAATCCAAATCCGAAGTGAATTAATTAGCATCGGATTGGCCTGGTTCAGATTTTTGCTATTTGTTTCAGTTAATTATTTCAATTTTCGGTTTGGAACCATATTTTAAAGAAAACTCATTTTGCTGCGCTGATCATTTGCAAAATTTGAGAATAGTTTGGGCATAATTTTGAGAGATCATTTTATGTGAAAGTTTACATCATTTTGTAGGCAACTTGGGAGAGAAAGAGTTACTACAAGCAACAAGCAAGTACATCAACATATATTATTAGCATAAATACAACCAAAATAGTAAAACTATTGAAGCACACATATATTGTGAGCAGAAATGGAGTGAGTCAGTGAGGAGATTAGCGATATAAGCTGAATAGAGAGAGAGAGAGAGAGAGAGATGATAAAAATAAAACCATAATCTGAAAATGCAGGGACAGTCCTTATATATCTATATAATTGAGGGTGGTGAATTCAATTTTTATTTATCTTTTACCTTCTTTTTTTTTTTTGTTTTCCCCCCTTTTTATGATTTATCTGCTATTTTAAAAAAAATCCAAAATTCATCTCATTAATTCTCTATATAATTGCACCTCTTCACTACTATAATAAGCATCCTAAAAGTCACCATCAAAGACACCGCTAATCTAACCGTTCCTAACATATAGGACTCATGCTTCTTCTTTGGCGTTTCATCTTCAAAATGCATCATTAGGTTTATTTTTGTAATGTTTTCTTGAACTACATATCATTATAAATATTTTAATTATGTAATTCGTCGCTTTTGTTTTATTCCCTTGGACTTGAGTCATTTACGTATTATATAGAGCGTTACTCCTCAATAATATGTATCTCAAATTTTGATGTATGATAATGAATTGATGTTCTTGACTCCCCTTTGGATGACAAGGGTTTATGCACAAAATCGTCATTCTACTAATAAGTGAAGGAATAAAGAACTCATGACATATTTTAGTGTTTGATGGAGATTTTGTTTTTCATTTACGATCCTTTCACTTACCATCCTCTAATTCTTTTTTTTTATCTATTATACTTACTATGGTTTTCCTTTTATATTTTCATGGTCGTACTTGTATTTGGGGTTAAAATGTCAAGACAGGATCTTCTTGGTTGACTGGATTTGGTTTTCATTGGATGCTAAGATTCCACCATATTTTGTATGCCTGTGTTTCACTTGTAAATGCCTAATTTTGGCTCTTTTTTTTTCTTCTTTTATATTTATTATGTGTGTATGGGTAGGTTCTAATGTTTAATTATAGTTTAATTACGAAGGGAATAAAAGGTTGGCTTAAGTTGCATTTTTAATTGAACTGGGCCAAAAAATGGTACCAAATCAGTGGCCCAAAGGCACTGACCCGGTCCGGATAAGGCCAGCTAGGGTGGCAAGCCACACGCCGTCGTTTCGCGGTGAAACTACGTCGTTCACTTAATAGCTGGGAGATCCAATTTCAACCGTTATCACCCCTTGATCTAATGGTCCGTATTTGATCTCTTAAGAGGTATATAATCTTTTGAAAATCTAAAAATTGCCCCATTGTAGGTTTAAAGTTTGTTTATCATGTGATTATTGTTCACTGTGGTTAATTCATGTTAAATAGGGTCTGTTGATATAGTTAGAATCCTCGATTGGTGGATTTTTGTTGTAGTTGATCGTTCCCTCAATAAGGATCGTTTTGTTTGAGACGCACATGTTTCGTGGTCGAATTTAATAGCAAGTTAAAGCGTTCTTAATATATATGCGGTATGCTTTTGTTTGGTTTAACTTAATGGTTTTAAGTTTTGGTTTGTTGGTAAAGTTCTGCCCTTTTACTACCAGATTTGGCGAATCCAAGTCTGGTTTGAGGTTTATTTCTGCTGAATGAATGAATTGAAGATAAAGAGGAAGGGTAGTAAGGGGATACTTGAGTGTAGGGCCTTTGTTTGGTTGCTTTTACTGTTGAGGACTGCAAAAGACTGACCAGATTCGGTGAGGAAAACTGTTCATCGGATAAATTTCTGATTTCAGACAGATTTTTGGTCAAAAATCTATCATTTTGGACATATTTTTAGCTAAACAAAATCTGGCCCAAGAGTCATTCTCCTCTCCTATAAAGGTGAGGTCTTTCCACACTCTAACAGACACAGTCTTTAACACTCAGAAAATACAAAACTTGAGAAAAATCAGCAGCTGAACATCCAAAAGTGAGCTGAAAAACTGAAAGGTTTGTGAGTTCTTTCTTCCTTTCCTAAGTCGCTGAGCTTTTGGTTTGAGTTTCTGGTTCGTATCGGGTTTAAAAGATTGTTGTTGTTTCTTCTTTGCTGTGTTGGTTGGTTGGCTTTTGCGGAGTTATATCTTTGCTGCAGTTTGATTTTCTGTCATTCAGATAACTTTTAAATCTATTGTGATGCAGATTTTGACGCCAAACTGCTTCTATTATTTGAGCATGCTTGGTGTGACTTAATGAAGAAATGAGTGTTCGAATGCCTCGTGTATGTTCCCAGTGTACAAAATCTGGAATAAACTTTAGCTTCTCTTTACATTTTGGTTGAAATAATATTTTGTTAGTCTACTAGTTGCTTTAAAATATATATTATTGTATCACAAGGTTCTGGACTGTTATAGAATTGGTCTCTTAAGATTATGTTCTTTTTGCTATCCGCATTTATGTGCAAGTAGGGAATTGCATATAGTAATTGAAGGAATCGATTTTCGGATGTCAATAAACTTTTCTTTTCTCTGTTGCTAGTTGTTATTTATTTATTTTATTTTTTTTCTCTTCTTACATTGCTATAATGGGTTGCAATGTGAAAGCCATGAATTTTCTTTACTTTGGTATATGCTTTGGTAGTAATTGATAGGTTTAATCCTTTTTTTATTATCTCCTCCGTTTCTTATAATGCCAAAACAGAGAAGTTTTTCCTTTTAATCTTTGTTAATTTGTTAAAGGAATAAAATATTATTAAGATAATGGAGTTAAGTAAGGAATTGGGGCATGAATTGCTAATTGGATGTGTGTCTGGAAAATTTGGCAAAAAGGTTATGTAATTGTTAATGGCTGTATAGTTACTAGAATAATTGAAAAATCTACAGGGCCCAAGAAATAGTGTAGTAAAGCTGATAGCCCACATTTTATTTTGAATAAATTGTTGGCCCACTACTAAACAATAATAGGTTAGTTTACTAGTTGGCCCAAATTTACCACAAGCTAGGGGCTAACTTTCATGCACGTAGTTCCTTTCGCCAATTAACAATCAGATTTTTCTTTTTTACAATTAAATAACTTTATTACTTAGTCTCTTTATAATTAATTTAAACGCTAGGCAACTAGTAGCCGTACTTTAACCTTTTTTGTTTTCACTGATTCGCTTGCGTAGCGTGATGTTTAACCTTCTTTAAATTAATTCAAGGGGAGAAGGTGTAGGGCATTCCTCGAGTCCGTGGTTCTAGCATATTCGCTTTATTGACTACAACTTGGCTTGAATTAATTTTGGACACACTGCATTTTTAATTGATTTTCCTGTTTTACCTATCTGCTTTTATTTCTAGATTATTAGAAAATTAAAGTATATTTGAATAATAAGATGTCATAATCACATTAGGTAAGCGAATGCATGATCGAGACAAAATTTATTAATTTAGTCATAACAGCGCTATGCTAGCGAATCCGCAGTCATGACAAAGCACATACTATAACTTTGAAAAAATTACTATATTTGAGAAAAAAATAAATTTTGAAATTTATTAAAGGTCAACTACCGCACTATGCAATTGAATCCGCGATTATAGCAAGGGATTAATTAAATTAAGAATTAATTAAGCTATTGGTCAACAGAATTTCTTACCCGGACAATATTTTCGCAGACTAATAATAAAGAGTCAAATCTTCCTTTGAGGTGACTTGGAACATCCAAAAATCAATTCCAAGTGGCAATTCTGAACAATAAAATAATCCTTATTTTAAAAATATCACTTTAATTGAAAAAACTCTTTTACCTACGACAATCTATAACATATATCTTTTGAGGTAAAAAGGGGTGTGACATCACTGATTAAAATATTTTATTTTCTATTCTCATTTAAACCCGTTTACGCTTTAGGACACCTTTCTATGGCCAAAACGCCTAATTCTTTTTTCTCTTTTTTACCCTTCATTTCTCAGCCTTAGTGTTTCAGTTTTAATTATTCTTAAAAGCATATCACTAATGCGTTTAATCTATTTGTTATCTATCAATTTATATTATTTGAAAGTTAGAGAAGAAGAAAGAAAAGGATATTTAACATTTTTTGCAGGAAATAGAAATAGGTACGGAAGTAAGAAACAAAAAAAAAAAGGAAGAAAAAGCGTTAAATAGGAGGAAAAGGAAAATAATAGGTTAAAACAAAATTTACGAGAGGATTCTTATAATTTGATTCGACAAATTTGGGACGACGCATTCAATTTTACCGCTTTTCCCGTTTCATTTTTCTATGTTGTAGTTGTTATTATTATAACTTCTTGGATTTTAAACAAAACAAAACATCTGCAAATAATAAAATCATACTCAGTGAAAGAAAAAATTCGGTAATTACATTAAATATCACACGGGCTCCGTTTTTTCCTTAATAGGGGTGGGTGGNAGGGGGTATGGGGAGGGGATTACAAAGTGAAAAATTAAGCCTCTCCAACAAGGTGAAAGTTCATATAGCAATTAACTAAACTACTAAGAGTTCGCTATAAATGAGCCAAACCATAGTTAACTAGTGTAATATATAATTCAGATTGCGATCAGCTTAGATTTTAAATGAGCCAAACCATAACTGAACCGGAATCCAAATTAATTAAATCAGAAACCATAAGCCAATCCAAATATCTAAAATCCGATCCAAACTAATTCGAATAGCATAAATTGGATCGAATTTTCGATTTGACCAAATACTGCACAATCCTCGCATGCATTAGGGCCTAATTCTGAGAGTTGTTGGACCTCATAAATTTCAAGATGGGCTTGAATTTTGGAATTTTATGGGCTTTTAAAATCAAATTGGAAGATTTGATTTCGCTTGAATTTTATATTGTCAAATCTAACCATGTATATTACGATATACAGTATGATATATATACAAGTATATATGATGATACATAAATGTACACCATCTCAAACACATATATTTTCCTTTCTACAATAAATAAAGAAGAGGAAAACAGAAGAAAACTGGAATATGCCTTTTGAAAAAGAAAGTGAAGAAGAGGAAATGTCTCAGAGCATGGATGCCTTCAACTAAAATTTGATACTCAATCTGCTTAACACCCATCTCAGAGCACTATGACTTGGCTTCGTTCTAGATGATTTGGGGAAGAGTATTCAAGGGGTATTAACTTATCAGTTGATAATAGATTTATTTGGGTGAAAAATAATCAATGAAGTTTAAATAGGTTAATGATGTGACTAGTTTGCATAAAAATTGAAGAAGAAATATGAAAGAGAGAAAAGATTGAAGAAGAAATACAGGAGAAGAGGAAGACTTGGGGAGAGAACAAGAAATATAGGGAGAGAGAAAAAATTGCCAGATTGAAGAAAGAAAATTTAAATACAGGGAGAGAAAAGAAGAATAAATTGAAGAAGAAATATGGGGAGAGAGAAGAAAAAATGAGAGAGAATAAATAAGGAACTAAGATTTTTTTAAGGATTTGACTATATAATGTCAATTTTTTTTGGCTGCTTTTATCAAATCTAATATAAGATTAAAATATTACCAATTCTCTTATGAATTGTCATGCCATGCCATTTACCGAATATGTACGCCCCTAAGGCAAATACTTGCATTAAGTCGGCTAATCAATTGGACCAGAAATATCTTTAGATGGTATTTAAATTGGCTTTTAAGTTGGTCAAATCAGATTTTAAGTTCTTTTTAGCGTTTGACAAAGCCAGAAAGTACTTAAAATAAGTTAAAAATTGCTTAAAACAAGCCAAAAGCAATAATCTAGGCAACCCCAACTTACTGCTTTTTGGTTTAAAAGCTATTTCTGCTTAAAAGATTACTTTTTAAGCCAATCCAAACATACTATTAGTCTTACCTTGCAAAAGGAAATCTTTGGCGAATACCCAGGCAGGGAAAGCTATTTACCTGCCCCTGCCTAATTAGTTTTAATTGGGTAGGTATATATTATAAATAGTTTTCAAATAGGTAGTAAAGGGTAATTATTTTAAGTAAAAATTGCAGGGGCCGTCCTATTTGGTCGCCCTCATTTAAGCTATACCTATTTTTTAATTTTTTTTAATCTGTACCCACTTTTTAAACAACTTTAGGCCTCTTTCTCCTCCTCCTTCTCCTCCTTCGTTTTCTTCTTCTCCTTCTCCTTCTTCTTCTCCTCCTCCTGCTCCTTCTGCTCCTTCTTCTTTTTCTCCTTCTGCTCCTTCTTCTCCTTCTTCTTCTTCTTCTTCTTCTTCTTCTTCTTCTTCTTCTTCTCCTTCTGCTCCTTCTTCTTCTCCTCCTCCTCCTTCTTCTCCTTGTGACACTGATTTTATATGGTGGTTGTGAACATATTTTTAATGTAGTTTATGATGTTTTACAATGGTGAGCTGTTACGACACTTTATTTTTTATTATTTCTGAAGGTTTCTTCTTCTTCTTTTTCTTAATTGAAAAATGGGTTCATTAGATTTATTGTTATTTTGACAAATTGATGATTGGGGTTTGTTCCTGATGATATTTGGAGGTTATGATTCAAATTGAGCTCAATTGGAGTAGATTTAGGTATTAAATCGTATATTGGATTGTTATAATTCAAAGAACAAATTTCTGTTTCTGGGCAATTTGCACTTCAAAACTATTTGGCCTTAAGTGTATAAAAACATTGGTTGCACTTCAGACCTTTTTTGGCCTTAAGTGCATCTAAAGTGTAATTTTTCACTTCAGACTTATTGGCATTAAGTGTAGCAGAACGTTTGTTGCACGCACTTCAGACCTTTTGGCCTTAAGTGCATCTGAAGTACAATTTTTCACTTCAGACTTATTGGCCTTAAGTGTAGCAAAACGTTTGTTGCACTTCAGACCTTTTGGCCTTAAGTGTATCTGAAGTGCAATTTTTCACTTTAGACTTATTGGCCTTAAGTGCATGAAACCATTGGTTACACTTTAGACCTATTTGGCATTAAGTTCATCTGAAGTGCAAATTTTCACTTCAGACTTATTGGCCTTAATTGAATGAAAACGTTTGTTGCACTTCAGACTTTTTGGCCTTAAGTGCATCTGAAGTGCAATTTTTTACTTCAGACTTATTAACCTTAAGTGCATCTGAAGTGCAATTTTTTACTTCAGACTTATTAGCTTTAAGTGCATGAAACCATTGGTTGTACTTCGGACCTATTTGGTCTTAAGTGCATTTGAAGTGTAATTTTTTCACTTCAGACTAAATTTTTTAACTTCAGACCCGATGAATCTTAAGTTGATCGTAAAGTGGATACGCTTACAAACTTTTTTGTAAACTGGGTATAGATTCAATTGTGACCTAAACTTGGGTATAGATGCAAAATTAATCTAGCGGACGCCCCTAAAGAACTTGGGCCTAAAAGGCCTGCAGACCCTATATAGCAGGAAACCCAACTCCAAATCCCAACGGCTAGTTATAACATGCTTCTAACGGTCGCATTTTTTGCCCATTCTCCAACCATTATTCCACTAGTCCTATAAAAATACTCTTATCTCTTTCCACCAATTACATCACTTTTCTATACTCTTCCTTTAATTTCTCTTAATCTGAATACAGCTAGCGCATCAGGAAAGCCAACTTTTCTGCAACCCAAAGTCAATAATCTGTCATTTTTCTAATGGAGACTCCATCATCAACAAGAAGAGTAACAAGATCACAAGTCCTTTCTGCTTCCAATAGTAATGATGATTCAGCTCATTTTCTTTGGTATACCAAAATTTCTTTAACTTGTTTGTGCCAATACTAATATCGTTTTTTTCTTTTATTAAACAGAGATAGTTAAAGAATCTGAAAACAAAGAAGTAACCAAGTCAAGATCAGCTCTCATTGATTTAACAAATTCACCCATTGTTGGGCTAGCAAGTGGGAATTTGGAGACCCCATCATCTGCAAAAGGAAGGAAGTGTTGTACTCCAGGGTCAGGGGAGGCAATATTGAGGTGTCAAGTGAAGAACTTGTTACAAATGGTTGAAGAAGAAGCTGAAATCTCGAAAATCTCACTGGAAAAAAGGCTGCCTTTTTTCCATGTAAAAGGTGTTGTTAATTCTCCCATGAGTATTATTGCACCGGCAAATACACCACTTATGGATCTCTCTGGTAATGAGTTGCTGCCTCCTGTCACTGCATCTCCTGTACAGGACAACTTTGTCATCTCTCAGGTATATACAAGTATCAATTTTCAGAAGAGTTTAGCTTCTATACATTGATTGATAATGTAAAAGGTAACTACAAAGATTTATCTATAATATTAGTATTTGTAACCTGGAAATAAGATAAAAGCAACCTGCTAGAACACGTTAAAATTACACCAAATTCTCTGCGTTCAATGTCTATAGTAAGTTAAATAAACAAATGACTTACTCCTAGATAAAATTATTCATAAGTTTTACTTGATAATGTTATGGAGTATAGTATAGTGTAGTCATATCATTTTTTGACTACTAGTATCTTTTTATACTATATACTCCATATTTTACCTCGATTGTTTTCTTTATTGGGTTGGTGTTTGATATGAGATATTAAAGATTTGAATTGCTTATGTTAGATAATGAATGAGATGTTTGAAGTGAAGAAAGAAGAGAGTAGTAGTAATATTACAAGATCTCTACTAGTGGATTTTACTGAAAAGTCAGAAGAAGAGGTTGATGAAGAAAATGAAGGACTAATAGTTGATCAAGTATGTGAAGCAATGAACAAGATGAATGTCAGGTGATCGGGCTGAATTTGCATTTGAAGGGATTGCCGGAAACCACTTGCGTTTCCCCGGCGATATTTGAACAAAACTGAACCAACCAATTCTTCTTCTTTTTTTCCGCTTTCCAATAGCTAGATTATTTATTTTGGACCATTTGATAGATAGTTCGCTGCTAAAATAATTCAAAAATGATCTCTTTCCAAAATTTCTCTCTCTCTCTCTCTCTCTCTCTCATGTAGCTAAATTCAACGTATTCAATAAATTAATCTAGGTAAGTACGTATCAAGTTTCCTATTTCACTTGTATATATTTATTTGATTTGGCACTCCAAAGTTAGGCTGTAAATAATAACTTCCAAGCTCACTAAGCAGATCGTGTCGCTTACCGGCATCAATTAACCAAACAGATCTCATATCTTCTAATGAAGTGGATAGATACTAAGAAATAAATTCTACCACCAAACCTCCCGTTAGCTTTTTTTTTTTAAGTAATGTTAAAAGTCATCCCATAGTTAGAGCATTCAAATTTTCTAAAACTCAATCAAAGATAAAAAATTGCGAGCAAACATGCTTTACGAAGAAGCACAGTAACTTTGTGTTTTCTTTTCTTTTTTTCGTTTTGTGGTAATCGTGCTTTCATTATATATGCATGCGAAAAGAGCCAAGACATCAAATGAGACAAATTTTTAGCTTTCGGCAGTGAGTCCACCAAATATAGAGAAAAAAAATCGCATTAGTAAGTGGAAACCAAAACTTCTTTTCCTTTTCCATTTGTAGAAACCGAATCTTGTGGATATACATCATATGAATTGTGTTAAGCAAAGCTATCAACATTAACCTTCTCCTCTCCCCCCCATAGCAATCAAAATGGTCACAACATGCATTCACTTTTCTACAGTCACCCAGACTCTTCGCGTATCTGCAGGTCCTTGTCGATTTCGACCAAAGTAACGTGGCTTGAAATTCCTCTCAACTGTTTTCTGGCTTGAATTCTCATATCTATCTGCTTCATAGGATAAATGGCTGAAGACCTTGTAAATCCTGCTCAGGAACATATTCCATTGGCCTTTTAGATTCATCCATTCTCCTAAATGTAATTGAGATCCTGTGCATTATTGAAAAGGTTAATGAGATGTTAGTGTCTTACACAAATAGTTGACAGAAGATTAACCAATGACTAGAAAGGTCCACATGTTCGATATATACCTCTTCGTAGGAACAGCTGGCACACAGTGTTTAGCCACATCAGCTCCATTTCCCTTCAAGACAAGAACAGACCTGTAGGAATGTTATGTCAAAATTGATAGTAGTCGAAATCTTGCAAGGACAAAGCTAAAACTCAGAAGACTGGCAAAGGAATTGCAATTGCACCGGCAAACTCACCAGGAGCCACTGTTTTTAGATTTGATCCAAACACTATATTGCACTCGCTAAGGAATGAGACAGTACAAAATGGAAGAACAATCGATATGAGGTGGTATGCAATCTCCCTCTTCATAAATATTGACTATACAGCTGTCTGGAACACAATTTGGAGGCATAACATGCCATCTTACAAGCCTTCTAATCATGACTTTTAAGAAGATTAGGCAATGGATCAACAGTTTCAGTCTTGAGAATCCCTGGGGGGTTGCCTTTCTTATCCTGCCATAAAGAAACTTCAGTTATAGTCATATCTCTACATTCTTTTTTAAGTGATCTACTCATATCTGTCACAACCTAATTGAATAAGGTCAGAAATAAAGGGAAAAGGTTTTCTCCGGAGATGGACTAAAATCTAAGCATATAGGCGATGATTCGGAGCCTATCCTCTTTTCTTCTTCCCTTCCCCCCTCCCACTTGGAGCTTGGGGGGAGGGAGAGATTAGGATTATTTCAAAGATAGTCAAAGACTTACCTTGGCATAGTTGTAGAACAACCAAATTGGATTGTCACACGTCCCTTGCCCCTCATCCATTTCTGTGGCACTGTATAAGTTCGCTCTAGAACAATCAAAATAGAGCAGGTCAGAGCACGCTAATGCATGGAATTAATAACTGAAGTACAAAACAAATAGGTATGGAAACATAAGGAGGAAATAAATAGAAAATTTACCTTCGTCCCACAATCATCAAGGAAAAGGTAAAACCACATCAAATTGATTTAAAGAAGTGAGTGAAGAGGGAAAAAAATCCTTAAATCATTATGATGACCACCAGAAGTGGAATTCAGATTCAAAAGTGAAATTTGAAGAGAAGCATAAAACATTTTTGCAAAATGCGCACGCCTTAACAAAGTGACTGACGCACTTTGTACAATTAACTTAAAATCCCCTTAGAGCAACTCTAAATTTATGTCTCAATATTTGATTTTGGCTTTGTTTCCCATATTCCATGCTCAATAAAATTCTGGAATACCTTATCTAGTATCTTTTCAATCAAGGAACGATTTCTAAGGTTTAACAAGAAGAATGACTAACTAGTTGTGTAATGTGACTAACTAGTTGTGTAATCTACTTCAATTCAAACGAAGCATGAACAAGTTTTCTCTGTTAGATTTAGCAAGGGCTAAGGCCTCATCATAAACTTCCTGAATACAACGGTAACTTTCATCTGGAAAAGAAAGAAAAAAGGGTTCGCAAAGTTAATAAGGAAAAACTGACCTTTTAATTGCTCGTTCTTCCCCATCTCCTCAAGCTTCTCTACAAATTTAACAAATCCTATTTTGCTCAGCCATGCTAAAGACACAAGTATGTCCACGCCATCAAGTGCATTCGCAACTTTCCCATTAACTCTTTCCAAGCAAATGAAATCCTTTTTCCTCTTTACATTACAAAACCGAATGTGCTCTCTTTGCTCCCTTGACAATTCCTTTTTTCGCTTAGTCTCCTGAATAGAAGTTTCCTCTTCATTCACACCATTGCCATTGCCTAACTGACTACTCCAGCTAGTCGACGCACTCATGTCCTCAGCATCAAGCTCATCCTCCTGAGCCATATCTGCCCATGACATTTTCATCCTCATGCTTGCCGCAGGTATGCGTGAGCTGAATGTTTTACTTCTCGAGGCCTCTTCAACAGGTCGGATGAGGGATCTGCACCACCTACATAACTATCTGATCTATTCCTACGCACTGATGCCTCATCAAAACGCTGTGGCCCATCTGCGCCGTCTTTCCAACTACCCAATGAGTTTGTATCTGCAGTATCATATAAGTCAGCACCCTCTTTCCAACTCCCAAGTGAATTGTTGCCACAATTGTCAAGATTTCCGTTACAGTCATCCGAATCAGGAAGTTCTGGAGTAAAAACTGTGAAATTCTCTTGTTGCTTCAAATGTTCTGAGCTATCTGCACTGTCTTTCCAACTACCCAATGAGAATCTGCAGTATCATATAAGTCAGCACATTCTTTCCGACTCCCCAGTGAATTGTTGACACAATTGTGAAGATTTCCGTTAAAGTCATTCGAATCAGGAAGTTCTGGAGTAAAACCTATGAAATTCTCTTGTTGCTTCAAACATTCTGCACTATTGGCGCAGCCTTTCCAACTACCGAATGAGTTTGTATCTGCAGTATCATATAAGTCAGCACCTCTTTCCTAACTTCCAAGTGAATTGTTGACACAATTGTCAAGATTTCCGTTGCAGTAGTTCAAATCAGGAAGTTCGGGAGTCAAAACTGTAAATTTCTTTGGTTGCTTCAATCGTTCTGCATCACCAGCAGCCTCTGCAATCATACCAACAAACTCTCTCTGATCAGGGAACTCACTAAATCTATAATTTCTTCTTTATCACAATCCACAACATTAGAATGAAAAGATAAAAAAATCAGTTTGCTACACCACATAATTATCCACCTAAGAAATTTCTAGCTTTCACAACTTATCTACAAACTATATGTATACTAAGTTGAACCAACATGTTGAGTCATGTAACATTATGTTCCACATTGGATTTATAAAGACATCCAAATGGGTTCATAAAAGTCTTGGTTACTCCCCATATTGCGCTTTAAGCTCTTCTATTAAATGCTCAGGTTCTTTCATATAGTATCATAGTCAACTTTTGTTATTTGTGCTTTTAAACCCTTAAGTCCTCATTAAAGTCCATACTTGAAACTAGGTCGAGTTATACTTGCAGGAAAGTGTTATATAATATCAAATGTCACATTGGTATATAAAGACGCATAGATGAATTTACAAAGATCTTGAACTACTTCACCCATCGAATAAAATGCTCTAGGGCTACAAAGATACTTATCAAACACTACATGAATCTTGGATGGATCTTAGTACTCGGATAGCTGGATAGTTGAGACAACGGAGTAACAGTGTGGAGATACCAAGTTCAAATCCCAACCACCACATTCAGTGTGAGCTCATCTGCTCAAAACTTGGTGGACAAGATTCTTCCTCCCGTGCTTATGGGTGGTAACAGGCCCAACAGAGTCAGGAATTTATGCAAGGGGATTTAAAAGAAGGAAAAACAAAAGAAACTAGAATGTCAAACGTGGAATATGAAGTTGTGACCTAATGCAATTTTTTAACACCCTTTGCCACTACACTGGAATCTAGAATCTTAACTAATGTCAAGGGGATTCAATAGTTTATATATAACCAAAAGAACTCGTTTTTGCCCTATTTGCACAATATAATTTTTCCGTTCATATAATTTTTTGATGAACGGGGTTCAATTGAACCCCAATGGCTCTACATAGCTCAGCCGACCCAAGTTGGCTGGTTCACCACCGTAGAAAAGCAGAAAAAACATAATGGGGTTTCAAAAAAGTTTCACAATAAGGAGGAAAACCCAAAAGCTGGAGAATTTATGCATGTAGGGAGCATTGTGAGTAAGTGTATTGAGGTAACGCACAAAAAGCTGGTGAATTTAATTTATGCATAATGTGAGTATTATTACACAAGGTGCGAACATTACCAATTCCTTAAAAAGGTTACAACATTAATACAAAAATATAAAAGGGATAAAAAGAGAGAGTTACCAAGGTCGAGGGATCGAATGCAACGGGAGAGTGAGCGTACTGCTTTGGCAGAGGCCATCAGAGAGAAAGGGGAACCAATTAGATAGAAACTCAGAGGCAATTAGGAGTTCATCGGCGGTGTAGCTGAGGAGAAAAGGGTCGATTTTTCGGCTTCGTTGGTGATCGGACATGGCGGCGAGTTGACTCAGTGAATTGGGGTGGTCGAGTCAATGAGTATGGGATTGCAAGTAAAGCAGTAAAATATTACTATTACTCAAAAAAGAACTAGGATTGGAAGGGTAAGTTTAACTCGAAAAGAACTAGGATTGTCAGTTCATGTCAAAAACAGAAGCGGTTGAGGTTTCGGAGCACACCGCGGCATTGATTTTCACACCTCGAGGAAGGCGATGGCCAATGAGAGTTTCTCTTGAGTTTTTATATTTTTTCCACTTAAAATTGAAAGACTTGGATATTTAATCTTATATTGACTTGGATATTTAATCTTATATTTTTCTAAATTTATTCAATTTATTACTAAATCTTAATTGTACCCCGGTTTATACTATTGGTTTAATTAAATTGCATCAAATATTACAAGGAAGGTAAGTGTTTTTATTTTAGAATGCAAAGAATATGTTTACAATTGAACCATACGTATGACTGTTCAATGTAACTCACCCTATATGTAAGATTAGCTATAAATAATAACCCCAACTCCCACTATGGCTGTTCAAAACCGAACCGAAACCGTTAATCGAACTTAACCGATGGCATATTGACTTATTGATATCGGATTATCGGGGTAATGGATAATGAACGGATTGAGATTTTATAGTTAACGACTTAACGGTTTGGGGGCGGATTACTCAATTTTCTTATCGGATAAATCGTTAACCCGTTAAGAATTTTTATATTTACACTTTTACTCCTAGGTATATAAAGTACTATTGAAAACTATGGTAGTTGACTCTACTCTCTAGCGATAAAGTCTACTGTGGTAGTTTGGCCGACATTATCAATGCCTAAAAGCAAGATCTTAACCTCTTTCTGCCACAGACCAAGCAATACGAGAACTCCGTAGCACCAATCGATCATGAACATTCTTTTCAAATTGATTTTGATTGAATACAAGCTCTAAGATACAGATTTAAAAAAAGAGACAAAGGTGTTTGATGGATCGAATGATATAAGAACAAAAAGCGTATTGCAATCTCTCGATGGATTCGGGAGAATCTTTCCTCGAAACGGTAGTCTTTTTCGCTAGAGAGTAGAGTCAAGGTAGACTTTCTATTTTTATTCTTCACCCGTTTGGTATTGATTGTTAAAATTTTTTTGATTTGGTTTAGCCGATAATCCGTTCGATAACCTCCCGTAATCATTAATCCGATACTAATCCGCCCATTGTCTTATTGGACGGCTAGCGGATTACTACATTTATAATCGATAACCGATAAGTCGAACCGTTAAACGTAATTATCCGCTCGATCCGCCCGATAAACATCCCTACCTCCCATCCCCTTCTCCCCCACTCACCAAACGAAAAATAGAAAAGAAAAAGAAAATACAATGTCAAATAAATTCTTTAATAGCAGTTTTTCAGACTGCATGAAAAATCTTGGAAATAAAATTAACAAATCCGAAATCTCTCTTCTCTTAGTAAAGAAATGGAAAGCAGCTAAGGACCGAAGACGAAAGCGGTGCCATTTGTTAATTGCTTCTGACCGCTATATATGGGTTTAAGTCTCAAAAAACATTTAACCCACAATTCGCCCTGCTCCACTCTGAACACTTTTTTTAAAAAAAAGTAGTTTTCACTCGCCTTGCGTTCATATTCTCCCGCTCCTCCTCGCATAGATGTCCGGTCCGGTCACGGATGGTAATTTTTTTCTGTTCCGGTCCGGTCCGATATCGGAGGTGTGTCAAAATTGGACAAAATCGGTATTTTTTGGTCCGGTTCTCCGGTTGGAAATGGCTCAACCAGACCTTGACCGGCATCGGCAACCGGTCTACCGGTTTTTCCGGTCCTGTCCAGCCGGTCCGCCGGTTTTTTTTATTTTTAAATTTGTCCTTATGAAAAGTATGTTTCAAAGTTAAAACTTAGAATTAAAGAAGTTATAATAATATTCTTGCAAACTTTGAATTAGTTTCAAAGTTTATAATTAGATTCAAACCTTGAAATATATACAAAGTTAGTAAAAAAATAAAAAATAAGAAGACATAAACTTTGTAGAACTTATAAGTTTTTAAAAATATAACAACAAAATATTCCTAACTTTGTATATATATTTGAAATGAAAAGTATGTTTCAAAGTTAAAACTTAGAATTAAAGAAGTTATAATAATATTCTTGCAAACTTTGAATTAGTTTCAAAGTTTATAATTAGATTCAAACATTGAAATATATACAAAGTTAGTAAAAAAATAAAAAATAAGAAGACATAAACTTTGTAGAAGAAGGAAATTATAAGTTTTTGAAAATATAACAACAAAATATTACTAACTTTGTATATATATTTGAAACGAAAAGTATGTTTCAAAGTTAAAACTTATAATTAAAGAAGTAATAATAATATTCTTGCAAACTTTGAATTAGTTTCAAAGTTTATTATTAGATTCAAACCTTGAAATATATACAAAGTTAGTAAAAAATTAAAAAATAAGAAGACAAGAGTTGTGAACTTGGAGCAATTTTATTAATATGTATTCTGATGTAGAAAATTACATTCTTTTAAACATGCTGGCTAATTTTTTCTAAGATAGCCGTAGGCTTTTCCTTAGGAACAGGTTGTTGTTGTTCCAGTTCATCGTCTTCGTCTTGATCTTCTTCATCTTTCGCTTCATTGGCTGTTTGATTCCCGTCTTCACTTGTTCCGTTGCTCAAAATTTGATCCAGATACGCTCTGTCTTTTTTCTGCGAAAGTTTCGGTATTCCAAAGTTTCTTCGCTCTGCTCTGATCCAATCCCTGAATAGAACTCCTGTCTCCATTGCCTCTTCTCTTAATGAATGTCTGTAATCTCCAATTTGAAATCTTCCCTGGCTGAAAGCGCTCTCAGACGCAACTGATGAAGCTTGAATTGTCAATATATCGCGGGCCATTTTTGCAAGTATGGGAAATTGAGCTTCTTGACTCTTCCAGTAATCCAATAAATCGTGAGTTCCAAAACTTGTAAGTTTCTTCGGATATTGGATTAAGTAGACTTGGAACTCGCTGTATTCCTCCCCGTACTCGTTTTGTTCTGAAAGCAGCCTCTGATCAAGTCCTCCAAAACTACTCATCCCCGCATGCCTTTTGCCTATTTGAGAAGAAGAACTTTCATCGGTAGACAGTATCTGTGCAGTTGGTGTAGCAGTCTCTGCCCAAGCTCTGTACTTTGCGAAAACAGTCACGGTACTTGTATAAACTTTAGCACAAGCAGTTTCTACATTAGGGTAGTTATTAGTTGCAATTTCAAAAGGTGTAATATCTAAATTTGCATATATTTTCCGAACAAGTCGTTCAGTTAACTTAATTTTAAATGCAGGATGCAACACAGAAGCAATGTAAAAAAAATTGGGGAATTGGGAAAAAATATTTTTTAGAATTTTCAATCATGGCCTCTACAACCATTTTATATTCGTTGTATTGCCTATATAATCTTAATAATTTAGATATACCAGCTATATAATATAACATGGTAGGAGTAGTTGGATAATATTGTCCAGAAAATTCTAAAGTAGCATGATAGAATTTTTCTAAAAACTGGAAGAGATGTTCTACAAGGTTCCAATCTTCCTCCCTAAGGTGATAAAGTTCCATAAAATATTTATTATACATTTGAGTAATAGGCTCTCTATATTCGTAAGCAACAGTTAATGCTTCATATAAAGTGTTCCACCTAGTACAAACTTCTTTTGGGACTCTCCTAATCTGCATTCCTAATTCTATACATTTCTTTCCCATTCTCTTTTTCTTTCTTGATTTTTATTTCTAAAAATAAAGGCAATAGCTACTTTAACCTTTTCAATAATATTGTTAAATAAGTCAAGACCATCTTTGACTACTAAATTGTAGATATGACATGCACATCTAACATGAAAAAATTCCTCAAAAGAGGGGGAGGGGGGTTTAAAATAGGTCTTAAGTTCCTAAGTGCTTCTGTGTTGTTCGTAGCATTATCTACTGTAATACTAAAAACTTTGTTAGATAAACAATATGCACGACAAATTCATGAAACTATTTTGGAAATATAATTTCCCGTGTGTGGTTCATCAACAACTTTACATGCAATAATACGTTTTTGAAAGACCCAATCAGGATCTATCCAATGAACAGTAACTGTAATATAATCATAGTTATTTGTAGAACGACCCATATCAGTAGTAAGGCATACTCTAGTGTCAAAGTTATCAAATAAATATCTCAAATAATCTCTATATTCGTTTTTAAATTTAATAATATCATTTTTAACAGTTGTTCTTGGAAAACCTTTAAAGGAAGGATTATATGTAGCTTGAATATAATGAACAAAACCAGTAGAAGAAGGAAAACTATAAGGTAAACCCTCTACCGCAACTAGTTTAGTAATTTTTTCCTATCCTTTTGTTTATCATAACTAAGAATTCCTCCTGTTGTTTGGTTAAGTTTAGCTTGGACACCCGAGGATTCGTCATGTGCTACCCCCCATGCCCGGTTCCAAAATAAATACCCCCCGCCCGCATTGACCATTCCTTAGGATTTATTTCTTAAGTGAGTTCTAATTTTACCCATCCCACCTTCATTACCCCCAGTTTTAAAAATCCACACCATTCCACAAAGACCACAAATAGCCGCCTGGTCTTCAATTTTCTTTTGTACAAATTCCCACACCTCTGATCTTTCCTTACGTTTAACCGGGGCTCTAGTGGGAGGTACAGGAGGCAAGTCGGACTGAACTTCAGGCGGACTAGCTTGAAATTCACGTTGTTATTCTAAATTAACCCCAGTTTCATAATTAAATTGCGCTTCTACGTTTTGTGAATCAAGTGGATTATAAGAGCTAAAATCATGATAATATTGATTTCCATCTACGTGTTGACTAGAACTACCAACAATTCCTTTACCTCTATTTCCCGAACGACCACGTGCCCGCCCCCCACTACTAGTTCCAATTGAACCTCTTTGAGACATAATCCAACCAATCTTGCTTGTACAATGGAAAGGGCCACTGGTTTATCTCTCCAGCGAATCAAATTGGCCAAAGGTGTGCGTTCATGAGCCCATGCTAAAGTTTCAATCAATTCCTGCCAATATCCACGCCAAGAAATTAAGAACATAAATCCAGTAGCCCAAACAAGATGGCCAAATAATACTCCAATGCTTGAATGAAGTAAAAATCACTTTGATTCAATCATACATCTTGGAATCAGCCTAAGTATTCCTTTTTTTTTTTCAATTCATTTTATCTAATTTACATCTAATCTATTTTTCTGGGTGTAATACTCTTTGTAGTAGCGGTCCTCATATATCGTATTAACAATCGAAATATGGTCAAAAGAAAAAATCTCTATTTGATAGGGCTTCTTCCTATACCTATGAATTCCATTGGACCCAGAAATGATACATTGGAAGAATCCGTTGGGTCTTCCAATATCAATAGGTTGATTGTTTCGCTCTTGTATCTTCCCAAAGGAAAAAAGATCTCTGAGAGTTGTTTCCTGCAAATAAAATAAATATATCACAAAAATATAATAAAAGAGTAGAAATAGGAATGACCAACCAAATATAGCCGTATAATTGAGGTGAAGTTGATACTTGAACCTTCACTTGATAGCAACTCCAATTAAAACTTGATAAATAATCAAAATTGTATAATTTACACAAATAGCCAAAGTAGCAAAATAGCAATATTGTAGAGAATTTGAGAGAATTAGAGAGAATTGGATGATTTATGTGAAAAATATTATGAAATAATGGGGTATTTATACGAAAAAAATAGTTAGGGGTGGTTATGGGGTAAAATGGCCATTTTTGGCCGTTGGCCAACGGCTATTTGCTCAATAGAGCCGTTGGCCAACGACTAGTTTTTAAAGTCTCCAGTTTTTTTTTTTTTGGTCCAACTGGCCGGTTCCGGGACATTTTTTATCCGGTTCTACCGGTCCCAAACCCCTAGACTGTCCCGCTACGGGGACCGGCTCCCCCCTCTTAAAAGGTCCGGTTCACACCGGTCCGGACAAGTCTGGGCTGGATTCCGATCCGATCCGGTGTGAACCGGACCAATAGCCACTCTTAGTACGGGCTAGTTATTTTTCAGTCCTGTAATTAAAAAAAAATAGAACTTTTATTTGCATTTGAAATTCTATGACAATTATTTTTAATTGACTACAAAGTAGCTATTTTTGAATTTTATCCTTGTAATCCGCTTCGCATTAGTAGTGGCAAATGTATGTTGTTGGTTATGGGTGCTTCAGCACCCATTGATTTTGGAACCACACACTACTATTTAGTATTTATATAGAATAACTAATAATTCATATATATATATATATATCAGTTGAGCACCCAATTTAAGTAGTATTTCTTAAATAAAAAATTAGTTTGTAGACATTAAAAATTTAGTGGATTAAGACTTCAATTATATTTGGGCTAGAACGTTAACAAGCCCATTTATGTTATTCAAGTCCAAGAGTACATTAGCGTTACTTGGTGACTACTCTGTCCTAACCCTAGGTTACTACTATAAAAAGGATAACATATTCCCTTAAAAAGCATCTCAAAAAATGGAGATCGTATGGAAAATTCCATAAATTCATGGAATGTTCACAAAAAGATCAAAATATGGGTAGATACTTCTTGACAATCAAATAGTTCAAGAAGACCCACAACATGGGACATCCTTTCATGGAGATCAAATACATCCCAAGGAGGCCTTATAATTAAGAGTGAAGAATCAAGGGAGAAACAAAATTGTACCCGCATCATTTTATCAATAAAATTATGTTTCTTCATATTTATATTGTGGTTGCAATTTATTTTTGTATCACAGATAATTTCTTGCAAACAAATTGGCACGCCAAATGGGACCAGTTCTGCCCTTCATCTCTTCCTCTTGCAAATCCGAAACTATAAGTCTCAAAATTATCTATTGTGATAATCGAGTACTTTAAATCTCGTCTTCAAGTTTCGGCAAGACTACAACCCGATAACCTTGAGGTATGGGGCATTTGTAGACATCAAAAATTTTAACGGATCAGCCTAAATCCTAAATTCAAGATACTACAGGATGACTTTTGATATTCTAGGAGTCTACTAGGGTTGCTTGGAGGCTACTCTACCAAAATCCTAGCTTGGAGGCTACTCTACCTCAACCCTAGGTCACTCCTATAAAAAGGGTTACATATTCCCTTAAAGAATATCTCGAAAAGGGAAATCATCTCAGCAATTTCATAAACTTCCGGAATATGCACAAAGAGATTAAATATACGATCATGTCAAATATGTCTTGCGCAAAATTTTAGCAACATTCAAGATCCAAATGGAGTGTTGCTACATGCTTCTTGATAATCAAATACATCAAGAAGATGCATATCATCCTACGTTCGAGAAATACGATGCTAAGGCCCTCGAATTACGGATAACAAATCAGAGGGAAGAAAAAGGGGATATACAAAATTGTAACCTGCAATGTTTATCAATAAAATTATTTTTTCTTTATAGTTGTTTGTGATTGCAGATTTATTTTTCTGCACAAATTTATTGCAAATAAATTGACACGCCCAGTGGGACCAGTTCTGCGCTTCATCTCTTCCTCCTGCAAATCCTAAACTATAATTTTCAAAATCAACTATTGCGATGGCCTACAGAAATGACAATAATGTTCTATTCAAGAATGTTATTGCCATCGCAAGAAGAGACACCAGAGCTATGACCGCAATCTCTAGGGCATCTTCTCTTGTCATCTATCCTAGTTTTCATCAAAGACACAGAACTGCAATAAGAGGGCATCGAGTGGTTCCTCGCGAAAGCCGCAAAACCACGGATGCAATTGATTGCTATGTGATACAAGGTCTAGAATTTTTTATTTTCTGTCATGTTTTCTTTTGGTAAAAAAGGAAAAAGGATCCTGACGTAAGAGCAAAGTAAAATATTGTTCAACTATGTTGGAACTTTCCATTAAGACTTGAAAGTCAATTGTGGCTTGAAGATTTGATCCAGCATGTTGCGCAAATATGCAATTGACTGAACGTTCAAATTTAACCAGTGGAGGTCACAACCAAGTGTTGAAGAAAAAAAGATATTCCTTAGTACTTCAAGTCTTGTCTTTGATCTCAGTAAGTCTATAATCCGACAAACCTTGAAGTAGGGGGCATTTGTAGACATTAAAAATTTAGTGAATTAAGACTTCAATTATATTTGGGCTAGAAAGTTAAATTTGGCACTTACAAACAAGCCCATTTATGTTATCCAAGTCCAAGAGTACATTACTACTCTATCCTAACCCTAGGTTACTCTTATAAAAAAAGTAACATATTACCCTAAAAAGCATCTCAAAAATTAGAGATCATCTGAAAAATTCCATAAATTCATGGAATGCTCACAAAGAGATCAAAAATATGGGTAAATACTTCTTGACACTCAAATAGTTCAAAAAGACCCACAACATGAAATATCCTTTCATGGAGATCAAATACATCCCAAGGAGGTATGATAATTAGGAGTGAAGAATCAAGGGAGAAACAGAATTGTACCCGCATCATTTTATCAATAAAACTATATTTCTTCATATTTATATTGTGGTTGTAATTTATTTTTGTATCACAGATAATCTGTTGCAAACAAATTGGCACGCCCAGTGGGACAATCTCTACCTCTCATCTCAACTTTTCAATCACTAAAGTTCAAGAACATCGAAATGGCTTCAAAGAAAATCAACTCCAGATCAATTTTCACTAAAGCTGCTAATCCAAGTTCTATGCTGATGTAGAAAACAACCTCAATATTTCCTTTGAAAGATTTGGGCTAGTTAGAAGGAGCAAAGTAAGCTCTTTAAGACAATAAACACTTCAAGTGTCGTCCACATCAACCCTTGTTGTCGGATCTTCATACTCAAAAGGAACAAGATCCTCTACAAGCGTGACCCAAAAAGGGAACGATGTCGTCGAAAGGATCGAAAAAGTTCTTGCTCAACTTAGTTTATCTAAGTCCAAGAAACCTTTCATGCAAGCTGATGATGATGAATTGAGCGTTGGATCTCCTCTAGTCTCCATTGATGCAACCTCTAAACTCTATCCCAACAATGATCTATACTATTCTTCATCCTCTATGGTGATCATGCAAGCAATGGTTATTGAAGCATCTACTGTAGAGAACAACTTGCAAATTTAACGAAAGCAGTTGAAAGCCTATCAAAGCATGTGAAAGATCAAGATGCTACATTTTCCAAGTTAACAAATACATTTGATAGCATAGTTCACACAAACACCTTTAAATCTTCAAAGATCACAAGAGAAAGAAGACTCCTTCGAAAAGCAAGCAACGACAATCAATGAGATTCAAGTCTCCGCTGAAGGTCTGATTCCCGTTAAGAAATTAAAGGACTTCATCATGGAGGCTATCAAAGATAAGCCTGAGTTGTCCAAATTATCTCTCACTTATGAAAAGCCGTACACGCAAAGAATCGATAACTTGAAGATGCATGTTGGTTATCAACCTCCTAAGTTGCGACAATTCGACGGCAAAGGAAATCCGAGACAACATGTAGCACACTTTGTTGAAACTTTGAACAATGCTGGAACGTATGACGATTATCTTGTCAAACAGTTTGTGCGATCTCTCAAAGGTAATGCATTTGATTGGTACACCCATCTCGAATCTGTTTTTATCGATAGTTGGGAGCAGTTAGAACAAGAATTTCTCAATCATATATAGCATAAGACGCATCATAAGCATGATTGAACTTAAAAATGCTCATCAACGAAAGGATGAGCTAGTTATTGACTTTATCAACCGCTGGAGGAGCTTAAGCCTCAACTGCAAAGATCGCCTTAGTGAAACTTCTAGCATCGAGAAATTAGCGAAACCTCTTCGCTATATCTTACAAGGCATAAAACCCAAAGCATTTGAAGAACTAGTGTGAATCTTGGCACGTATCGGCAGAAAATTGGTGATTAGTAAAATGGAAAATTTTACCTTTTATAGAATTGTGCTTAGGGTAAAACTCTCCTACTATATAAAGGGGGGTCTGATTATTCATTAGGGACATTGTAACACGCATATCAAGGTAACTCTTATTTTCTCTGTTATTTAAAGTTCTTACTTTTGTTCATCAGTTCATCATTAACGTGAGCGCGGAATCGAAGGCAGGCATTTCATTAAAGCTGTTACTGAATCCGGGATCACTTTCCTTAATTGGTTTGACAATTGATTACGTCCTTTATCTGTTTAACCTAACACAATTCATCATTTGTATTGAATTAATCCGCATATCCTTAAAACCACTTATAAATTTAATTGTTATCCATTTTTGAGGCTAAACAGTTTGGCACCCACCGTGCAGCTAAGGATAATAGTGGCAATTTGATACAAAATTTCATAACACACTCTATTTTACACTTGTTCTTTGAGTTTTTAATTTCAGGTCAAAATTAAAAATGTCGAACTCCTAATCTGCCCATTTGAACGTGGATGCTGAGTCCGGCCACCATGGTGAGAACAACAATGTGGTACCCAGCAACGAGGTGCCCCCTATTGACCCCAACAGAGTCCCAGTCACTGATCCGATCGATGCTAACTCACACGTGGATATCGAAGCAAACTTGCCTACTGACCCCGAAAACAGCATTCATGGGTGAGCTCGATCGATAGCCCGGAGTATACACGACGACGAAAGTGATGTGATCAATTTGCACATGATCTTCGAAATGTTACAGGCTCAACAGGAAATGATAGCACAATTGCAAAACAAAAGCCACGCCCCCAGCAGGGTTGAGCCTGAATCATCTCGAGAAAACACTCGCAGAAATGAACCGGCCACAGAAAGGCCGGGTGAAGCCGAACCCGGGACCAACCCCGGGATAATAAAGATGCGTGAGGAACTAAAAAAACGGGTGGAGTCAGGAGAAAAGAAAATCGAAGCCAACGACAAAAAAGTGGAGACCTATAACTCTAGGGTCGATCAAATCCCAGGAGCACCACCGATAATGCAGGGACTGGATTCCAAGAAATTTGTCAAAAAGCCTTTCCCTCCGAGCACAGCTCCGAAGCCGATCCCAAAGAAGTTTTGTTTGCCCAAAATTCTGAAGTATAATGGGACAACTGATCTAAACGAAAATGTGACCTCCTACACATGCCCATCAAGGGGAACGACTTGGAAAATGATGAAATCGAGTCCGTTCTACTGAAAAGGTTTGGAGAGGCCATGTCAAAAGGAGCTATGATATGGTATCACAACTTACCCCCTAATTCTATTGACTCGTTTGCTATGCTTGCAGATATGCCTTTGTAAAAGCGCACGCCGGGGCCATCAAGGTCGAGACCAGGAAGTCAAACCTTTTCAAGGTAAAGCAAAGAGATAACGAGATGCTAAGGGAATTCGTATCGAGGTTTCAAATGAAACGGATGGATCTGCCTCTGGTTGCAGACGATTGGGTCGTTCAGGCCTTCACCTAAGGCCTCAATCCCCAAAGCTTATTGGCTTCACAGAAGTTGAAGCAATCTGATAGAAATCGGGCGATAACTTAGGCCGACGTCCATAACAGGTACCAATAAAAAATCAGGGTCGAAGACGATCAGCTCGGAGCCTTTTCCAGGTCCGTTTATCCCGTCAGGACTAGTGATAGATCTAAAAGGGCCATCGATCATGAACCAAGATCGAACAGAGATCAGTATCAACCATACAATGGAGATCGAAGGGGTAACGGGTCCGGACGTAACACTGTGAGAAGTGAAAGAAAAAGCGACCATGGTCATAATAACTGGGGACTCATGAGCAAAAATGGTTTTGACAGACTCGTCGGGTCTAAGGAAGCACCAAGGTTATCAGAGTACAACTTCAATGTCGATGATGCCAGCATAGTATCAGCCATCGGACACATCAAAGATACTACGTAGCCTCGACCATTGCAATTCGATCCTGCGAAATGGGACCCCAACCTAATGTGTAAATATCATGGCACTCACGGCCACAAACCGAAGACTGCCGACAACTGAGAGAAGAAGTAGCCCGATTATTCAATAACGGACAAATCTGAGAATTTCTGAGTGATCGAGCCAAAAATCATTTCATGAATAGGAACTCCAACAAGCAGATCCAGCAAGAGGAACCTCAACATGTCATCAACATGATCATTGGTGGGGTTGACGTCCCCTAGGGGCCGATGTTAATGTGCACTAAAGTGTCCATTACAAGAGAAAAATGGACTCGAGATTATGTACCAGAGGGAACCGTATCTTTCAACGACGAGGACGTTGAAGGCATCGTGCAACCACACAATGATGCACTGGTAATATCTGTACTCATAAATAAATCTCGAGTTAAGCGTGTGTTAATCGATCCGGGTAGCTCGGCCAATATCATCTGATCGAGGTTATGGAACAGCTGGATCTACAAGATCAAAATGTGCCTGCAGTCTGAGTTTTAAATGGGTTTAACATGGTTTTGAACGGGGAGATAACAATGTCGGTAAACACTGCAGGAACCATTCAGAAAACAAAATTCTATGTGGTCGAAGAAGATATGAGATACAACGCTTTATTCGGGAGGCCATGGATTCACAATACGAGGGTAGTACCCTCGACACTACATCAGGCGTTGAAATTCCCTACACCGGGAGGGATCAAAACAATTTACAGAGAGCAACCGACTGCCAAAGAGATGTTCGCGGTCGATGAGGTGGTCTTGATATCCGCACTCTCGATATCGAAGAACCCAAGTTCGGTCACCAAGGAATAAACCAAATAATAATCACCGACACCGTCCTCGACCGAACTAGAAAAGCAGGGGACGGGCGAGGATGATGATTACGGAGTCCCCAGGTCTTTCATAGCCCCTGGCGATTCCGATGCCACCAAGTCAACGGTTGAGGAGCTGGAGCAAGTCATATTAATCGAGCACTTGCCCGATCGAAAGGTATACCTGGGCACGGGGCTAACTCCCGAGCTTAGGAAAAAACTCATTAAATTCCTTATAGCTAACATAGATTGTTTTGCTTGGTCCCATCTTGATATGACAGGGATCCCGCTAGAAATAACTACTCACAAGCTGAGCTTAGATTCGAAGTTTCACCCGGTTAAACAGAAGAAGTGGCCTCAGTCCGAAGTCAAACACGCATTCATCAAAGACGAGGTATCCAAACTCCTTAAAATAGGTTCCATTCGGGACGTTAATGTCACGACCCAAGCGGGAGGGCCGCGACTGGCACCGGACCCTACTCAACGGGCACCGACGTACCCTTCATCTAACCTTCCTTATTATCTATAAGGCTTGTCATATGCATATAATCTCGAACAATAATTATAATGAACCGAGACGTCATGCCATGATACGAACATACTTATATACATAATATGGCCAACAAGGCTACAATGCAAAACCATAAAACAAAATACATACGTTTGCCGACAAGGCAATTCAACTGTACATAAGTCAACCCATCACTTGTCTATGCATAAATTGACAATTGTCTATGAGTCTCTACAAAAACGTACATAATGCAACCTATGCCGGAACAGGGCCCCGACATGCCCAAAACAGAATGCGTACCAAGACTGTGGCAAGTCCGAAGGATGGATCTCGCCAATATCTGCTGAACAGGGTCCACAAATAAAGGACGTCAGTACAGATAATGTACTGAGTATGTAAGACAGGAAACATAATGCAAGAACAATAATAAGCATCAGGGTAAGAGACATACAACCTGTACCATCTGAATGCCTCTGAGGGCGACTAACCATGTCATGCCTGACATGCATATGCATATACATATATTTATATCCTTTTGAAAATCATCATATACATATATACGCCTCTGTGAGCCTCATCATCATCTCATACATATGCCTCTGTGGGCCTCCTCATTATCATACCCAACTGATCAGTGGTTGCACAATAGGTGCCATACCCGGCCGACTATAGCGCGGCTCGGTAGAGTAAGATAGCCGTCGACTATAGCGCGACTAAGTAGATACATATACATATGTATAGTTGCACAATAGGTGCCATACCCGGCCGACTATAGCGCGGCTCGGTAGAGTAAAATAGATAATGCATGCTGGACTCATAAGAGTCATACTACCATGGTGAAATAATAACATATCAATCCTCCCATAAGAGGGGAAACAATATACGTACTGCTACCTTCTAAGAGTAGAGTATCTTTGGGGTTCGTTCATTGCATTGTGTACAGTCATAGTCGTGCAAAAGAAGGAAAAGGATAGTCTCACATACCTTGCAATACTTTCCAATCTCAAGCTATGAAACTTCCACGACTTCTTAGTCTACAATAAGAGAAATGATACTACCGTTATCGTTCAGGCATCGCAACTATTATGTATCGACTGTAACCTATTTTGCAATAAAACGGACAGCACCTCCCCTATATATATGACTTCACACAAGTCCAAAAAGTCACCAAACAGCAAAACAACATCAATAAGAATCATATTGAGCCTCCCAAAACAGTCCACGCACAAACCAATCACTTCATACGTACAACGGCCACTATAGTCGTGTCAAACGATCCGGAAATGGTATGAACAACTATCAGGCCACAACCCTAAACATATATGGTGTTTCTCCACACCCTTCCCCATCAAAAACTCCACAAATCAGTGGTATAACATGCAGCTTTACAGCAACACAAAACAGTTCACAAAACAGTTCGCTACAAGTGAATAACTCGAACTCACGGCTTCCGATCACCGTCCCATGAGTTCTTACACACATAGAACGAATTAACAAGTCTTAACAGTAGAAAAAATGTATTAAATAGAGCAGTAAACTCACCTTGCTTGTTAGATAACTCAGCCCTTGCTTTGGTTCCTCAAACTCTAGGGTTTACCTTCAACTAGAACTTGAAAGAGGGAAAAATAGATTAGGGTTTGTGTGGGATTATCAGGCTTTAGAAGCTTTTAAAAACCCTCTCTTAACCGACATTGGGCTTTTAAATTTTAGCCCTAAATTTTGGCAAGTAGGTGATGCACCTACTTGTCACCTACCAGCCTGCGCAGTTCTACNTCCTTGTAAATTGGGAGAAAATCGCAGAAACATTTTACCTATTGTTTAAGTAAAATTGTGAACCTAAGTTGCGACAACTTTTGTCGACTTTTGTTTCATAACTCGTTTGACTTCAAGACTTATGAAACGTATATCATATCATTCAAATAACTTAAAACATGACCTCTTGGTGATGTTAACCACCCCTCGATTTTTCCCAAAAACGCGAGTTACAACATCCTTAACTCGTTTATCCTCTAATACTTGTTAACCGCCCTTATACACCTTTGCATCGTTTAGGACCAATAGGACTAAACTCTTATTGTCTCAAAGGTAATTCTCTTCTCTAATCAAGGTAGACTATCTTACGGTGTAATCTAACACGTACAAATATGGGTTATAACACCCTCCGCCCCTTAGGAACATTCGTCCTCGGATGTTGAGGGATATCTCAACTCTCAAAATTTTTAAAAATTTCGACAGAGTTTCCTCTGTAAATAGGACTATCCAAAACCTGTCAAACAGCTCAGACCAATATCCAAAGCCACACAGGGCCACACGACACGTAACAATTGCAATTTGGCCTCACACGACCACCTAGGTATGTAGAAATCAAAATAAGTTAGCCATAACTCACCTTAACTGTTATTTACCGTGGTCCGAAATGTACTTGCTGCACCTGACTCAGCAATAGCACCTGAAGTCTGGAAGAAATGGGGGTATCGGGCTTTCATATCTTCTTCAGCCTCCCACATCATCTCTTCTACATTATTATTCCGCCACAATACCTTAACCGAAGCAACCTCCTTAGTTCTCAATTTACGAACTTGACGATCTAAGATGGCGACAGGAAATTCCTCGTACGACAAGTCCTCAGTAACTTGAATATCCTCAATAGGGGTGATATGAGAAGGATCTCCTAAGCATTTACGAAGCATGGAGACATGAAAGACCGGATGGACTGCCTCTAGCTCTGGTGGCAAATCAAGTTTATAAGCAACTTGGCCAATTCTCTGCATGATCTGATACGGCCCTGGGGCTAAGCTTGCCTTTCTTACCGAATCTCATTATGCCTTTCATAGGCGATACCTTCAAAAATACCCAATCTCCCACGGCAAACTTCAGATCTCTACGTCAGTTATCTGCGTATGACTTCTGTCGGCTCTGAGCTGTTAATAACCTTTCTTATATTAACTTAACTTTCTCTACCGCTTGTTGCACCAACTCAGGTCCTAATAACTTTGTTTCACCGACATCAAACCAACCAATAGGGGACCTGCACTTACGCCCGTATAAAGCCTCATATGGCGCCATCTGTATGCTAGAGTGGTAGCTATTATTGTAGGCAAACTCAATAAGTGGCAAATGATCTTCCCAGCTTCCTTTGAAGTCCAATACACAGGCTCGTAACATATCCTCGAGCGTCTGAATAGTATGTTCGGCCTGTCCGTCTGTCTGTGGATGGAAAGCTGTGCTAAGACTAATATGAGTACCCAACCCTTCTAGGAATGATCTCCAGAAATTGGCTGTAAATTAGGCACCTCTGTCAGATATGATAGAAATTGGAACTCCATGTAATCGAACTACCTCTTTGATATACAATCTGGCATAATCTTCAGCTGCGTACGTAGTTTTGACAGGCAAAAAGTGGGCTGATTTTGTAAGCCTGTCCACAATAACCCAGATGGAATCGAACTTCCGACGAGAACTGGGCAACCCTGTAATAAAGTCCATATTAATAGCTTCCCACTTCCATGTTGGGATCTCAATATTCTGAAGCAATCCACCAGGTTTCTGGTGTTCAACCTTAACCTGCTGACAATTCGGACACTGAGTCACAAATGTAGCAATGTCATTTTTCATGCCATTCCACCAATATAACTGACGAAGGTCGTGGTACATCTTAGTGGAATCGGGATGAACCGAATACTGAGATTGGTGAATCTCCGTCATAATTTGCTTGCGAAGTTCCCCAACATTAGGTACACACCATCGACCTTTGTATTTAAGAACTCCGTCATCTGATATCTCGAACAATTGCTTTTTCTGAGAAGAGATGCCTTCCTTGATCTTAACCAATTCGGGATCTTCAAACTGTCGTGCTTTCACTTCAGCTACTAGCGATGACTCCGCAGCTTTCGGAACCACAACACCCTTGTCACCTGTGTCAAGTAGCCGCACACTCAGACTGGACAATCGATATAGATCTTTGGTCATCTCTAGCTTATCAGCTTCCACATGTTTCAAACTACCCATGGACTTACGACTCAATGCGTCAGCTACGACGTTTGCTTTTCCTGGATGGTACAAGATATCAACATCATAGTCCTTTAGTAATTCAAGCCACCTTCGTTGTCTCAAGTTTAACTCTTTCTGCTTAAATATATACTGTAAACTCTTATGATCTGTGTAAATATCAACATGAACTCCATAAAGATAATGACGCCATATTTTCAGGGAAAATATAACGGCTGCCAACTCGAGATCATGAGTCGGGTAATTCTGCTCATGCTTCCTTAATTGCCTTGAAGCATATGNTGGCATAATCTTCAGCTGCGTACGTAGTTTTGACAGGCAAAAAGTGGGCAGATTTTGTAAGCCTATCCACAATAACCCAGATGGAATCGAACTTCCGACGAGAACTGGGCAACCCTGTAATAAAGTCCATATTAATAGCTTCCCACTTCCATGTTGGGATCTCAATATTCTGAAGCAATCCACCAGGTTTCTAGTGTTCAACCTTAACCTGCTGACAATTCGGACACTGAGTCACAAATGTAGCAATGTCATTCTTCATGCCATTCCACCAATATAACTGACGAAGGTCGTGGTACAGCTTAGTGGAACCGGGATGAACCGAATACCGAGATTGGTGAATCTCCGTCATAATTTGCTTGCGAAGTTCCCCAACATTAGGTACACACCATCGACCTTTGTATTTAAGAACTCCGTCATCTGATATCTCGAACAATTGCTTTTTCTGAAAAGGGATGCCTTCCTTGATCTTAACCAATTCGGGATCTTCAAACTGTCGTGCTTTCACTTCAGCTACTAGCGATGACTCCACAGCTTTCTGAACCACAACACCCTCGTCACCTGTGTCAAGTAACCGCACACTCAGACTAGACAATCGATATAGATCCTTGGTCATCTCTAGCTTATCAGCTTCCACATGTTTCAAACTACCCATGAACTTACGACTCAAGGCATCAGCTACGACGTTTGCCTTTCCCGGATGGTACAAGATATCAACATCATAGTCCTTTAGTAATTCAAGACACCTTCGTTGTCTCAAGTTTAACTCTTTCTGCTTGAATATATACTATAAACTCTTATGATCTGTGTAAATAATGACGCCATATTTTCAGGGCAAATATAACGGCTGCCAACTCGAGATCATGAGTCAGGTAATTCTGCTCATGCTTCCTTAATTGCCTTGAAGCATATGCTATAACCTTGCCGTGCTGCATCAAAACACACCCCAATCCAACCCTTAACGCATCACAATATACCACATAGCCTTCAGATCCTTCAGGAAGTGCTAGAACAGGCGCTGACGTTAATCGACTCTTCAATTCCTGAAAGCTCTTTTCACAAGCATCAGACCATTGAAACTTAGCTGCTTTATGTGTCAATTTCGTCAAGGGTGCAGCAATAGAAGAGAAATTCTCCACAAACCTCCGATAATAGCCAGCTAAGCCCAAGAAACTACGCACTTCCGTAGGAGTTGTAGGCCTCGGCCAATTCTTTACTGCCTCGATCTTCTGACCATCCGCCTTGATGCCTTCATCTGAGACGATATGTCCAAGGAATGCCACCGAATTCAACCAAAACTCGCATTTAGAGAATTTAGCATACAACTTATGATGTTGCAGCGTCTGCAATACAACTCGCAAATGATCTGCATGCTCCGCTTCTGATCTAGAGTATATCAGAATATCATCAATGAACACAATCACAAAGATGTCAAGAAATGGCTTGAAGACCCGATTCATTAAATCCATAAAAACTGCTGGCGCATTAGTGAGACCGAAGGACATGACAAGAAATTCATAATGGCCATATCTGGTCCGAAAAGCCGTTTTCGGGATATCTTGCTCTTTGACTCGCAACTGATGATATCCAGACCGAAGATCGATCTTGGAAAAATACTTCGCACCCTGTAACTGATCAAATAAATCATCGATTCTGGGAAGCGGGTACTTGTTCTTAATAGTCACCTTGTTGAGCTGACGATAATCAATACACATTCTCAACGAACCGTTCTTACGAACAAACAGCACCGGTGCACCACACGGAGAAGTACTGGGCCTGATAAAACCTTTATCTAGAAGATCCTTCAATTGAACTTTCAATTCTTTTAATTCAGCAGGGGCCATTCTATACGGAGGAATAGATATAGGCTGAGTATCTGGAAGTACATCAATAGCAAAGTCGACTTCCCTTTCGGGAGGAAGGCCAGGAAGTTCATCAGGAAATACATCAGGGAATTCATTAATAACAGGAACTGACTGAAGAATTGGAGGTTTCGCCTCCATATCTTGCACTCGCACCAGATGATAAATATATCCTTTCGCAATCATCTTCCGAGCCTTAAGGTAAGAAATAAACTTCCCTTTTGGCGCTGCAACATTGCCCTTCCACTCAATAACAGGCTTGCCTGGAAAATTAAAATGAACAATCTTCGCCCGGCAATCTACATTAGCATAGCAAGAAGCCAGCCAATCCATACCCATGATAATATCAAAATCAACCATCTCCAATTCATGTAAATCAACTAACGTATGGCGGTCATGAATCATCACATCACAATCTCGATATACCCGTTTAACTATCACAGGCTCACCCACGGGCGTAGATACCTCAAATGACTTACGTAATAATTCAGGCCCTTTATTACACTCGCTAGCAACAAACGGATAAATATATGACAATGTAGAACCGGAATCTATCAAGGCATACATATGAGTGGAAAAGACAGATAATATACCTGTAACCACATCCGGAGATGACTCTAGGTCCTGACGGCCCGACAATGCATATATACGGTTCTGCTGACTGCCTGAACTAGACACTCCTCCTCTGCCTCTACCCCTGCTAGCCGATGTCTGCATACTCTGCCTAGAAGGGCGCACTGAAAAAGAAGAACTCGCTCTAAATGCCGTTGGCTGAGCCATACCACCATCTCCTCTGTTAGGACAATCCCGCCTCATATGGCCAGGCTGTCCGCAAGAATAGCATACATCGAACCTTGACGACACAGTCCAACGTGGGCCTTGCCGCACTGATCACAGCGAGGTATTAGGGGTCTCGTCTGACTATTATCCCTGTAATGTTGCAAGCCTGATGCCCGCGAACTCTGACCTGGACCCGAATAGGTAAATCGATCATATCGAGGTCTCTGAAACTGTGGAGGGGCAATAATTACAGATGGTGCCAAACTCCTCAGAAACTGGGCCCTGCCACTGCTTCTGAAGTCACCAGAATACCCTGTAAACCTCGTCCTCTTATGCTGACCCCTATCCTGCTCCCTGTCGGCTCTTTGCTGCCGCTTACGATCCTCTAATGTCTGGGCATAAGCCTGAATACGAGAAATATCCATGCCCTCTATCAAGGATGCAGTCGTGCACTCTTTTATTAGGTGTGGTGCCAATCCGTTCACAAACAAATGAACCCTATCCCCCATCTCGGCCACCATGTGAGGAGCGTACATTGCCAAGGAATCAAACTGCATGCTGTACTCCTGTACACTCATATTACCTTGTTTAAGGTTCAAGAATTTATCAGCTTTGGCTCATCGTACCTCAACTGGTAGGTAATGACGAAGAAATGCCTCAGAAAATTCTTTCCACACAGGTGGGGGAGCATTTAGACCCCTGGATCTCTCCCAACTATCGTACCAGAAAACTGCTAGATCCCGTAACCGATAAGAAGCCAACTCTACTACCTCCGTATCACTTGCATGCATAACCCGCAGTGTACGGTGAACCTGATCAATAAAAGTCTGCGGGTCCTCCTTGGGATCTGATCCGGTAAACACTAGAGGATCTAGAT
The DNA here is from genome assembly GCA_002018475.1 of Nicotiana obtusifolia. NCBI lineage: Eukaryota > Viridiplantae > Streptophyta > Magnoliopsida > Solanales > Solanaceae > Nicotiana > Nicotiana obtusifolia. The sequence goes on along the minus strand of MCJB01045015.1, from coordinate 21 downwards.
TGATGAAATCCCGAACTCTCG
>MCJB01045004.1:10161-59613 GCA_002018475.1 Nicotiana obtusifolia | reverse complement strand
ATATTCAAAGTTAGTAATATTTAGTTGTTATATTTTCAAAAACTTATAATTTCCTTCTACTACAAAATTTATGATTTTACTAACTTTGTATATATTTCAAGGTTTGAATCTAATTATAAATTTTGAAACTAATTCAAAGTTTGTAAGAATATTATTGTAACTTCTTTAATTCTAAGTTTTAACTTTGAAACATACTTTTTATTTATTTATAAAGTTAAATAAAGGAGGCAATAATTTAAAAAATAAATAAATAAATAAAATAAACCGGATGACCGGCCGGACCGGACCGAAAAAAATCGGTAGACCGGCCACCGATACCGGTCATGATCCGGTCGGCCCATTTTCAATCGGGGGGACCAGACCGGAAATTACCGGTCGGGTTCGATTTTTGCCCAGTAAATGTACCGGACCGAAAAAAAAATTCCGGTCCGGTGACCAGTTGCCAGCCATAGTTTTCACTTATCACACTCAATCACTCAGCACTGTACGGGGCAAATCCAGCCCAGGGCAGATCCAACCCAAATGCAAATAAGTCCAGGGTCAAATGCAAATAAATTCAAGGTAGATCCAGACCAAGCGACATAATAAGCCAAATCGAGGCATGAATCAATAAAGTCTGCTGCGGCGTGCAAATGTCACTCACAAACAGGCCCTCGCCCTCACTCAGTCATCAATCTCTCCAATCCCTCGGGCTCACAACACTCATGCTACACAGCCCAAATCAATAATACGAGATGTGACTATATACCGTAATAGAGACTGAGTTTTGATATGCAATGATGAATGCGACTGAGTACATGGCAACAATTAAGCAAATAACTTAACAGCAAGGGTCGACCACTGTGGGTCCCAATAGTACCAGGTTATAGCCTAAACATGTTTTCTAGCATAAATCACAGCTCAAGTGCTCTAACATTTAGAGTACAGTAATAATGTTCAGATAAGATAGCTACACGGTTCCATAGAATCGACTAAATCACAATTACTACTGTGCACGCCCGCACGCCCGTCACCTAGTATGCGCGTCACCTCAACACCAATCACATAATACGTAAATCGGGGTTTCATACCGTCAGAATCAAGTTTAGAAGTGTTACTTACTCAAATCGAGCAAATCTCTACTCCAACAAGCCCTTGCCTTGCGAAACGGTCTCCGAATGCCTCGAATCTAGCCACAAACAATTCGATACAATCAACACGAGCTAAAGGAATCAATTCCATAAGAAAATACTAAGTTCTTAATCAAAAGTCAAAAAGTCAACTCAAAAGTCGACCCTTGGGCCCACGTCTCGGAATCCAATAAAAGTCACAAAACCCGGAAGCCCATTCAATCACGAGTCCAACCATGCCAAATTTACCAAATCCCGATACCAAAACACCACTCAAATTCCCAAGTTAAGCTCTCCAAATCCCTAGCCTCAAACTCCTAAATTCCACCTCAAAAACACACAAACTAGGTGGAAAATTCAATGGGGAAACAAGATTATTGAATAAAAATGATCACAAGTGACTTACCTCAAGAAATCATTCGAAATCCCTCTCACAAATTGCCTTAATCCGAGTTTGTAAATTCAAGAAATGATAAAACCCTCGGACTCAACGTTTATATTCTGTCTAAGGCTTTTCGCACCTGAGACCAACTTAGCCGCTTCTGCGGTTTCCCCTGGTGATCCCTGCTCTCGCAGCTGCATAACGTCCTCCGCATCTGCACTCTCACAAGTGGGGGAATACCATCGCACCTGCACAGGCCCCCATCTGACCAACTCCACTTATGCGTCAAACATGCCGCATCTGCGACCACACAGTGCGGAAATACCCTCGCACCTGCGACCACTGCACACTCCTTCCCAGGCTGCTTTTGCGCTCCTCCGCTCGCTTTTGCGAGCTCGCACCTGCGATCAAAACTCCACAGGTGCGATCGCACCAGGCCTGGTGCACTACAACAGTTTTTCATATTCCAAACTTGATCCGTTAACCATCCGAACTCCAACCGAGGCCCCTGAAACCTCAACCAAATATACCAAAAAAACCTAGAACACGATACGAACTTAGTCGAGCCCTCAAATCACATCAAACAACTTCAAAAACATGAAACACACCCCAATTCAAGCCTAATGAAAACTAAGATATTCCAACTTCTACAATCAATACCGAAACCTATCAAATCACGTCCAATTGACCTTAAATTTTGCACATAAGTCATAGATGACACAACGGACCTACTCCAACTCCCGGAACCACAATCCGAGCCCAGTAACCAAAAAATCAACTCTCGGTCAAACTTCTAATTTTCAAAGCTTCTAATTTTCCAATTTTTGTCATTTCATGCCTAAATCAACTACGGACCTCCAAATCACTATCCGGACACACTCCTAAGTCCAAAGTCACCCAACGGAGCTATCAGAATCCTCAAAACTCCATTCCGGAGTCATTTACACACAAGTCAACATCCAGTCAACCTTTTCAACTTAAGCTTCAAAATTACTAAGTGTCTCAACTCATTCCAAAACATCTCCGAAACCGAACCAACTACCCCGGCAAGTCACAACTAATAAGCATATAATGAGCAATAAATGAGGGACCAGGGCTACAACACTTAAAACGACCTGCCGGGTCGTTACATCCTAACCCTCTTAAACAAATGTTCGTCCTCGAACGGGTCTAGAAACGTACCTGGAGTCTCAAATAGGCATGGATATCTGCTCCGCATCTCCCGCTCGGTCTCCCAAGTAGCCTCCTCAACTGGCTGACCACTCCACTACACCTTCACTGAAGCTATGTCTTTTGACCTCAACTTTCGAACCTGCCAATCTAAATTGGCCACCGACTCCACATTATAAGTCAAATCACCATCCAATTGAACTGTACTGAAGTCCAAAACATGAGACGGATCGCCGACATACTTCCGGAGCATAAAAACATGAAATACTGGACGAACACTCGACAAACTAGGCGGTAAGGCAAGCTTGTAAGCCACCTCTCCAATCCTCTAAAGTACCTCAAACGGTCCAATAAACCGAGGGCTCAACTAGCCATTCTTCCTGAACCTCATAACACCCTTCATGGGTGAAACCTTGAGCATTACCTTCTCCCCCACCATGTAAGCAACATCGCGAACCTTCCGATCGGTGTAGCTCTTCTGTCTAGATTGCGCCATGTGAAGTCGATCTTGAATCATTTTAACCTTGTCCAAAGCATCTTGTACCAAGTCAATACCCGATAGCCTGGCCTCACCCGACTCAAACCATCCCACCGGAGATCGACACTGTCTCCCATACAAAGTCTCATATGGAGCCATCTGAATGTTCGACTGGTAACTGTTGTTGTAGGCAAAATATGCGAGCGGCAAAAACTGATCCCAAGAACCCTCGAAATTTATGACACAAGCGCGTAGCATATCCTCCAATATCTGAATAGTGCACTCGGACTTCCCGTCCGTCTAAGGGTGAAATGTTGTACTCAAGTCAACCTGTGTGCCCAACTCTTGCTGCACTGCTCTCCAAAACTTCGATGTAAACTGCGTGCCCCGATCTGAAATGATGTACCGCTCCGAAGAATAGGTAGTCCCAACTGGAATGAAATGCGCAGACTTGGTATGCCGATCCACAATCACCCAAATAGCATCAAACATCCTCAAAGTCTGTGGGAGCCCAACTACAAAATCCGTGGTGATACGCTCCCATTTCCACTCCAGAATCTCAAGCCTTTGAAGCAATCCGCTCGGTCTATGATGCTCATACTTCACCTGCTGACAATTTAGGCACCGAGCGACAAATCCCATAATATCCTTCTTCGTTCTCCTTCACCATTAGTGCTGCCTCAAGTCCTGGTACATCTTCGTGGCGCCCGAATGAATGGAATACTGCAAAATGTGGGCCTCTTCAAGAATTAATTCACACAGGCCATCTACATTAGGCACACAAATCCGACCCTGCATCCTCAACACCACATCATCCCCAATAGTAACATCCTTGGCATCACTGTGCTGAACCGTGTCCTTAAGGAAAAGCAAATGGGATCATCATACTGGCGCTCTCTGATGCTATCATATAAGGAAGACTGAGAAACCACACAAGCTAGAAACTGGTTGGGCTCCGAAACATCTAACCTCACGAACTGGTTGGCCAAGGCCTGAACATCAACTGCAACCAGTCTCTCACCAACAGGAATAAATGCAAGGCTACCCTTACTCACCGCCTTTCTACTCAAGGCATCGGCCACCACATTGGCCTTCCCGAGATGATACATAATGGTGACATCATAGTTCTTTAGCAGCTCTAACCATCTCCGCTGTCTCAAATTTAGATCTTTTTGTTTGAACAAGTGCTGGAGGCTTCGATGATCCATAAATACCTCACAAGACACACCGTAGAGATAATGCCTCCAAATCTTCAATGCATGAACAATGGCAGCCAACTCCAAATCGTGAACATGGTAGTTCTTCTCATGAGGCTTCAACTGACGTGAAGCATAAGCAATTACTCTGCCCTCCTGCATCAAAACACACCCGATACCGATCCGAGAAGCATCACAATACACTGTATAAGAGCCAGAAGCTAAAGGTAAAACTAGAACTGGAACTGTGGTCAAGGCAATCTTGAGCTTTTGAAAGCTTTTCTCACACTCATCCGACCACCTGAAAGGAGCATCCTTCTGGGTCAATTTGGTCAAAGACGGTGCAATAGACGAGAAACCCTCCACGAAGCGACGATAATAACTAGCCAACCCGAGAAAGCTCCGAATCTCAGTAGCTCAGGATGGTCTGGGCCAACTCTGAACCGCCTCCATCTTCTTTGGATCCACCTTAATCCCCTCATTGGATACCACGTTCCCCAAGAACACCACCGAACTAAGCCAAAACTCACATTTGGAGAACTTGGCATAAAGCTTCTCCTCCTTCAGTCGCTGTAATACAATCCTCAAACACTGGGCATGCTCCTCCTGGCTACGGGAGTACACCAGGATATCATCAATGAATACTATGACAAACGAGTCGAGATAAGGCTGAAATACACTGTTCATTAGATACATGAATGCTGCTAGGGCATTGGTCAGCCCAAAAGATATCACAAGGAACTCATAGTGACCATAACGGGTCCTGAATGCCGTCTTTAGAATATCCGAGTCCTAAATCTTCAACTGGTGATACTCAGACCTCAAATCAATCTTGGAGAACACCCTCACTCCCTGAAGCTGGTCAAATAGATCATCAACGCACGGTAAAGGATACTTATTCTTGATTGTAACTTTGTTCAACTGCCTATAGTCGATGCACATCCGCATAGTACCATCCTTCTTCTATACAAATAGGATCGCTGTACCCCAAGGCGACACACTAGGCCTAATAAACCCCTTATCAAGAAGTTCCTGAAGCTGCTCTTTCAATTCCTTCAACTCAGTTGGTGCCAAACGATACGGAGGAATAAAAATGGCTGAGTGCCCTGCACCAAATCAATACCAAAGTCAATACCCCTGTCGGGTGGCATGCCCCGCAGGTCTGCAAGAAACACATTCGGAAAGTCTCGCACTACCAGAACAGAATCAATAGTAGGGGTATCAGCACCAACATCCCTCACAAAGGCCAAATACGATAGACACCCCTTCCCAACCATCCGTTGGGCCTTCAAATAAGAAATCACCATGCTGGGAACATAATCTAGAGAACCTCTCCACTCGATCCTTGGCAACCCCGGCATCGTCAACGTCACGGTCTTAGCGTGATAATCCATAATAGAATGACATGGAGACAACCAGTCCATACCCAAGATCGCGTCTAAATCAACCATACTAAGAAATAAGAGATCAACTCGAGTCTCCAATGCCCAATAGTCACTACACATGACCGATATACAAGGTCCACAATAATAGTATCGTCTACGGTCGTAGATTCATGAACAGATGAAACTAAGGACTCACATGGCATGTCTAGATAACGAGCAAAATATGATGATACATACGAATAAGTGGAACCAGGGTCAAATAATACAGAAGCATCCCTGTGGCATACTGATACAATACATATGATCACTGTGTCTAAAGCAACGACATCTGGCCTAGCAGGAATAGCATAGAATTGAGCCTGACCACCACCTGATTGGCCTCCCCCTCTAGGGCGACCCCTAGTTTCTTGAGCCCCACCCCGAGCTGGCTGGGCGGGTGGTAAAGTAACTGGTGCTGAAGTCATGGCCTGACTCCTCTACTGAATTGGACCTCCCGTAAGATGGGGGCAAAACTTCTTCATATGACCCAACTCTCCACACTGGAAACACCCCCTCTCGAAAAATGGTGGTAAGTATTGAGGCGGACCCCGAGAACCAGAATAACTACCAGAAAAACCTGGTGCAGATGAGCCCTGAACCGAAGGTGCACGAGATGAACTCTAAGCTGGGAGTGCACTGAGAGATGAATGACCCATTCGAGCACTGTATGATCCTTGGCTAGCTAATGCACCACGATGACTTGGACGAACCATCTGAGCGGGCCTATAAGGATGACTCTTGCTGTGGTGGAACTGACCCTAGAAGAAACACCACTGAAACCACCCGAACTACGAGGCCTCTTGGCCTCCCTCTCCTCACGCTCCTGACTACAGACCATCTCTAGCCGCCGAGCAATATCAACCACCTCGTCGAACGTAGCACCTGATACACTCTCCCGAGTCATAACAAAACGTAACTAATAGTGGAATCCATCAATGAACTTCCTAATCCTCTCCCTCTCAGTGGGAACCAACCAAACTATGTGACGAGCCAACTCCAAAAATCTCTTCTCATATTGGGTCGCCTACATGCCCTCCTATCTTAGTTGCTCGAACTGCTTGCGCAGCTCCTCTCCCCCGGTCTATGGCACAAACTTCTCCAAGAAGAGAACGGAGAACTCATGCCATGTAAGTAGTGCTGCACCGACTGGCCTACGCCTCTCATAGGCCTCCCACTATCTGAAGGCAGCCCTAGTGAACTTAAAAGTAGTAAAGGAGACTCCACTAGTCTCCAGAATACTCGCCGTGCGAAGAATCCACTGGTACATATACAAGAAGTCATGGGCATCCACTGACTCAGCCCCACTGAATGATGGAGGCTGGAATCTCCCAAATCTCTCTAGTCTCTTCTGCTCATCATCACTCATAACGGGACCCACCTGGGCCTGAGCAACTGCAACCAACTGGGCTGGTAGTACCCCCAGCGTCTGAAATCCCTGCATCACCTACTCTGGAGTACAGGCAACGGGAGTCTGAGTACCTCCCCCGGCCTGAGAAGTGGCTGGCGCTGTCTGAACAGAAACCACCTGAGCAAGGCTAGTGCAAATGATCAATATCTAGGTTAAAGCCTCCCGAAGGCTTGTAATCACAATGGGCACAACTGATGCTTGAGCTGGCCCCCCTGGCTCAACCACATCTAGAACCTGCTCCTGAGCTGGAGAAAATGGTGGATCTGCAGGTATCGCTCTAGCTGCTGTACGAGCTGGACCTCTGCCCCTATCGCAGCCCCTATAATGACCTCGTGCTCTCGTCTCCCTAGCCGGTGGTACTGGTGGCTATTTGTCTGGTCCAGTAGCACGTGTCCTCACAATCTATGAGAGAATAGAATAATAGAAGTTTTGTTTCCGGAATCAACAAAATCGCACGACAAGAATTACAAGAATAAGAAGCTTTCCTAAGGGTTTGGCAGCCTCTCGAAGATAAGTACAAATGTCTCTGTATCCATCTGCAAGACTCTACTAAACCTGCTTATGACTCGTGAGACATATGTAACCTAGGCTCTGATACTAACTTGTCACGACCTAAAACTCACCCCGTCGTGATAGTGCCTATCATGTTACTAGGCAAGTCGACAAATCAGACACTTCCAACACTTTCAAATTTAGAATATACTAAAACAGGTTTAAATAAGTAAAAATGTCATAAAACGGGATAGAATGTCATAATTCAGTACAAAAGTTTCACAAAACCAGAGTGTCACTGAGTACATGAGCATCTATACAATACAAGTCTGAAACACTATCTAAGAAAAACTAACTGAATAAATAAAACTGAGGGATAAGGGAGGAGAGTCAAGGTCTATGGACGCCAAGGCAGCTACCTCGATAATCTCCGAATGACTGAACTCCGAGAGTCAGCAACTGACATGACTGGAGACACCTGGATCCGCACACGAAGTGCAGGGTGTAGCGTGAGTACAACCAACTCAATAAGTAACATATCTAACCTTTGGACTGAAAGTAGTGACGGGTTGGAGCATTACAGCCCACATACAGAATTAACAGTACAGAAAGTTACGAAAAATATAATAGTAATATCTCATAAATTCATAATTTGCAGGTAACAGTACAAGAATTTAGGCATGCTTCCAGGTTCAACAATCAAACTTAGAACAGATAAAATATGTCAAGTCTGAATGATATGAGGAATATGACATCTCTATATCTACATGCCAATATGCATATCGTATATGCTGCAACACAATAAAAGCCTCGCATACTCACACTCTCGAAGTACTCAACCTGACTGTCTCAATTCTCACTTATCACACTCAATCACTCATCACTGTAGGGGGAAAATCCAGCCCAAATGCAAATAAATTCAGGGCAAATCCAACCCAAGCGCTATAATAAGCCAAATCTAGGCATGAATCAATAAAGTCTGCTGTGGCGTGCATCCCGATTCATAAATGTCATTCACAAACAAGCTCTCGACCTCACTTAGTCATTAATCTCTCCAGTCTCTCGGGCTCATAACACTCATGCTAATCAACCCAAATCAATAATACAAGATGTGAGTATATATCGTAACAGAGATTAAGATATGATATGCAAAGATGAATGCGACTGAGTACATGGCAGCAATTAAGAAAATAACTCAACAGCAAGGGTCGACCACAGTGGGTCCCAATAGTACCAGCTTATAGTCTAAACATGTTTTCTAGGATAAATCACAGTTCAAATGCTCTAACACTTAGAGTACAGTAATAATGTTCAGATAAGATAGCTACACAGTTCCATGGAATCGAATAAATCACAATTACTATGGTGCACGCCCGCACGCCCGTCACCTAGCATGCCCGTCACCTCAACACCAATCACATAACACGTAAATCAGGATTTCATACCCTCAAAACCAAGTTTAGAAGTGTTACTTACCTCAAACTATGCAAATCTCTACTCCAACAAGCCCTTGCCTCGCGAAACGAACTCCGAATGCCTCGAATCTAGCCACAAACAATTTGATACAATCAACACGAGCTAAAGGATTCAATTCCATAAGAAAATACTAAGTTCTTAATCAAAAGTCAAAAAGTCAACTCAAAAGTCGATCCCCGGGCCCACGTCTCGGAATCCAATAGAAGGACCACAAAACCCAGAAGTGCATTCAACCACGAGTCCGACTATACCAAATTTACCAAATGCCGATACCAAAACACCACTCAAATCCCAAAATTAAACTCTCTAAATCCCTAGCCTCAAACTCCCAACTTCCACCTCAAAAACACACAAACTAGGTGGGAAATTCAATGCGGAAACAAGATAATTGAATAAAAATGATCACAAGTGATTTATCTCAAGAAACCCTTCGAAATTCCTCTAAAAAATCGCCTTAATCCGAGTTTGCAAAGTCAAGAAATGATAAAACCCTCGGACCCAACGTTTATATTCTGTCCAATGCTTTTCGCACCTGCGACCAACTTACTTGCATCTGCGGTGTCGCAGAAGCGACAAATCCTCTGCTTCTGCGATTTCCCCTGGCGACCCCTGCTCTCACACCTGCGCAACGTCCTCCGCATCTGTGCTCTCGCAAGTGCGGAAACACCATGACACCTGCGACTACTGCACACTCCTTTTCAGGCCGCTTCTATGCTCCCCTGCTCGTTTCTGTTATCTCGCACCTGCGATCAAAATTCTGCAGGTGCGATCGCACCAGACTGGTGCACTACAACACTCTTTCAAATTCCAAACTTGATCCGTTAACCATCCGGATTCCACCCGAGGCCCCCGAGACTTCAACCAAATTTACCAACAAGTCCTAGAAAACAATAAGAACTTAGTAAAGCCCTCAAATCACATCAAACAACCTCAAAAATACGAACCGCACCCCAATTCAAGCCTAATGAAAAAATTAAGGCATTCCAACTTCTACAATAATTGTCGAAACCTATCAAATCACGTTCAATTGACCTCAAATTTTGCACACTAGCCATAAATGACACAACGGACCTACTCCAACTCCCAGAACCACATCCGAGCCTGGTAACCACAAAGTTAACTCAAACTTCTAATTTCAAAGCTTCTAATTTTTTAATTTTCGTCATTTCAAGCCTAAATCAACTGCGGACCTCCAAATCACTATCCGGACACACTCCTATATCCAAAATCGCCTAACGGAGCTATCGGAACCATCAAAACTCCATTCCGGAGCCATTTATACACAAGTCAACATCCGGTCAATCTTTTTAACTTAAGCTTCCAACCTTGAGACAAAGTGTCTCAATTCAATCCGAAACATCCCCGGAACCAAACCAACTACATCAGCAAGTCACATATCAAGTAATAAGCATAGAGTAAGCAGTAAATGGGGGAACAGTGCTACAACACTCAAAATAACCGTCCGAGTCGTTATAATTTTTTGGAAAAAAGACTTTGTCAAATTCAAAGAATGCGGGTTCCCTAGGATGTTATGTTTTTCAGATTTAAAATCTTCGGATTATGGGAGCCTCTATAAAAACTACTTCCATAACGAAAAAGTAAGATAATAGTATTAATGGATATCTTTTTGTCTTTGTGTTTGGTTCGAAATACGTACTTTATTTTCTTATAAAATAGGTATTTGAGATACTCGTGATGGTACCACTTGTTTATTCTGAAGAAGTAGCAGAGCCCCCTAGTGTGCATGCGCAATTATCTCGAGATAAAAGTTCAATGCCTTCAACACAGTTTGATAAAGGCTTGCTTAATGAAATTGTTGATGTAAGTTTTCTGTCTTTGAATACGATTAGTTTTTTATTTACTTATTTTTTCTTAAGAGACTTTCCTGTTTTATGGTTTTTACTCAAAGCTTATCGGCGAAGTTGAAAAAGGATTTGCAGTTAGAATGTGTTAGAATTCATCAAAAAATAACTTTATCAGAAAAAAGGGATAAAAAAGGACATCAAGGTAACATGACAATAACTTCTTACTTTTGGTTACATTGTATCACGAACTTTCTAATGCTAATTCTGGATTCTGGACTAAGTGCCCTAAATTTCTAAGGTGCTAATTAGGAATTGAGGACTAACTGTCCTGAAAATTAAGCTTCTAATTTTAAATTTCAGGACTACATGTCCTGAATTTTTGAGCTTCTAATTTGAAATATAGGACTAAGTGTCATGAATATTTTTAGCTTCTAACATAAAATTCAGGACTCATTGTCCTCCATTTTGAGCATCTAACTTTAAGTTCAAGACTAACAGTCCTTACCTTATACGCAACTAATATTACTGATTTTTATTTTAAATACTATCTCACCTGCTTTAAAGATAAACCTAGAGTCGAAGGTTGATACTTTATTGAAGCTTCTTGGGAAACCACATGAAAAGAACAAAGAGAGAGAACCTAGTGTTCCAATATTAGAAAATATGCAGTTGATAACCAATGTGATGATAATGAAGATCATTATGAAAGCTTTTATACAAATGTGCATCTAGAAGATGAAACTGATATGGGCATCAGAATTGGGATAGGTTAGATAGAGTTTTTGATGTTGTTGTCATTGTTAATTTAAATTTAATAGCGTAACAAATATTAACTATTTTGCGCTTACAAATGTTGTAGAATCTTGTGATGGAGTGGAATGTCAAGATCACAAATATTCAAAAGCGAGAAGTGTAACTAAAATTATTTTCAAAGCTAAAGTGCAATCTCAGGATGTAGAAAATCCCTTGGGAACAAGTACTAGTCAAGATAATGATTTAACTGCTTGATCTTGAATGTTGCGACATGTTAGATGGAGTTTTGTTTGATCTTATACATGTTAGTTTTAGCCAAAAATTAGTAACAAGTACTAATTGTGTTTGCTCTTGTAAATGTTGCAGAATCTTGTGAAGTTGTAAACGAAGAACATGGAGCACAATTTCAAGATTAAAAAAAAGTATAATGAATGGAACAAGCATAAGCGATATCTCAACACCATTGTCTCTTAATGAAATAGAAGAAGACAGGGTGGACAACACATGTATTAAGTTCTTATCTTCAGGTCAAATTCCAGAACTTAAAAACATTTCAGAAAATTATGTCATGCATATAGATTCATACTTCAAATTGTGAGGATATTTCAAAAAATATGTCCTGACTTTTAGTTTCTTCGTTTTTGTACTGGAATTGAAGTTTTGCAGCCAAACTAATGTATATGTAGTTTTGCTTGCAGAGCAAAACAAAAAGGCAGTCATTAACCAGTATACTAGGAAAAGGAAGAGAGATAGTATTAGTTTTGATGGTCCATCATTTGCTATTCTTACTCTTACTCCTCTGACTACACACGTGCTGAAGGTTTGTCCATTGATGTTAAAGGAAATTTTGAAGAAGAGCTTGGTAGAGGGAAAAGGAATAAGAAGCTTAGTTGGCAATTGCAATCTCCATTTTCACAGATTAAAAAAAAGGAACATTAATGGAGCACAATGAGAATACTGCTAAGTATACAGGTTGGATAAAATCAAAACATATTCGTAAATGTATTTTTCATTATGCCAAAGATGATGAAAAATTGAAGAAATTCATTGGGTGGTTGGGTAGGAGAAAAGGAAAGGTCGAAAAAAGTGTAAGTCCCTAAATGTATTCACCATTTCTAAATTTCTTACATTGTGTTTTGAACTTTCTACTTCTAATTAGAAATTAAGGACTAACTGATTAAGGACTAACTGTCCTGAATTTCTGAGCTTCTAACCTTCCAACTCTAAGTTCAAGACTAAGTGTCCTAAATTTTTGAGCTTCTTACTTTAAGTTCAGGACTAACTATCCTGAACTTATAAGCTGCTAATTAGGAAAATGTCCTGAATTTTTTAGCATCTAACTTTAAGTTTCGGACTAACTGTCCTGAACTTATAAGCTGCTAATTAGGATTGAGGACTAACTGTCCTGAAATTTTTTAGCTTTCTAACTTTAATATTATTTTTAATTTTTCAGGGGAGAAACTGATATTTATGCTGAGGGTAATGATGTGAGAAAGAGTCCATACAATTTGTACAGTCAAAAAATCAGTAGCAAAATGTTCTTCCTTGAGCTTTCAAACAATAGCTATGTACTTGATGATAAGGTTTGATAATTTAAAAGACATTTCTTTTCTTCTTCTTACTTTATTATTTTTTAATTATTTATGACTGAGAGTTTTTTCTTTTTTGCTTTTTATATGAAGCATATTGACATTGCCTTGTATTATATGAGGAAGAAGGAATGCTACCACCCTTGTACCTATCCATTTCGTTGCACGACTACCAATATAGTTTTCGATAACTATATACTTCTTGTGTATGAGGATTTTCAATGAGATGCTTCAAATGAGTTCTGGTATATGGTGAAAATCAATTGTATCTCACACCATATGTGTGGGAGGAAACTCGGAGATGTGGAATTTCTTGGTCAGAGGTAATCTTTTTTCCTTATCGACTACCTTCAGAAAACAGTGATGATTTGACGCATTTTCATTTGGGGGTATTGGACTTGAATGAGAAAAAAAATAATGTGTACGAATCCATATATAGTGAACCATATGAGGCTGGATTGAAACACATTGAAATGTATGCGCGCATGATCCTGCACCCGCTTAAGTTCTCATAGTTTGAGTAACATCATAAGCCTTTTGAAAATGTATTCAATAAATTTGATATTCAGTGACAAAGAACACCGAAATAAACTGGATCATAAGTGATGTTATTTGCTATGTAATTTATATGTACTTCAGATTTATTTATTAAAAATATTGTTTAATTGATTCCCTATCTTTAATATTTTTTAGGACTGATTGTGGTGCATTCCTAATCAAATATGTTAAGTTGTTGATAATAAGGAAGGATGTGGAAATTTCAACCTGAAGAAATATCAAACTTCAAAAAAGAACTTGCAGCAAACTTTTGGGCACATTGAGAGTGGAAAAGAAATTCTGGTTATGAAACGCCACCTGAGAAAGTCGGTGATGATTATGATAGTAAAAATAAAACTTCTTGTACGAAGGAGCTGCATTGTAGTAATATAGAAAGTCAGCTAACTGTCCAGATTGTAATAGGATATCAATGACAATTAGAATATCGCATAAAATATTTTTATCTTGAATTTAGGTCCATGAGTTGTAACGACCCGACTGGTCATTTTGAGATTTAGTGTTCCATTTGATGGTTTGAGACCTTGAGTAGCTTTATATTATGTATTATGACTTAAGTGTATGGATGGCTTCAACTTTCGAGAGGTTCAGGATTGATTTGGAAGAATGATTCCCATTTTAGAAGCTTTAAGTTGGAAGAGTTGACTAATATTTGACTTTTGGGTAAACGGACTCGGAACCGAGATTATCTATTCCAAAAAAATTGTATGATGATTTTGAACATGTGCACAAAGTTTGTTTAAATTCCGATGAGTTTTGGATAACTTTGGGTTGTACGGTGATTGTTTTCGGTTTCAACATCGGTTTGAACATAAAGGTTATCATATTTAGTAAACGACCTTTGATTCATATTTCGTCTAAATTATTATATCTGTATCATAATTTTGGAACTATGACAACTGAAATCATTAAGTTTCGACATCGTATGAGAAATTTGTGGTCATTTTACTAAGAGTGGGGTTGCTAGATTTTTCAGATTAATTACGAAATTGCCACTGAATTCATATTTAAAAATCTGCACTATTTCTAAATATTGAAACCATCATATCTCCTTCATTATAAGGTTAAATAGGGTGATTCAAACTTGACTGGAATTTCATGAGGAATCCATTGGAGGCATCAAAAGCGAGTTTCGGGATCGTTTGGCACAGAAACGAGGAAGAACAACATGGTATTTTTTGCTATTAATGTTATTGGAGTTTTTCTCATCTTAAAAGTTTAGGATTGGGAGAATTCAAGGATGTTCTGCAAGTTTCTTCAATGGGGTAAGGCCTAAATCATAACCTAAGTATTTCCCTTTGACTCATTTCTTTGGTTTAAGCTTTAATCCATGACTTTAATTAAGAACCCATTTAATTCTTTAAATCAAGACCTAGGGTTATGCCCTAAATTTTAAAAATAAAAAATGAGTTAGAGGCGTTTATTTCCCGATTCCTTTTGGGGTCTTGTTCTCCTATATTAGGAGAACAACAAACTCGAATTTGGTGAGTTCGGGAGTTATGGGACCCAACTAGTGTGGGTTAGACTCTTGGGTTATGAACACTCAAGAGAGATGTTTTGGCGAATTGGTTGAACCATATCGGACTCCGATTGAGTCGGTTTTACTTCGTGTGAACTTGTATTGGTTCGAGTTTCGCTCGGATAAGCTTGAATTCAGAATCCAAGGCAAGGCCGGCGTTGACTTTTGTTGACTTTTTGGAAAAAGTAAAAAGATCATAGCTTTATTTATTGTAATCGGTTTCTCTTGCATTGTTTGATGTTATTAAGTCATTTTTTGTTAGATTTGAGCCGTGTGGAGGCGAATTTTAGGGGAAAAGCTATTTCGGAGGATTGAGTTGGCATATTTGAGGTAAGTATCTAGCCTAACTTTGTATGGGGTAAACTACCCCTTAAGATTTGGGTTGATTGTGCTATTTGTGTTATGTAAAAGCCGTGTACGCAAGGTGACGAGTGCGTACACGGGCTATATGTGGTATTTGACCAGTTTAGATTATCTAGACTCTTTTCATGCCTTTAATTAAATTGTCATAACATGTTATATCTCTCATTGTTAATCTACTCTTACATGCTCTATTTGACGTTGTTAGCACTTGTTCTACCTCTTACTTCTTATTTTTCTCTTATATGTTTTAGTTGAAGTTATTTCCTTCCTTATTATCTTGGTATCTCTTAGTTGTTAGAATCACTTTTAATTGAAGTTGCTATTTCATGGAATGCATCTTATTGAGTTAGTGGTGTTGAAGTTGTAATAGCCGTTATCACATTGAGGCGAAGTTGTTAATTATTGAGATACCTTTCCTTGTTGAGGCGTTCTCATTCATTTTGTTATTCTTGAAATTCTTGTATACATTGTGGTTGAGCCATGGGCTATTTATTGTGAAAATATTGGTGTTGACTTTGTGGCAAGTTGTGACATATGGGCACCTATGGTGCGAGTTGTGATTGTGTTGTGATAATGATACGCATGTGGTGGTATAAGGCTATGGGTTGATACTCATGCGGTGAGATAAGGTGGGCTTGATACGCGTGTTGCTAGTAGGGGAACTACTTGAAGCCACGTGGTGAGATAAGGTGGGCTAAAACGTGTGTAGCTATTTCGGCACAATAAATTTTAAAATTAAATGTAAGGCTCACGCGGTGGTATAAGAAAAGATTGTGATTGAAATTGTGAAATGTGAATACGAGGCGGTACCTCGGTTGTGATTTTCATTGTACGTTCCATGTTGTAACAACTTGTTGATTTGAACGGTCATTGTTCTTCCTTCAATCATTCATCCGCATTTTGACTGTGTTTGGTTATTCGTTGTTATCTTGGTGTTGGAACGATTGTGGTTTCATGTATGAGTCATGCATTCTATGTGAGTTGTTGTGTTGCTTTAACATGCCAATCTGTGCCTTCGTTATAACTTGGTGAATTGATTGTCAATGTGAATTTAATTGTGTGGAGTCACTCTAGCATATTTTGTTGAGCTGTTGAAAACATAATGGTTTAAATAAAAGAATTATTAACATGCTTTATTTATGTGCCTCTTAAGATAGAACTCATTATCTCACTCGGTACCTTATATTCTAAATAGTTATCGCACTTTCACTATAATTGGGTTCTAAAATTATACTCATCACCATGTTAGATGTTTACCTTACTTAAAATTATTATCATATTTTTTCTTAACAAATTCTATATTTAATTCGTTAATTTAACTTATGCTTTGCATAGTTTAAAAGTGATATTGATTTCTAAACTAAACCCATCTTATATACTCTGTTTCATACAAATTATATATTATTTTACTTTACTTGATTTCTAAAATAAACTCATTACTTCATTTGATATCTTACCCTATTCAAGATTTTTATTATGTTTTATGGTGCTTAAATATATGTTTTGTTCATCTAAATTAATATTTATTACGGTTGCAAAGTACATGATAGCATGTGGGTTTTGCCATGCGAATGTGATTGTTATAGTGGGCCCGAGATGTCATATGTGTAAGATTTGAAAATTGTGGTCCATGACTTGTGGTTTATGAGGTGTGATGCCTCGGGGTAATTCTTGTTGTAAGTTCATGTGTTGGGAGCGATTTGATTATTTGAGTTGTCATCCGTTTTTCCTTATCGGTGTTTTGATTATGTTGTTTCTTTATTACTCGTTTACTACTTGCTGCCATTTATGTTTCTATTACTTCATTGTTGGTTGTAAATCAATAATTTTTCTACCATTGGTCGTACATTGGTGTTCTTTCCATTGTTAGCTTATGTATATCTTGAACAGGTTTCTATGTCAGTAAGTGTCTTGACCTGGCCTCGTCACTATTCTATCGAGGTTAGGCTTGATACTTACTGGGTATCGTTCTGGTGTACTCATGCTATATTTCTGCACATTTTGTGCAGATCCAGGTATTCTGGTTGTGTTGTTGAGAGTTGCGTCTGTGCGGCCGGAGACTTCAAGGTATACCCGCTTGACGTTCGCAGGCCTCGGAATCACCATCTTACTTCATTATGTTATTATTAAAAACTAATTCAAAATAGTATTGTGTTTAGAAATTTTAATGTGTTTTAGTAGTGCTTATGACTCCGCATTACCGGTTTTGAAAAATGTATAACTATTGGCCGCTTGCGGCTATGTATGTCATTTAATGGTTTATGATAAATGATTAAATAGTTCAATTCTGTTATTAAATCAGCACGTGTTAGGCTTACCTAGTCTTAGGGACTAGGTGCTATCACGACATCCTAAGGTGGGAAATTGGGGTCATGACAAGTTGGTATCAGAGCTCTAGGTTCATAGGTGTTACGAGTCATAAGCAAAATTAGTAGAATCTTGCGGATCGGTACAGAGACATCTGTATTTATCTTTGAGAGGCGACAGAACTATTAGGAACCACTCCTTTCATTCCTTATCATGCGACATTAATTCAGCTTGAAGCATATATCTTATATCCGTTTACATCCACTCGTATATGATGTTGTGGGCTCGGTATCAGCTATACTCTGACGGTTTGTAATGCTAAGGATGGGCTACGAGAGGGTCATAGATGCTCGATCATTGTCTTGAGGTATTGTCCAGACTAAGGATGCGGACATGTTGGTAGATCTTCAGTTGTTCAAGTGTGGGATGTAACTGGTTCGTGTATCTGATTGGTGTTGTACGAGCTTATGAAGGTTGGTAATGTGGATCACCGGATGTTGTGCCCTATGACTTCGTTCCAAGTGGGGGAGTCTACCATCGGCAATCAGATTGCATGGGCAAGTGTCATATCAGTCTTGGGTCTGAGGTATATATGCAGTATTGAGGGGTTCCCGGAATTGTACATGACCAAGATCTGAGATTTTCATGGGATGGTGCTTGAACTTGCGGTATGTCTGTATCATTACTAAATCTACATTCCAGTATCAGAGAGGTTAGAGAAATATCTTCAAATTCGTAGAAGGTCTCTTCTAAGTGGGTATCTCGGTTGCAGCATTGTTGGGTGCTCCAGAAGAAATACAGTGGTTTATGGGTTTTCGGACGACGTTGTTCATGCTAGGGTCTTCCGAACGAGCTTTGACTTAGGATCATTGTGTACCAATAAGGGAAAGTATTGACCTGAAGACAAGTTGAGGAGGATTAGAAGAAATGGGTTAGCTTGGAGGTGTTGGGTCAGCATAGCAACAAAGGTAACTGGTCTTTTGGCGTGGTAATGCTTCACCAGCGTTTCGTGGAAATACTCTTGGGTTTGACGGCTTGCTTGGTTGAGTTGGGGAAGTTCATATCTGATGGCATGGTGATGTGCAGACTGGCCTCGAAGAGTTCTTGATAGTGTCGAGCACAACTTTAGCTAGATGTCTACTACCGGCATAAGGAACATGTTACGTGTTATGCTTTTCGCCTGGATGGGGTCACGAGTTCTTAACAGCATGGACGATTTTAGATGTTTAGAAGAATGCTATTTGATACCACCTAAGAAGGGTGCGCACTCCAGAAGGCGCACTGTGTTTCGACTAGCGGATGCCTGACTGGTATTATGGTAATCGCCTGGTTGATCGATTGCTGATGTCCAGATTTTGCTTTGTGGCACGAAAGAATTATAGAAGTACTTCTCGTGGGCTGACCGTATGTGAGGAATGTGTCAGTTATTTGAGTAGTGTGGTTGTGATCGGATATGGAGATTCTAGTTTTTTAGGGATTTGAAGACTAAGAGGCAGATCGTATGTGAGGGTTCTCGAGGCAGATTATTCCATGGTTGTGAATGGTGAAGGTATGTTAAGAGGTTAGAAATTGATGGTATGTACTATAGATATGTTATTGTGGGCTTTTCGGAGGCTATCCACCTACTTTGGAAGGATCAGAATTGATTTGGAGGCTACTAGTAGGTCTAATAAGGATGTGTGCTCGAAATCGGGTAAGATTTATCTACTCAGCACAATTATTGTGGAGGGGTATGTTATCGGTTAGGGTGGATCACATTTGTGTTCTGATATGTCTCATGTGTTACTCTCCAATGATGCGATGGGATGTGATCTGCTGGTTATCTGCACACCGATGCGGTTATGTTTGAGCTTTTGTAGCGAACTTCAAGCAAGATTGCTCTTGGGGTGTTGAATGGTTGATTGTGCGTTGGTTATGGTCTTCTTGTTTTTGGTATATACTGATGTCCATATCTCCATAGTTATGGTCACGCGCTTCATGTGTTTGATGTTGATATGCTAATAGTTCTTGATTGTGAGTATTATGGCTTGACGTATTCCAGGTGGACTAGTGTCGGACTGGGTCATGCATCGCAGCGGCGTTATGCTAGGATATGATCCTTTGTGCTTATTTCGTGTGTTATGTTTCCCCTTGTGTGGTGGATTGATAACATTGTGCTTCCTGGTGCTACCTGCTGAGCTGGCAAGATGATTTCTTCATTTCCATTCTCTTTCCATCATTGGGTATATTTGAGTTATTGTCTGTTGGTGCACGGACTGCATGGTATGTGGCTCTAAGTAGGATTTGTGTGACAGGTCGGTCGAGTATCTTGTACTGGATAAAGTAAGGTTATTGGGCCTGAAATGAGTGCCATCGAATTTGATTAAGGTATGTTTGCAAGAATTATGTCACTAGTCGGCTTAGATTTTGGCTATGGTTCTTATCGGGCAGAGAGCTCCACGACTTGTTAATATGATGGGTGGTTATGAGTTTCTGTATGTTTCTTTCATCATTGGCAGTGTACGGAAGTTCAGAACAAGGTTTTAGTTGATATGAGGTTTGTTACTGGTGTCGGGTTGGTTATCAAGCAACTATTGCGGTAGGAAGTTATTGCTATGAGTATTTGAGTTTGTAGTATATCATGTGATTATGTCTTGAGATATGGTTATGGATTGATGTAGCTTTTTCAGAGTTATACGATGCATAGATGCAAGAATCGGGTCATATAATGAGTTCTAGATGTTGGGGATTTGGGTTTTAAGGTTTATGGACTAAGCTTGAAGTAAGGATCCCCTGTTAGGTGGTAGTGTCAGGCTTATATGGGTGGGATCACCCATGGTTATGTGTATGGTGAGGGTATATGGCGATTTGATGGCTTTGGAATGACTCTTGACACGTTCGAGGATGAATGTATGTTTAAGTGCGGGAGCATGTAAAGAACCGACCAGTCGTTTCGAGATTTAGCGTTCCATTCAGTGGTTTGACACCTTGAGTAGCTTTATATTATGTATTATGACTTACGTGCATGGCTGCTTTCGATTTTCGACCGGTTCAGGATTGATTTGGAAGAATGATTCTCGTTTTAGAAGCTTTAAGTTGGAAGAGTTGACCAATATTTGACTTTTGGGTAAACGGACTCAGAATCGGGATTATTCCAAAAAATTTGTATGATGATTTTGAACATGTGCACAAAGTTTGTTTAAATTCTGATGAGTTTTGGATAACTTTGGGTTGTACGGTGATTGTTTTCGGTTTCAACGTCGGTTTGAACATAAATGTTATCTTATGCAGTAAACGACCTTTGATTCATATTTCATCTAAATTATTACATCCATATCATAATTTTGGAACTATGGCAACTGAAATCATTAAGTTTCGACATCGTATGAGAAATTTATGGTCATTTTACTAAGAGTGGGGTTGCTAGATTTTTCAGATTAATTACGAAATTGCCACTGAATTCATATTTAAAAATCTGCACTATTTCTAAATATTGAAACCATCATGTCTCCTTCATTATAAGGTCAAATAGGGTGATTCAAACTTGTGGAATTTCTTGAGGAATCCATTGGAGGCATCAAAAGCGAGTTTCGGGATCGTTTGGCATAAGAAACGAGGCAGAACAACATGGCGTTTTTGGCTATTAATGTTGTTGGAGTTTTTCTCATTAAAAGTTTGGGATTGGGAGAATTCAAGGATGTTCTGCAAGTTTCTTCAATGGGGTAAGGCCTAAAACATAACCTAAGTATTTCCCTTTGACTCATTCCCTTGGTTTAAGCTTTAATCCATGATTTTAATTAAGAACCCATTTAATTCTTTAAATCAAGACCTAGGGTTATGTCCTAAATTTTAAAAATTAAAAATGAGTTAGAGGCGTTTATTTCCCGATTCCTTTTGGGGTCTTGTTCTCCTATATTAGGAGAACAACAAACTCGAATTTGGTGAGTTTCGGAGGAGTATTTCGGGAGTTATGAGACACAACTAGTGTGGGTTGGACTCTTGGGTTATGAACACTCAAGAGAGATGTTTTGGCAAATCGGTTGAACTATCGGACTCCGATTGAGTCGGTTTTCATTCGTGTGAGCTTGTATTGGTTCGGGTTTCGCTCGGGTAAGCTTGCATCCGGAATTCAAGGCGGGCCCGACTTTGACTTTTATTGACTTTTTAGAAAAAGTGTAAAGATCATAGATTTATTTATTGTAATCGGTTTCTCTTGCATTGTTTGATGCTATTAAGTCATTTTTTATTAGATTTAAGTTGTGTGGAGGTGAATTTTAGGGAAAAAGCTATTTCGGAGGTTTGAGTTGGCATATTTGAGGTAAGTATCTAGCCTCTTTGTGTGGGGAAACTACCCCTTAGGATTTTCGGTCGATTGTGCTATTTGTGTTATGTGAAAGTCGTGTACGCAAGGTGAACACGGGCTATATGTGGTATTTGACAGGTTTAGATTATCTAGAATCTTTTCATGCCTTTAATTAAATTGTCATAACATGTAATATCTCTCATTGTTAACCTACTCTTACATGCTCTATTTGACGTTGTTAGCACTTGTTTTACCTCTTACTTGTTATTTTTCTCTTATATGTTTTAGTTGAAGTTATTGCCTTCCTTATTATCTTGTTACCTCTTAATTGTTGAATCACTTTTAATTGAAGTTGTTATTTCGTGGAATGTCATCTTGTTGAGTTATTGGTGTTGAAGTTGTAATAGCCGTTATCACATTGAGGCGAATTTGTTAATTATTGAGATACCTTTCCTTGTTGAGGCGTTCTCATTCATTTTGTTATTCTTGAAATTCTTGTATACATTGTGGTTGAGCCATGGGCTATTTGTTGTGAAAATATTGGTGTTGACTTTGTGGCAAGTTGTGACATATGGGCACCTATGGTGCGAGTTGTGATTGTGTTGTGATAATGATACGCATGTTGTGGTATAAGGCTATGGGTTGATACGCATGCGGTAAGATAAGGTGGGCTTGATATGCGTGTTGCTAGTAGGGGAACTACTTGAAGCCACGCGGTAAGATAAGTTGGGCTAAAATGCCAGTAGCTATTTCAGCAAAAAAGATTTTCAAAACTAAATGTAAGGCTCACGCGGTGATATCAGAAAAAATTATGATTGAAATTGTGAAATGTGAATGCGAGGCAGTACCTCGATTGTGATTTTCATTGTACATTCCATGTTGGAACAACTTGTTGATTTGAATGGTCATTGTTCTTCCTTCAATCATTTATCCGCATTTTGATTGTGTTTGGTTATTCGTTGCTATTTTAGTGTTGGAACGATTGTGGTTTCTTGTATGAGTCACGCATTCTACATGAGTTGTTGTGTTGCTTCAACATGCCAATATGTGCCTCCGTTATAACTTGGTGAATTGATTGTCAATGTGAATTTAATTGTGTGGAGTCACTATATCATATTTTGTTGAGCTATTGATAACATAATGGTTTAAATAAAAGAATTATTAACATGCTTTATTCTATGTGCCTCTTAAGATAGAACTCGTTATCTCACTCGGTGCCTTATTATTCTAAATGTTTATCGCACTTTTAGTATAATTGGGTTCTCACATTAGACTCATCACCATGTTAGATATTTACCTTACTTAAAATTATTATCATATTTTTTCTTAACAAATTCTATATTTAATTCGTTAATTTAACTTATGTTTTGCATTGTTTAAAAATGATACATTTACTCAATTTATTGATTTTTAAACTAAACCCATGTTATACTCTGTTTCACACAAATTGTATATTATTTTACTTTACTTGATTTCTAAAATAAACTCATTATTTCATTTGACATCTTACTCTATTCAAGATTGTTATTATATTTTATGGTGATTAAATTTATCTTTTGTTTATCTAAATTAATATTTATCACGGCTGCTAAGAACATGGTATCACGTGGGTTTTGCCGTGCGAAGGTGATTGTTATTGTGGGCACGAGGTGCCATATGTGTAAGATTTGGAAATTGTGGTCCATGACTTGTAGTTTATGAGGTGTGGTGCCTCGGGGTAATTCTTGTTGTAAGTCCATGTGTTGGGAGCGATTTAATTATTTGAGTTGTCATCCATTTTTCCTTATTGAGTTCATTTACATCTCATCGGTGTTCTGATTATGTTGTTTCTTTATTAGTCGTTTACTACTTGCTGTCATCTATGTTTCTATTACTTCATTGTTGGTTGTAAATCAATAATTTTTTCGTCGTTGATCTTACATTGATGTTCTTTCAATTGTTAGCTTATATATATCTTGAACATGTTTCTATGTTTATTAGGTGCCTTGACCTGGCCTCGTCACTAATCTACCGAGGTTAGGCTTGATACTTACTGGGTGCCGTTGTGGTGTAATCATGCTACGCTTCTACACATTTTTGTACAGATCCAGGTATTCGGATTGTGTTGTTGAGAGTTACGTCTGCGCTGCGGGAGACTTCAAGGTATACCTGCTTGACGTTCGCAGACCTTGGTGTCACCATCTTACTTCATTATGCTACTATTAAATTGTAATTCAAAACAATATTGTATTTAGAAATTCTAGTGTGTTTTAGTAGTGCTTATGATTCCGTACTACCAGTTTTGAAAAATTTATAACTATTGGCCGCTTGCGGCTATGTATGTCGTTTAATGGTTTATGATAATTAAATAATTCAATTCTGTTATTAAGTCAGCATGTGTTAGGCTTACCTAGTCTTAGAGACTAGGTACCATCACAACATCCTAAGGTGAAAAATTGGGATCGTGACATGAGTCCTAAAGTTCAGTGTTGTAATTCAATTTTTCAGGATAGTGTCTTGAGTTTCAGTAGAAGTGCTGAATTTTAATTTATATATATCCCTACAAATTGCATCTACAAGATGATATGTTAACTAATGATAAAGTTTTAGATACTGAAATTTTAAAATAGAATTTTTTTTTTTGAAAGATAACAACATATCAAATAAGAGTTCAAATACTAGTAAAGGAGTCAAGTCGTATCCAAAGTGTCACGACCGCAGTTTCCCATCTTAGGACGTCATGATGGCACCTAGTCTCTAAGATTAGGCAAGCCTAACATGTGCTGATTATTACTAAAATTTAACTAACTTAACTGCAATACATTAAATAATAGCTGATACAACATAGTTGAGCCAACGTCAATCATACAATCCCAAAACCGGTAGTACAAGTCATAAGCTTTTCTAAGAGTTACTAGAAATAACAATACATCATTGTCCCGGAACAATAGGAAACAATGGAAATAAAATACAACAGAAGGTAACTTGGGAGCCTGCGAACGTCAAGCAGGTATACCTTGAAGTCTCCAGCCGCGCAGACATAAGTCTCAAACCAATTCGATCATAAGCACCTGGATCTGCACAAAGATGTGCAGAAGCGTAGCATGATTACACCACAGTGGTACCCAGTAAGTATCAAGCCAAACCTCGGTAGAGTAGTGACGAGGCCAAGTCAAGACACCTACTAGACATGTAACCTGTTGTCACGACCCAAAATCTAACTAGTCGTGATGGCACCTAACTCAACCCGCTAGGTAAACCAAATAGCAACAATCCGATTCAAAAGATATTTAACTGAGGAAATACATGATGAAAATAACTGAACTTTTATACCAAAAATCCCAAAAACTGGTAGTACAAATCATGAGCTTCTAAGATTTAGAGTTTACAATGCTGATATGAAATAAATAAATCATCCGTTTGAAATATACATGAACAGATTAATAATTCTAAAGCTACCAAGAATAAGAGGCAGCTACAATCGGAACGTAGGTACATTTTCAATTCCAGCTCCCTCCATACACAACAACATCAGCATCCAAAATCTGCACGCAAGGTGCAGATGTGTAGTATGAGTACAACCGACCTCATGTACTCAATAAGTAACAAACCTAACCTTAGGTTGAAAGCAGTGACGAGCTTGGACAACGGTCAGAGTCCAACACCAATAGCCAACATCAACTCATAACGATATAATAAAGTAGTACAAGAAACAACTCAAAGATATAATGCTCAGCTCATTACACAGTTATGAAAAAAATAGGCATGCCTTTCAAGTATAACAGTAAAACCCAAATCTTTCGTCGAAATCTCCAAAATATGTGTATATAACAAAACTGTGATTTTTTCCAAAGACTTTCAACAACAAGTAAAATATTTAAATCTCAGATAGCACGAGGAAAGTACATCTCTATGCCTACATGTCAATGTGCTTGTGAAGTCATAAATGTCACAATACCGTGTATCATGAGGAAATGTATCTCTATGCCTACATGTCGAATATATCTGTCAATGCAATGCAATTACAGTGATGAACTCATGTACTCACACTCTCAGAGTACTCAATATCACTACCTCACACTCCCGTTCATCACGCTCAATCGCTTAGCACACTCAGCCTCTCAGTACTGTACGGTACCTGCTGCGGCGTGCAGCCCGATCCACATATATCCATAAGGTCTGTTGCGGCGTGCAACCCGATCCACATATATATAGCCATAAGGCTTGTTGCGACATGCAACCCGATCTACATATATATAGCCATAAAGCGTGTTGCAGTGTGCAATCCGATCCACATATATATAGCCATAAGGCTTGTTGCGGCTTGCAACCCGATCCACATATATATAGCCATACGGCTTGTTGCAGCGTGCAACCCGATCCACATAAATATCACTCACAATCCGTGTAGTGACCCGGCCGGTCGTTTTGAGAACTAACATCCCGTTCAACGGCTTAAGGTCTCGAGAAGCTTCGTATTATGTATTAAGACTTGCATGTGTGGTCGAGTTTGGTTTTCGGATGATTCGGGATCAATTGGGAAGAAACAAGTTTTGTTTTAGAAGCTTAAGTGAAAAGAATTGACCAGAGTTTGACTTTAATGTAGACAACTACGGAATGGTGTTTCGATGATTCCAATAGCTTTGTATGGTGATTTTGGACTTAGGCGCGCATCCATAAGTGGATTCGGAGGTCAGTAAGTTGACTTGACGCATTTCAACGAAAATTAAAATTTTGAAGGTTTGAAATATTCATAAGTTTGACCGAGAGTTGACTTTGACGATATCGGATTCAAATTTTGGTTCTGGGAATTGGGATAGCTTCGTTGTGACATTTATTACTTGTGTGCAAAATTTAAAGTCATTCTGGATCGATTTGATACATTTCGGCACGAGTTTTGTAACTTCAAAAGTTTGAAAACTCATAAGTTCAATTCGAGGTGCAAGTCGTAATTTTGGCGTTGGTTGATGTGATTTGAGACCTCGAGTAGGTCCGCGTTATGTTATAAGACTTGTTGGTATGTTCGGACAAGGTCCCAAGTGGCTTGGGTGAGATTCGGACGGGGTTTAGATCGTTTAGAGCCTTGTTGAAGCTGCTGGAATTTTTGGTTGCTGGTGTCTTTGCACCTGCGCATGAGGGACCGCAGGTGCGTGCTCGAGGAAGCGTGATACTGGTCGCAGAAGTGACGTGGGGAAAGTTGGCTGGGGAGGCTTCGCAAAAGCGGAAGTTGGCTTCGCAGAAGCGATGGCCTGCTCGCACATACGTTTATGCAGAAGAGGACTTTCTGCCACAGGTGCGATGGGGTTGTTGGCCAGTGCATTCGCAGAAGTGAGATTTGTCTCACAAAAGCGAGCTCACAGGCACGCAAATCTGTCCGCAGAAGCGAAACTGGACAGAAACATAAGGGATCGAACTTGGTCATTTCTTCATTTCGTTTTGGATTTTTGGAGCTCGATTGTGGGCATTTCTGGAGGGATTTTTCACAATTTTGTCTTGGGTAAGTGTTCTATTTCCAAAAGTGATTATATTCCATAATTTCATGGTTATTTTCATCAATTATTAGTGAATCAAATGGAAGAAATTTGAGAAATTTGTAAAACTTTTCAAAAACGAAAAATGGAGATTTGGAGGACGATTCGTTATCGGAATTTGATAATTTTGGTATGGTTGAACTCGTATCGGAATGGGTGTTCCGGTTTTGTGAATTTTATCGATTTTTGAGGTGCGGGCTCGAGGGTTGACTTTTGGGTTAATTTTTAAATTTGGTTAAAGATTGAAGTTTTATTATCTGGAATTATTTTCTATGAGTTTTATTTATTATTTGAAGTTATTTTTGGCTAGATTTGAGTCGTCCGGAGGTTGTTTCACTCGAAAAGGTCATTTTAGAGTAATGGTCTAGCTTCTTGAGGTAAGTATCTTGCCTAACTTTTGGGGGGAGGGGGGGGGGGCAGGGGGGAATACCCCTTAGGATTTGAGTCAATTTTTCTACTTGTGTCATGTGAAGGCCGTGCACGCGAGGTGACAAGTACGTGCGCGAGCTTAATTATAAAAATTTGACCGTTTAGGGCTCTTAGGTTCTTCTGCTCATTAGATGTGAAGTTGTTTCGTCATGTTAAATTCCCACTTACTAGTTTCACCTTTACGTGTCTTAACTGGAATTAATTACTTCATGTTCGACCCTTATTGCCGATTAAACTCTTATGTGCCTTAACTGAAGTTGTTGCCTCCTCTATTGCCATGCTACCCTTCCCAAATTGCTTATCCTTAATTGAAGTTATTATTATCTTTTCCGTAAATTATCTATCCTTAATTGAAGTTATTATTATATTTTCCGCGATCACTTATCCTTAATTGAATTTGTTGTATCTTTTCCGTAATTGCTCAACTAAAATGAAGTTTTCTTACCCATTATCATTGTTGACTTATCCTTATTTGGAATTAGGATTCGTGTTATCTCTCTTATCATCAAATTGTACTTTTGCAGAATCATTCTACACATTGTCTCTTCCTTGTTGAGCTATTCTTGTTGAGACTATTATTCCCTGTTGTGTCCTTCTTTATGAGCTCGTTTTTTCGTTTCTTTATGTTCTGTAATTTTTGAGTTGATTTATTTGCCGTATTCTGGTGCTATAGTCGTTGTTACTGTTGTATTCAGTGCTGTTGAGCTGAGGGCTATGCGTGGTTGTGATGTTGAAACTATTTTGAGAAAATGCTATGGCATGTGGGCACATATTGAGAAAGTCATTTATTTAAATTGTTATGCTTTGACACACTTGTTGTTGTTGAGAGTATTGTTATGTGTTTGCACGAGGTTTCTACCGTGCGGTTGTTATTGGATTTGCACGAGGTTTCTACCATGCGGTTGTTATTATATTTGCACGAGGTTTCTGCTGTGCGGTTGTTATTGTGTTGCACTAGGTTTTTGCCGTGCTATTGTTATTATTGATACGCATGCGGTGGTATAAGGTCTGGGTGTTGAAACGCATGCGGTGAGATAAGGTGGGCTTGAAACGTGTGGCTAGTAGGGGAACTACTAGAAGCCATGCGGTCTGATAAGGTGGGCTAAAACGCGGGATGCTATTTCGGGAAAATGATTTTCAAAACTAAATATGAAGGCTCACTCTGTGATATAAAGAGAAGTTGTGGTTCATTTTATGATTTGAGACTACGAGGCAGTACTTCGGTAGGGCTCCTGTTATCATTTCCCCATTCTTTTGTACTTATCTTTGATTGTTGTTTTCCTCATCGTACTTTTAATTGTCTTCCTCCGTATTGCAATATTTGCTTAGTTCTATGTAGTCAATCTTGTTGTGCTTGTCGTTGCGTCCACTTCATTGCTGTCTTATTTACATTGTACATTTCGTGGTGATCGTTTCTTATGAGGCATTCATTGTCTCTACTCTTATTTGTTGACTTGAATTGTGGTAGAACACTTGCACAAGCATACACGTAATTAAATTACCCATATCGACTTTAGAATATGAATCTGGTTGTTATTGCCCATTATATGTACTCTTGTCTACTTGCCTTCTGCGTGACGATTGTTCTATTGGCACATGAGTTGTCCATGCGGTATTGGGTTGTAATGTGAGCACAAGATGCCAAATGATTAGGGTTCAGGAATTGGGATCCGTGAACTATGATTATGAGGTTCAGTACCTCGTGAAAATGCTTGAACAGATCTGGTGTGAAAGCGATTGTACTTATTGAGTTGTTGTTGGTTTTCTCTTTATTTGGTTTCACCGGACTTAAACTGTGTTCAGCTTACTCTACAGCATTATTACTTGACTGTTTCCTATTAAATATTGTTATTACTAGTGTATCATTGCAAGTAATGTTTTGTATTCTTTATCTTGCTTAGCTTTATATTAGTATTGTTTCTCTGTTAGTTCACCTTCACGCTTGTTCAGGTTGTTTAGTCCGATAGATGTCTTGATTGTCCCTCGTTACTACTCCACCGAGGTTACTCTTGATACTTACTGGGTGCCGCTGTGGTGTACTCATACTATGCTTCTGCATATTTTTTTTTTGCATATCCAAGTGCCTCAGTTGTTGTTGATTACTAGCTTGCTGGTCGAGCATTTCTGTGGAGACTCAAGGTAAACATTTCGTCGCATTCGCAGGCCTCGGAGTCACCTTCTGATATTGTACTTGCACTGTTTAATTCTATTCTGAACAGTTGTATATAAGGATTTTCTAGCAAACTCAGTAGAGCTTATGACTTGTACTACCGATTTTGAGAATTGTAAGTTGTGTATAACGATCACTAATTCATATTTATCATTTGATGGTTGAATTCTTCTATTAACTCAGCAAGTGTTAGGCTTATCTAGTCTTATAGACTAGGCGCCTTCGCAACGCCCTACGGAGGGGAATTGGGTCGTGACAATCCAGCCCTCAGGTCCCAACTCGATCATCAATCTCTCCAGTTTCTCGGGCTCACAAATCTCATGCCAATCAGCCCAAATAATGACAATAATATGACGTGACAACAAATGATATTAGAGACTGAGATATGATATGTAAATGAATGAACATGACCGAGTATGTCGATACAATCTAAGCAAATAACTCAACAGTAGAGATGACCTCAGTAGGTCCCAACCGAATAAGCATATAGCCTAAATATGATTTCAAACATGATTCACGGCTCAATTTCTCTAACACGGGGTTCATGGATATAAACAAGATTAGGTAACTACACAGTATCACAGAAACAACCAAGTCATAATTCACACAGTACACACCCACACGCCCGTCACCTAGCATGTGAGTTACCTTAACACTAAGCACATAACACGTATATTCGGGGTTCATACCCTTAACACCAAGTTTAGAAGTGTTACTTACCTCGAACAAGTTGAATCCAATACCAAGCAAGCCAAACGATACTCCGAAATTGCCATCCCCGCGTACTGACCTCCGAACGGCTCGAAAACTAGCCAAAAGCAACTCAATAACATCAAATAAAGCCTAAGGAAACAATTCCAAATGATAAAGGTCGAATTTTTACTCAAAAGCCCGAAGTCAACCAAAAAGTCAAATTCAGGCCCGCGTCTCAGAACCCGATAAAACTAATAAAATCCAATAACCCATTCAATTATGAGTCCAACCATGCTAGTTTCACTCAAATCCGACTCCAAATCGATGTTCAAAACTCAAATATTCACTCTATGAAACTTTAGACAAAACCCCCCAATTTCTTATTTGAAAACATCAACCAAATGCCAAAAACGAGGATAGATTCATGATGTAAAATAAAAAATGAGTAAAGAATACTTAACTCAATCCACATGGTGAAAATTACTTCAAAAATCGCTTCAATCCGAGCTCTATAGCTCCAAATGAGTAATAATGGCCGAAACCCCCGAAATAGAGTACTTTATAATCATTGGACGAATCAATGAATCGTGATCGCGAAGAAGAAAATTTCATTTTTCAGAATCGCCCTATGTGATTGCGAAACAAACTTCACGATCGCGAAGCACAAAAAGCTCACCCTAAAAAATTCACTACACGAACGCGGCCCCAGGCTCGCGGACGCGATGAAGAAGACATGAAGACCTGCCCAGCTCAACTCTACAATGCGAATGCGTGCACACTTGCGCGAACGCGATGAAGACCAGCCCCTTCCCTATGCGAACACGTGTATACTCACGCAAACGTGTAGAGCAAATTTCACAGCAGACCAAAATACCTTCGCGATCACGGCCAATCCTTCACGATCGTGAAGAACGCCAGAAGCAACAGGTAACAGCAGAAAACCAACAAATGAAAACCATTCGAAATTATCCGAACTACATGGGAAACTCACCCGAGCCACCCGGGACCCCGTCCGAATATACCAACAAGTCCCATAACATAATAAGGACCTACTCGAGGCCTCAAATCACACATAACATCATTGAAACGACGAATCACACCTCAAATCAAACGTAAATGAACTTTGAACTTTCAACTTCCAAAACTCGTGCCGAAACATATCAAATCAACTCGGAATAAACTCAAATTTGCACACAAGTCCTAAATGACATAAGGAAGCTATTCCAATTCCCGGAACCACAAACTGAATCCGATATCTTCAAAATCAACTTCCAGTCAAACTTATGAAGTTTCCAAACCTTCAAATTTCCAACTTTCGCCAATTTGTGTCGAAACCTTCTAGAAACATCCAAACGCAAATTCGGGCATACGACCGAGTCCAAAATCACCATCCATACCTAACAGAACCATCGAAACTCCAATTCGAGGTCAAATACTAAAAAGTCAAACTTAGTCAACTCTTTCAACTTAAAGCTTAAATCATGAAATTCATTCTTCTAAATCGATTCTGAATAACCTGAAAACCAAAATCAACGATTCACACGAGTCGTAATATATCATACACAGCTGTTCAAGCCCTCAAACCACCGAGCGAAGTGCAAATGCTCAAAACGACCGGTCGAGTCGTTACACTTGTACACGATATAACTTAAAGCTAACAATGGAAAGAATGTCAATGTAAGACCAACAACAGAAGGATCACAAATTTACAATCAACAGTGAAAATAATAGAAGTATGAATAGCAACAAGAAATAAGCGAGTAATAAAGAAACGGATGACAACTCAATCAATCGAATCGTTCATAATGCACAATTTAAACAAGAATTACCCTAGGTACCACTCCTCATAATCTCAAATCATAAGTCACAACTTTCAAATCTTACACGTGTGGCATCTCGTGCCCACAATAACAATCACCTTCGCACGGCAAGCCCTACGTGCCACCATGTATATTTTTTCCGTGTCAATTGCTAATTAAAATATTTCAGAGATTTATTTATACGATAAGGCATAATAACAACCTTGAATAAAGTAGGGAATCAAATGAGAAAATGAGTTTATTTTAGAAATTATTTGGGTGAAGAAACATTTTCAAATAAAATAAAGCATCGGATAAGCTACTGAATTAAATATAGAATTTGTTAAATTAAAACATAAAATAACCATTTTTAAGTAAAGTAAAAACATCAGATAGGGTAAGGAGTTTAAGTTGAGAAATCAATTAAAGTGAAATATGACAACTATTAAGAATAGTAAAGTACCGAATGAAACGACGAGTTTTAACTTAAGAGTCACATAAGGTGAGCATGTTAATAATTCTTTTATTTAAAATCGCTATGTTATCAACAACTCAACAGGGTATGAGATAATGACTTTGCGAAGTAAATTCATCTTAAAAATCAATTCACTAAGTAACCACGGAAGCACAGATTGACACCTTGAAGTAATACAACAATTCACGTAGGATGCATGACTCACGCAAGACATAACAACAATATCAAGTATAACACACACAATCCGTTGCGGCGCACAACCCGATCTCACCGTATCATCATTTATCAATATCATAATCTTCACTTATTCCACCATTGTATCAATAAGCAATGTCATGTATCACGTATACAAACTGTTGTGGCGGGCAACCCGATCCAATTGTATCATCATTTATCAATATCACAACCCTTTCTTATTTCACCCGTTGCGGCGTGCGACCCAATCCCACCGTATCATCATTTACCAATATCACAAATCCTCCCTTATTTCACCCGTTACAGCGTGCAATCCGATCCTACCATATCATCATTTATCAATAGCACAATCCTCCCTTATTTTACCCCGTTGCGGCGTACAACCCGATCCACAAGCAATTTAAATTAACAACAATAATCCAATAACTCAATTTACAAGAATTTTTACAATCAAAGGGTATGAGTACACGACAATAAAGGAACCACGTAATAATCAAAGGAATTCAACAAATATTACAAAAATAACATAACAAGTAAAGCTCATGACTCAACCACAATGTGTACAAGAATTTCAACAATAACAAAATGAATGGGAATACCTAACAAGGAAATGTAACAAGAAAATAAGGAAGGCAATAACTTCAACTAAAGCATACAAGAGAAAAATAAAAAGTAAGAGGTAGAACAAGTGCTAACAACGTCAAGTAGAGCATGTAAGAGTAGATTAACAATGAGAGATATCACATGTTATGACAATTCAATTAAAGGCATGGAAAGAGTCTAGATAATCTAAACCGGTCAAATACCACATATAAGCCGTGTACCCACTCGTCACTTCTAAACGATACTCTAAAATGACCTTCTCGTATGAAGCAACCTCCGAATGGCTCAAATCTAGCCAAAATAACTTCATATCATAAATAAAAACCATAGGAAATAATTTCGAATAATAAAGCGTCGATCTTTCAAAAAAAATATTCTTTTTTAAAAGTTGAAGTGTTTGGTTAAGTTTTAGAAGGAAAAAAAGTGCATTTGAGTAGAGGCAAAAGCAATTTTGGAGAAGCAAAAAAAAAAAAGCTTTGTTTGAAAAGCACTTTTGAGAAAAATACACTTCAAAACAGTTTTTAAAAGCTTGGTCAAACACTAATTGTTGCTCAAAAGGCTGTTCAAATTAATTAGCTAAACACAACCTGTTTTTCACCCTAAGTATATTTGAGAAAAATACTTTTAAAAAAAAATACTTTTGAAAATAAGTTGATTTTTGTAGATTAGCCAAACAGGCTAGAAGATAGCTTGGGATTGAGGTGAAAACAAATAGATACTAATATTTACTGTTAAGGCATTCTAATCTATTATACTTCGAAAAGACTGTTACTTTTTAAGCATAAAATTTGGTAAATACTTCCACAAGCTACATATTTATTTGTCTCTAACTTGTAACGGTTTTAAAATATCCTTTTAGCCTAGCATAGTCTTTACTCTTATATTAACTACTATTTTTATGAAAATTAGTTAAAAATCGTTTAAGATATGGGTTTTGGAATCTTCGTTTGTGTAACTCCTTCCTTCTAACTTCTTTCAAAATGGCTTCTTCTTATTTGGGAAAAAAAAAAAAAAAACTAGCAAGAAGTTTCATCTTCCATTAAAGTTTTTTTCTTGATTTGCTAGAGAAAAGCCAAAACCTAGCTGGCAGTCATAGGCAACTCGTGCTTTATTTTCTTTTGATTGCTTCAATTTTGAGAGCACTTTTAGAAGAAAAAAATTCTTGTTGTACTGATATAGCGGTGGCGGAGAGAATTAATAATTAAGCAACAAGAGGACAAAGATGAGGGTAAATATGATGGGTAAATTTTACAAATACATATAATTTTGGTATTTTTTTAATTAAAGCCATGAAATTTATTTTCTCAAGCAAAAATCATAAAACTTTCAGTAAAACTTCCGATAATATTCTCTTATTCCAGATTTTTTTTATTTTCAGTCTAAAAGATAATAATCCAATTAAAATAGGAGAAATATATATTTTTTCTCCCAAAAAAATAAAATAAAAGGTATAATTAGAGAACGCTTAAAACGAAAATGCTATCAATTTGAATGGAGATCTTGAAAAGAAAAATAAAAGACAGGAGTATTTTGTTTTGAAGATCACTTTTAGTATTAGTTTAATTTATATGTGTGGCTATTGGGTCGGGTAGATTAGGTTTGGTTGAGTCATTCCTATTTTAATTAGATTATTATTTATTAGACTGAAAATAAAAAATAAAAAACCGTAAAATAAGAAAATACTACTGAAAAGTTGAACTACTCTCTGAAGAGCTGAAGAAGGTGCTGATGAATGGTAATTATGTCTAATTATTATGTTATAAATTAATCAAACCCCAGTTTGCATTGCGCTTGAAAAAAAAAAACTACTGAAAGTTATATTTTTCGGCCATTATGATTTTTGTGTGAGTTAATAAAGTTTTATGATTTTCATATGAGAAATAATAGTTACATGAAAAAAAGATCCGAATTATATTACCATTTATGAAATTTTATCCTAAATATGATCATCAGTAAAGGGTTTGGCGGATAAAGAGAGGAGTCTTCCTCAAGTTCTGCTCCTTTCGACTATTTATCTAATTTTCTATTTCAAGAGATTAAGATGCTATTAAACTTTTGAAGTTCAGTTAGTTACCGTTAGCTTAGGGACCAAATCTGTACAAATGGTTTAATTGAAGTTTACGTATGTTCAGTCAAATAACACGAGGATTAAAAGCATAATGAAGCAATAATTTAATGACAAAATTGTTATTTTCTGAAATCGCAATTGTATTTGTTTTACTTTCACCATACCTTCCCTTTTCTACCATTTTCTTTTGTTATTCAAACATTCCTTTCTTTTCTTTTCCAATCAGTACACACTAGCGACTCCATTTATTATGAGGAAAAGGAAGGGTTTGATTTGGTTGGGATATATAAAAATGAAAAATATTGGTGCATACGGTTACAATAGATGTATATAATGTCTTTTTTACATAATTTTTCTATTTAAACATAATTAATTAATGTGTAAGTTTTAATCAATTAATTACCACTTAATGATGATGGCTACTCAGTTTTATATGTTATGATACATTTTTATGGTTTAAATCAATCAACCGTTATGTTTATATGGTTAATGCAAATTTATCTTTTAACCTTTGTTATAAGTTGGTACAAATAATGAATTTTTATTTGTATTTGGTGCAAAAAGCACAACTACTTGTGCACACACGTCATTAAGTTTATGTGAATTTCATTTGGATTACATAAATCGTGATCTCGAATTGTCAAAACTCTTTTTTATTGTCAATTAATATTCCTTAAATTATATCACAACTTTCTCTTATCCCATTTTCAAGACACAACTGATTGATTTTCATTAATATCATTTTTATCATAGACTATTCATAGACTAAAGACATGGTTAATGATTCAAACATGCAAGGCAAATGATTAATGATCCATTTCAACACTGACAATTCTCACAATGATAAATAAAGATTTCTGCCATAACATGTTGGAGTAGTAAATCTTTTAATGTTACTCTACTTTAACTTTTGTGTATAACAAAAATCAGTTAGATTCTCCTCTTTTTCTATTTTATTAACTTACGAGCTCGCTAAGTGAAACATCATCATCTGCTTTATTCATTACTTTTATAATAAGGCGTTTAAGAAAAATTGAATTATAAAGGAATGGCCTGGTGGAAATAAAATGGAAGTAAGAAAATTTAGAGAATCCATTGCTATACAGAAAAATTTCACTTCAATTTTTTACAGATAAACTAAAATACTATCATAGCTTGTTCAATTTGCACAAGCTTCCGTCCAGGTAATGAAAATGCACAAATTATTCTCTTTCTCTTCAAAATAACAGAAGAATTAAGAGAAGTTTAAATATAAGATTAATTCACTTTCTTAAAGATTTAATATAGATATTTTTTAATGTTTAAATTTTCTACTACTATATAAGGATAAAAAAATACTCCTAAGTCTCCATTTCAATGTTTTTTTCGTTTGTAAAAAAAAAAGAGGTAAAATAGGACAATTTTATTGGATACTATTTACTTTTTAATGATTTAGCTTATCAGTTACAAATTATCAAATGTACTAAATTGCTAATCGAATAAATTATTTTGATATCAACTATTCGATATTAATATTTTAGCGATCATCAATCGGTATATTAATTAGATTTAAGTGAATTAAGCTCAAACCAACACAATAAATCCCATTAGTTAGAAATGCATTGTAGAACAATCAAGAAACGAGAGAAATGTAGCAGTTGATAGATTGACTACAGTACTTTTAACTAATAAGGAAAAAAAGATGTACTCGGTACTTTTGACTAATAAGGAAAAAAAATTAAAATCGACTGTTGACCAGAATCAAGTTAAAGGAGGGGAAGATATGATGACACTTCTTTTTGACACAGTGGGAAGTGGGAGAGTAGCAGGGTACAATTATTACAGTTTGACACTCTGCACCTGCCAATACGTGGGGGCTTTTGTGTCATTTCCTCGTATATCTTCTCCGTCCCCCCGAATCCTAATCTCACTCCTCATCACCAGCTACACTATCACCCCGCACATTTCCTCACACACACACACAGAATTGAACCAACGCTCCAAAAACTTGTACACCATTCGCAACAGTTACCTGGTATCTTCTAAAGGCATGTTCTAAATTTCTCTCTCTCTTTCTGTTTTTTCTTTTTTTTGCTTCAATTCTTTAATCTGGTTGTTTCTTGGATTAGTTTCTGATTCAAGGTGGATCTTGATTCCCAAGTTGTTAAGGGTATTAAAGTAATTCTAGGTACAACTTGTGGAATTTTTGTTCTGTATTTGAGCTTGTCTGAATTATTTTATTTGTTTTCTGCATTTCAATTAGTGTGGTATGATCAAATGCGGATCTTTTATTCTTAAAAGTTTTATATCTTCTTACGTGGTTTTTTTTTTTTTTTAATTTAGTTGTGATATTTTCTTTTGTTAACGTAACGATTTAATTCTTAAAAATTATATCTTTTTGTTAACATAAAGATTCAAAACCTGGCTGCCAATTGAACTTTAGAGGCAAACATAAGTACATTTGATTTTCACGGCTAAGTTTTTTTTCTAATCAGTGGTTTTTTTCTTAAGAATGAAATTTCGTACACAGATTTAGTTTTGTATACAGTTCTTATGGGAAAGATACATTTATTTTTGGGCTATCTTTTGTTTTTTGATATTTCAAATAAAGCAGAATGGGTTTCCTGTTCATTGGATAGAACTCTGCTTGAAATGGTTTTATGGAATGCGAGTGAAAGAGATACCCTGTGGAATTAGTCGAGGTACACACAAGCTGGCCTGAACACCGCGCTTATGAAAAAGAATGCAAGTGAAAGAAAAAGAGACTTTTATGTGCAGAGTGTTAGGTTCATTTCCATGTTTGCTTTGAATTTACTAATCTGCTTCTTGGTTTCTAGTTCTTCATTTACATCTATAGAGCCAAGGATATTTTGGTAATACTGCGTCTTGCAGCAATTCTTCAGAGAATTTCTTAATAGGTCTTTAGGGATGTCATTTACCAGATGTTTGGATCTTCAAAATTTTTGGGAAAAAGAAGGTTAAGAGAAAAGCGAAACTAAATCTCAAATTTCCTCACTTTATCTGGAAGGCAATTGAAAAATCTGCGGCAATTGGGTTGTATGGATATGCTGTATAAGGTTAGGGAAATGGCTCAGCTTGATATGGTGAATAAGTATACTTGGTGATCTGTCAATTAAGTCTACTGTTGAATGAATACCACATTCTATTATAGGTATCGATTTTGCATGAGCATGCCTCAGATTGGAACGTTGCTTTTCTTGAACCTATCTCTTGCGAACTGATGAAAGAAAGAAGCCAGTGTTGGGTTAGATAGAAAGCTTTGGCCACTTTACCAGGAGCTGCTATTCATGTTTCTGATTACAACTCCCTCTTCCATTTTAGTTACCACCATCAGACCCTCTCATCACATATCAATTGCCTTATTTGACTAAACAACTCCATATCTTGGAGGTCACTGATCTGTCCTTTTATGAGAAACTGTTGGGATCACTGACCAAGTTGAGTAAGAGATGGCTTTAGTTGATTCTTGTGTATATGTGTCTCTGTGTGTGTGAGAGAGAGAGAGACACAGATAGATAGAGAGAGAGAGGTGGGGTTGCTGCCCGCTCGGGGTTATGCGAAGGTGGGGAGGGGGAATTGTAATAACCCAATACTAAGAGTGAACTTTTAAGCTATTTTCTTAATTAAAATTTACTAATTTTAACGGACATACTGAAACGGATATTGATTATATTCATATAAAATGTATGTGCATATATATATATATTTATTCTTTGGACTGTTAATTACATATGTAAAGTATGAAGTAGAGAAATAATTATTTAGTGGATTAGATTTTATACTACTAGCTATTATCAGTGGACTATTTAATAGTAAAATAATTGGGCTAAGACTATATATATTTTTAGATGTCCTCACATGAGATTGTACGGAAAGGGGGCTATACATACATTAGGGCTTAAATATGATAAGGTGTGGATACTAACTCTTAAAGGCAAATTCCAACAAATGCTCCTGACGGGTGACGGCTACATTCAAGAATGGAGTGTGATCAATTGTTTGGAGTTGCTACAGTGGTAAAAAGAAAGATTATAAAAGAATGGTATATCATCACATGATCGGATAAGGAGATTGTAGTGATTCGTTTTGGAGAAAACGAAATTGATCCGTAATGTGCTTTGCATTTACACACAAGGTATTATAACTTCTACCTCGTGATTTTCATCCTTTTGGACACGGATATTAATATATATGAGCTATATACTGAAAGCTGGATTGCAATATTGGGATATGATTTTACTCTTATATTTATGGTATAAGATGTAGAATATTGAGACTTAGCTCTAAGCTTGAAATATAGAAAAATTGATATTTGACCTATCAATTAGCATCAAGATAATAAAATAATTATATATGACCTGTGGGTAACTCGAAAATATGATTTATTCGAGATTTGACCATGTTGATGGGGAGTTATTCTTTTTGTTGACCTTGAATATAACTTGCTTGAAAATTGTCCAAAAACTCTGATTAGCATAATTGATGTTGTAAATCAATATTTTGCATAGATTGAGATCACTGGAGGCCGTTTGGTTGGTGTATTGGACGTCGTTGGGTTGGAAAAAGTTATTGTTAGCGAGGTAA
Organism: Nicotiana obtusifolia; assembly: GCA_002018475.1. Classification (NCBI taxonomy): domain Eukaryota; kingdom Viridiplantae; phylum Streptophyta; class Magnoliopsida; order Solanales; family Solanaceae; genus Nicotiana; species Nicotiana obtusifolia. The sequence goes on along the minus strand of MCJB01045004.1, from coordinate 18,779 downwards.
GTATGCTTGCTTTTCTAAAACCCGTTTTGAAAATGTGTTTTCTCTGCCTGGTCCATGTGCTGGGACACGCGTGCGCCTGGCAGAATCAGTGGTCTTAGATTAGCCGCAAAATATATTATTTTATGAAAAAAAAAAAATTTATAAGTTGTTTGATGAGTTGGATACGGCCGTGAGCCATGGTGTTGAGTTTGATACGGCCGTGAGCCATGATATTGAGGCATTGTGTATGCCTTTGTACATCACTCGAGCGTTGTGTATGCTTCTTGATATATTTGGGGCATTGTATATGCTTCAGTGAGCATTGTGTATGCTCCGTTACATATTTGAGGTGTTGTGGTGCCGTTGCGGTCTTATAGAGGTGTTGGTTAATTTCTTTCATTGTAGTTATGACAAATTCATAGTGTGTAGTGGGTTGAGATATGTGTATTCTTGTTAGTTAATTGTTGTTAACTCTGTTTATACATATATATAGTGTTATGGTATAATTATCGTGTTTAGTATATTGCCCTTGTTGTGATGTGTTTGTATTTTCTAACACTTCTTTCAAAGGTATTTAAAGTGGCCAGTCGAGGATCTTACTAAGTCATATTTACGTATAACTCACTCCTTACCTGCATCTAGATGCAGATACCGTTGTGGGAGATAGAGCTAGTGGCTGACGAGTCTGTTCGAGTGGATCCTATTGCTGAGGTGAGTCACTGCATTGTTCGTAGAGGCTTTCGTTTCAGCTTTGTCTAGTTCATGTTAGTTATTTCCTTTTTCTTTGGGGTTTGCATACCCGTCAATAAAACTCATATTCTGTTAGATGCTCCATGGTCTTAGTGTGGGATTTGGGCTAGAGTTTTATTATTTGAGTGATTGTTTTTCTATCAATTGACTAAGGTATTGAGTGAGAATTATTTCGTCTCTAATTATTAATAATAATTTTAGGCCTGCACTTAATTGTTCTCCCGTGTTTGAGTAAGTGGTTAAATGTTTGAGAAAGGGGTTCGCCTACCAGGTGGTGATAGCTGGGTGCCAATCACGTCTAGGAGGTAGCTTGGGACGTGACAAAGTTGACATCAGAGCTTAGGCCGTAAGTCCCGGATCATGAAGCAGTGTTCGGTAAAATCTTGTTCATGGGTATGTAGACGTCCATACTTATGACCTTGAGGCTACTAAACATCTAGGATGTTTTCTGATCTTCATTCCTTATTCGTGCGTTGAGCTAAATCTATTTGAACCTTGGGGTGTCCATTTCGCAGACGGTTGGGACGCGCATTTCCTTCTCTTCTAGACGATACAATTGACTTGGAAATTTTAACAATACATGTGCAGCCGAGAGTGGCCTTGAATACGTGGGATGTTTCGTGTATTGTTGGTTGAGATTTGACGTTGTTGATTTTGGAATAGCTCTATTTACAAAGAAAACTCTATTAGAATTTTTTAAAAAGTTGGAGTTAGTCAATTTTTTTGAACATTGAAATCCATGTGAACTGTAAAGTGAACAAGGGATATATATTTTTCTTTTGCCTAAGAACCACTTATTGAACATTCGAGATTGTGAATACAACACTCCGTTATGAGTCTAATCAGTAAAGTTAAAAAAGTCGAGAGGGAAAGTAAGAAGTGCAATAGTTTAATGACGTCTATGTTGTTGGGTTTGGTGGTGAAAGAGAATCACAATTATTTTCCGGCGTTGCAATATTCATGGATGAGATGATGAGCTTTGTTATAGTGGTGGACATTAGGAAAAGTTTTTGCTGATTAAGTTGACTGAGATTTCGGACTTTGTATTAGTTATTTCGGATATTAAATGGATCCTGTGATGGAGTCTTTTAGGTGAATCACGCATCTTTGGTGTTCCATAATTTAATATATTGTGTGTTAATCCTTTCATTAAGTGAATTAGTTAAATTAATTTGGATGGATGTAGAAAAGCAGTTCATTCACATGTTGATTCAACAGATGATGACATTCACCTTTATTCCGATAAAGCTATCGGCTGAAGACTCAAACCAACTGTAGAACGCTAGCATTAAGGCCCCTCATTGCTGTTTAGAATGTAGAATTCTACACCACAAGCCATGCAATGTATTAGCAATGTAAAGTTTTACATAGAATTACGTATGGAATCTATCAAATGAGCCCTTAAAGTATGATAATCTTCATTAATATTAGAACAGTTATATGTAGTAAGAAGAGTGACACTGTACAATTTGGATAAGAGCTTGTACGGTTTTTAGCTTGATGTCTCTTAAAGTGATTAGTTATTATTAATGATATCAAGATGGTGATGTTCTAAGTGTGAACATGGCGTGATTATACTAATTTCGCGCATTACGTATGAGTATAATAGTGGACATTAAGTGTTGCACAACATGTTCATGATAGGATCCCATGGATGAATTCTAGCCTATGAGAGAGTATGAGACTTAAGTATAAGGCTTAATGCGATAATATAGTAAGAGGTTGAGTATGAAACTTAGTACACAGTGGTATGATGAGCTGTTGAAGTAAGGACAACATGGAATATTAAAACTATCACGCACCATGATGAAAATAGATGAACCGTAAAAAAAAAAAAAAAAAAGAAGTTTGAGTACTTAAAACAACATGACATGACTATCATCAGGAAAAGTAATTAGTTTGTACGATTTTATTAACATATACTGTGTCAGGTATAGCATATGTTTGAGAAAGATGAGCAATACTTGATGAAATGACAGCGTAGATGTATCATTTATGATTTTGATTCAAGTGGGGGAGTTTGCTATTGTTCATTGGTCTATTGGATATGTGCAATGTTCGGAGTCGTGATACATTTATAGACTGGTTATAACTTAGCGTGGTTGACTTAAGGTTATCTTGGGCTTGGATTGGATGATGCCGTATTTTCTTACACTTACTTGCCATGAAAAGACTGTCGAATTTTCTATCTCGATTGAGCCTAATATAATGGATTCACTTGGTATGCCTTTAGGCAAAGTTACCTAGTCAATAAAAGTTCTTGATATGATAAATGAAGAGTATGTGTTGTATTTAACTATAACTCGAGGCACTAAAGTTGAATAACTGACTATTGAGATAGTCTTAAGGGTTAATGGATTACAGAATGTATTTTTGGAGAACCTACCAAGTGTTCCACCTGATAGGGATATATACTTGGATATTGATATACTACTGGAAACTTAGTCTATTTTTTTTTTATTCAATACTATAAATAGCATTGTGGAGTCAAAGAAACTAAAAGAACAAAATGCAACACTTCGTGATTAAGAGGTCACAAGACCAAATATGTCGATTTGATGTGATAAAGTTTTGTTTGTTGTGAAGAACAGTAGATCTATGCATATGGTTATTAATAGTATGCAGTTGAAATATGAGTGAAAAAAAAAGGGCGAGATATTCCAAAAGCAAGTTCCAAGATTGTAGATAGTGTGAACATCTGGTGGCTTCTCTTGGATGCTTGAAGGCACTAGTAAGCGTCATGGACTAGATGGACTGACTTTTCAAACTGTTCCGTAGCATTATATTATTCGTTTCATTAATGACATATGGAAACATTTTTATAGTTGATAGAAGCATATGCACTTGAAGAGGGTAATACCGATTAAATATTGAAGGTCACAAGTGTAAATTTTTTATCTTATATTCTGATATTTTCAGACTTATGATGTCTAGTAAAAGGTGACATGTCCATGGTATTATGCACACTAAGACACTAACATGTGGAACAAGATTAACAGTGCACAGATCATTTTGCGTACGGGATATGGATGTGCTCCAGCACCGCCGTACACGAGAGCATTATATAGGAGTATTTGGATGTGCTCCAGCACTATCGTATGTAAGAACGGTCTTGTATTCTACTATAGGACCGTGGTCGTGATGTTTGGGTTTGTTCTTGTACAATTGAGGCATAAGAGAGTATGAATATCTAGTCCAAATACTAGCCGGATAGATATTACATAGCGAATGGTTCATGATCAATTACTTTTGACCGATCTTGTACTTAATAATAGTTACTAACATAGTATGCAAATTTTATTGTTTGTAACTTTAAATAGATGTTGGTGTCGTTTCCCAGTTGATTTGTTCTAACGTAGGGAGTCACAACTATTGAATTTAGATTTGGCTTGGTAAGCCTTGAAAAGGTTACGTTGAATGCGAGAAAAGTTTCGGGCAGTACAAAGAATATTAATGTACTATGTATATAAGAATTTTTATCGTATGGAGATCATGAAGGGCGAAAAAGTCGCTTTAAAGGTTTCCCTACGAAGGGAGTTATGAAATTCGATAGGGAAGGTAAGCAAAGACCAAAATATCTTGGTTTATATGAAATTTTGGATCAGATTGGATTGGTGATGTACAAAGGATATGCAAACGAAGGAAGTGGAACTACATGAAAAATTTGAATTATGAAGGAGGTCCCATCGTTATTCTTGATAGACAAATGCGACAGTTTGGTTGGAAAGGTTGCTTAAGTGAAAATGTTGTGACGCACATCCAAATGAGGAAGCCACGTGGAGCCCGAGGCGGACATGTGGAGCGGAGATCACCCGTCTTTGAGGCGTCATGTTCACTTTCTAACTCATTCGAGGACGAACTCTTATTTAAGTGGGAGAGAATGTAATAACCCAATATTAAGAGTGAACTTTTAAGCTATTTTCTTAAATAAAGTTTACTAATTTTAACGGACATACTGAAACGAGTATTAATTATATTCATATAAAATGTATGTGCATATATAATTATTCTTTGGAATATTAATTACATATGTAAAGTATGAAGTAGAGAAATAATTATTTAGTGGACTAGAGTTTATACTATTAGCTATTACCGGTGGACTATTTAATAGTAAAATAATTGGGCTAAGACTATATATATTTTTAGATGTCCTCACGTGAGATTGTACGGAAAGGGGGCTATACATACATTAGGGCTTAAATATTATAAGGTGTGGATACTAACTCTTAAAGGCAAATTCCAACAAATGCTCCTGACGGGCGACGACTACATTCAAGAATGGAGTGTGATCAATTGTTTGGAGTTGCTACAGTGGTCCCAAAAAAAAAAAGATTATAAAAGAATGGTATATCATCACATGATCGGATAAGGAGATTGCAGTGATTCGTTTTGGAGAAAACGAAATTGTTCCGTAGTGTGCTTTGCATTAACTCACAAGGTATTATAACTTCTACATTGTGATTTTCATCCTTCTGGACACGGATATTAATATATATGAGCTATATACTGAATCATGAGCTGGATTGCAATATTAGGATATGATTTTACTCTTAAATTTATGGTATAAGATGTAGAATACTGAGACTTAGCTCTAAGCTTGAAATATAGAAAAATTTATATTTGACCTATCAATTAGCATCACGATAATAAAATAATTATATATGACCTGTGGGTAACTCGACAATATGATTTATTCGAGATTTGACCATGTTGATGGGGAGTTATTCTTTTTGTTGACCTTGAATATAACTTGCTTGAAAATTGTGCAAAGACTCTGATTAGCATAATTGATGTTGTAAATCAATATTTTGCATAGATTGAGGTCACTGGAGACCGTTTGGTTGGAAAAAGTTATTGTTAGCGAGGTAGGTGAGACTTTAAGCTTTGATGCTTGCTTTTCTAAAACCCGTTTTGAAAATGTATTTTCTCTGCCTGGTCCATGTGTTGGGACAAGCGTGCGCTTGGCAGAATGATGGTCTTAGATTAGCCGCAAATATATTATTTTATGAACACAAAAAATTATTTTATAAGTTGTTTGATGAGTTTGATACGGCTGTGAGCCATGGTGTTGAGTTTGATACTTTAATACAACTGTGAGCCATGATGTTGAGTTTGATACTTTGATACGGCTGTGAGCCATGCTGTTGAGTTTGATACGGCTGTGACCCATGATATTGAGGCATTGTATATGCCTTTGCTCATCACTCGAGCATTGTGTATGCTTCTTGATATATTTGGGGCATTGTGTATGCTTCAGTGAGCATTGTGTATGCTCCGTTACATATTTGAGGCATTGTGGTGCCGTTGCGGTCTTATAGAGGTGTTGGTTAATTTCTTTCACTGCAGTTATGACAAGTCCATAGTGTGTAGTGGGTTGAGATATTTGTATTCTTGTTAGTTAATTGTTGTTAACTCTATTAATACATATATATTGTGTTATGGTATAGTTATCGTGTTTAGTATATTGCTCTTGTTGTGGTGTGTTTGTATTTTCTAACACTTGTTCCAGAGGTATTTAAAGTGGTGAGTCGAGGATCTTACTGGGTCATATTTATGTATAACTCACTCCTTACCTGCATCTATATGCAGATACCGTTGCTGGAGATAGAGCTAGTGGCTGACGAGTCTGTTCGAGTGGATCCTATTGGTGAGGTGAGCCACTGTATTGTTCGTGGAGGCTTTCGTGTCTAGTTCGTGTTAGTTATTTCCTTTTTCTTTGGGGTTTGCATACCCGTCAGTAAAGCTCATATTACTCTATTAGATGCTCCATGGTCTCTAATTATTAATAATAATTTTAGGCTTGCACTTAATTGTTCTCCCGTGTTTGAGTAAATGGTTAAATGTTTGAGAAAGGGGTTTGCCTGCCAGGTGGTGTTAGCTGGGTGCCAATCACGTCTAGGGTAGTTTGGGACGTGACAGGAAGAGAGATGGTGAATAATTACGCTGGGTTTAGGAGGAAGGTGAGGTGTGTTCCAATATTCTCTATCATGTTTTCTCACTTTTCCTTCGGACCGATTTGCTATAATGTAGTTGAAAACTTCACTCACATTCTTCAACTTTTTTCTATTATGATTTTCCAGAGCATTCAAACACACACACACACAAAAATAAGTTTCCTAGAAATTGCCTTTCCCCCCTTAAATGCGTGCTCTATGGTACGCTTCAAGTTTTTGTGTTCTCTTTGGTGTATTAGTGTCTCAAAAATCAAGAACTTGGTAGTCGAGATCTACAATTTTATTTAGAAAAAGTATTTGTTGAAGCTTTTCTTGTTTCAGTGGTGCATTTTGCAACTCACTAACTGGACTTCCTAGACCTTTTCTTCCTCTTAATATCTGTCAACGGGCTGGCAGAGAACCTTCTGTTTACTTATTTCCTTCTTGATTCTGCAATTTATTGCTTATCCTTTGGTCACTTCAAAGTCTTTGTAATCCTTGGGGATTTGTTCCATAATTCAGCTAGATACCAGCACAAAATGAGTCCCGCTGCTGCATATTTGCTGCCTATTGTAGTCCTGAGATCTCCTCTCTTGTCCTACATCAAATGCCTATAATCAAAGACCCTTACCGGCAGATAAGCTTGTGATTGAAGCCATTTGAGAAAGGCAGCCTTACTCTCACATCTTTTTAGGCCGTGGAACAGCTTTCTATCTTCTTCTTTATGCTTGGAATTAGCACCCATCCTCCCTTTCCCTTCAATGACAAGTACTGTTGTATTTGGGAATACAAGTGTGATAAATTGCTATCATTGATCAAAGGTTCAATACAAGCTTGTGGCTGACATCAATTTTAAGCTTTAAAAGGCCAGGGAGTGTAGAGATTTTGGCTATGACTTGTCAGCTGGTATTTTCTTAAGTAATATCACTGTTCCTTAATTGATTGTTTTGTACTTCAATTGATACTGCATTGTTCATTTGAGTAACTTGAATTATGGTGAGAACTCTAGTTTGTTATGAGCAAAAGTCACGAACTACAGAGAAATCCCGTTTCATTCTAGCTCCTTTCTTCTCCATTCTTTAAGCTCCTCCTGGAATGAATATTCTTCATCCTGATATATTTATACTTTATACACCCAATTTTCCAATTTATATGACCTCTTTCTATTTTAGGACATTTCAAAATGTTCGAAACCATTCTATTAAGATAAAATTATCACAAGTCTTAAGAATTTAAATGTAATAAATTATTCTCTCTTTAACATAAATATACTAGTGTTTCTTTCAGCACTATATTTGTTTTGTTGGAATAGGATTGAAGATCCATCGTGTTTACTTGCTAGTTTAACTTTCAATTTAGAATTTATTTGTATATGGATAGGGTGCCTCCTAGCCAACCATCATTGGTTCTGTCATCGAGGACTTGTTATTAATATTTCCTTTGTTGCAATTTATTTGACACTCTTTGTTTCGGGATGTCACAAAATATTTGATACCATTTCTCTACCTAGTATTTGTTACTGCAAGGATCCATCATAAATTAACTAGTCTTACATTGATCATATACTCCTTTATTAAGGTTTGATCAGCAAATTGGTTCATATGTCCAGCTCAATTTCCAGGAGAATAGAGACGTAACACAGAGAATTAAAATCATATAGTTGAGATGGAGAAGTGTCACATGAGTGTTATGCGATAAGGAGACACCTACCATAGTGAAAGGCAAGGTTATAGGTAGTTGTAAGACCAATAATGATATATTGGAGTGGGTGTTGGGTTTCTGAGGTTTGACATATTCATAGGATGAGTGTCAAAGAAATACAAATCTTATGATAGATAGTGCCATGTGCGGTTATGCAAAATTAAGGGCAAAATACATAATGACCCCATTAAACTTGTCAAAAAAACATGTTTGAACACTTAAGCTAAACGGGTGTTCTTTTACCCCCCCCCCCCC
>MCJB01044993.1:56802-141062 GCA_002018475.1 Nicotiana obtusifolia | reverse complement strand
GAAGCCGCATCCTGCGCAAGTTCCGCTAGCATTTCTTCATAAGCTTCGTCTATATCCGGTTGTGATTCTGCAAGTCTGAAATTTCTTCTTTCCGAACGGATCCAATCTCGGAAGAGTACTGCTTTTTCCAAGCTCTCCCTCATCGACGCTCTATGATCACCGATTTGAAGTCTCGCTTGACTGAAAGCGCTCTCCGATGCCACCGTTGAAGCTTGAACGGTTAAAATATCTCGAGCCATCCTTGAAAGAACCGGATAGTATTTTTGTTTGTCCTTTCACCATTCCAAAACGTCGAAGGAGCCGTCGGGATTCTCTGATTCAAGTCCCTGCGACAAATACACTTGAAGCTCATTTAGTTGTGAACTATCACCAATATTCTCACCTTGGGAACCCCTGAACTCCGTCCAAGCACTGAGGGCTTTTAGGCCTGCATTTCTTTTAGTTGATCGTGAAGTAGACGAAGTAGGAGTTGGAATATTGGGTCTAGCATGATCAAGCAGTTTGATAGGCATTATAGATTGTTTGTGCATTTATTTCAATTGAGGATTGTGCATCTCCGAGTGTAGCATATTCCTCAGGCGAAAGTGATAAAAGAGTTATAAATTTTAGAATACCAAAAGTTTGGACCTCCTAATTTATTGTTGGGTTTAACAGTGCGGCAACGCCAAAAATAGGGGGGATAGGGAAAAAAATATTTTTTAAACTTAAATTTCATAGAATCAATAGCAAGTTCATAAATTACTCCACCCTCTGAAAATTGAGAAAATAAATCTGCAAGTGCAGCAATATAAACTAAACAATTAAAAATAGCAAGATAGTACTGCCTAGATAATTCGTTTGTTGCAACTGAAAATTGTTCTAAAAAATCTACGAAAATTTTAACGTTAGTCCAGTCTTGATTAGTAAGGTGCTCGTCGTCATCATCATCACCACCACCTACACGAGCATTATAGGTTGCGCTAATTGGGTTTCTATTTTCGTAGACGACAACTAGACTTTCATACATGTAATTCCATCTAGTTGGATAAGGTTTAGGAACCTTTCTTTCCCTAAGGCCAAATTCATCACATTTTTTAAAATATTCTCTTAGTCTACTTCTACGGTTTGAGTAAAACAACCAATTAAGAGCCATTTTTACCTTTTCAATTTCTACATTTAATAGTTTCATACCATCACCAACAATTAAATGGTAAATATGACAAATGCACCTAACATGAAAAATATTAGTAAATGCGGGATTTAATGTACTTGTAAGCAAGTCTATTGCATTGGTGTTACTAGAAGCATTATCCATTGTAACAGACATTATTTTATCTCTAAAACAAAAATATCTACAAATATGTGCTACTGTGCTGGCAATAAATTTACCTGTGTGGCGTGAGTTAATAATTCTATAGGCAATAATGCGTTTTTGCATTATCCAGTCCTTGTTTATCCAATGACTTGTAGCGGTTAGATAATCACATTCATTGGCACTTCTACCTATATCCGTAGTAATAGCAACGCGACAATCTATATGAATAAATAAATATCGTAAATATTATTCATATTCGTGTTTATATTTATAAATATCGGCCTTTACGGTTGCATGAGGCTATCCTTTATAAGTAGGGTTATAAACTTTTCTAATATATTGCACAAAATGGGAGTTGGAAGGAAAGCTATATGGTAAGCACATAACAGTTACCATTTTTGCTAATTCTTCACGATCCTTATTTGGATCGTAATATAAAATTCCACCGGTAACAGTGTTAATTCCTGGTTGGACTAGATTTGAACCTGCACTAGGGTGAGCCGCATTATCTACACTCGTCCCCTCTTCCGCAGCTTTCATTTGTAAATATCTTTTTTTATCCCTAGGGTGTTTTAATATGTGCCTAGTCAAACTACCCGTACCGCTACGGTTGCCAGTAAATTTATGAGCCAACAAAGACCCACAACTTTTACACTTAGCCTTATTTTCTTCTCTTAGTTGAGTAAAAAAATGCCAAACAAGAGATGTTTCGGCTCGTTTAGCAAGTCTTCTATTAAATGTAGGGGTTACTACAGGAGGGTCAGGCGGGGCATCAGTTGGGTTATTAATAGGACTAGTAGGTGTATCATCTAAATCCGGTTGGGTTTCATCTAAATCATCATTTTCAGCATCATTTTCGAATATAGTTTGATTAGGATAAAGAGCGTTCATAATTTCTTCATCTAATTGATGACCCGGTGCAACATCATGGCAAAATTGACTATCCGAAAATTGAAAACAAGGGTAATGACTATCAAGAATAACAGGTGGAGGAGGACGGGTAACAAGGGGAGGAGTAGTAGCTTGGCGACTAGATTCACCAATTTTTGATTTTCCCTTACCCTTACCACCAAATATTTTTTTCAAAGAAAAATCCATATTAATTATAATTATACTAAATAAAACAAACAGAACAACAATATTAAAATAAAGAGTTGGAACGAGTTTACCGAATTGACGAACAACTTCTTGAAAATTGAATACCGTTGAAGACTTAAATACTTCAATTCACCAACTTGACAAATTTTCACGAAATTGGAATAACAAAGTAAGCAATTATGAAAGAAAATTAGAGAGAGATTGTGAGTAAAAATGAAAGAATGAGGGGGTATTTATAGTTGAGAATAGATAAAAAGTGTATTTATAAAAAGTTTGGGGTTAAAACAAAGTTTGGGGGCCAAATGACTATTTTTCTAAAAATAAAACGATCAAAAATTGACCCAACGGCTAGATTTAAAAAATCTGACCGTTGACCATTTTTAGGAGCGGCTAAAAATATTCATTTCTTATATGGAGCCTCGCTAACAATTGGATGAATAAGAATATGAGACCAGCTAAAGAACTTCTAGGTGCTCACCCTTTTATAGAAACACTATTTCTACTTATGGACCAACGAATCTTCTTCTATAGACTTGAGAAGATGAAAACAAGGTATTTAAGCTTTCTATAAACATCTACTACATACTAATCTAACGTTGCACACGACGTTGTTGATGATACAAGAAAAAGAAAAGAACTTCTCAACATCACGTGGGTACAACTTCAGCATAATTAGGTGACGTTTGCATCAGAAACAGTCCAACGACAACAGCCAGCAGCACCAACTGTATCAGAAAACAAGAACTGTACTTGTATACTTTCTTCTGTAGCTTTAGCTCTTCATCGGTTGTTGCTATATCTTCACAGTAACTTTCCAACTTCTCAGCTTGTGTCTTGAGCATTGCAGCCTTTGCTTCTGCATCTCCAAGCCTGTGCAACATCTGGGCTTGTTCTGAAGCTACGGTCTTCTGTTCTTCCAAGAGGGTAGCTTGATCAACCGCTGCAGCTCTCAACTTCTGGGCTGTTCTTGATATTGCCAAATACTGAATTTCAGCTTCAATTTTCTGTCTGAAAAGACCCTCAAGCTCACTTTCCATGTCTCTACTACTCTGGTGCATGGTATCAATAGTCTTTTCTTCCTTCTTTGAGCTACTACCTAGAATGGCTTCCAGTTCAGTAACTCTGGCTTCCTTGGACTTAACTCGGTCTGCTGCCTTCTGAAGCTTGCTTTGCAACAGCATTATATTCTGCTTTAGGCAAAGCACTTCAGACCCCAAGGAATTAAAAGAATGTCGTGCACCATCCCTGTGCTGTGACTGCTCAGATGTGCTTGGTCCAGGGAGATCTGAAGTGAAATCTGAAGGTATACCAACATCCTCAAGTGAATGGCCAAAGATAACATCTTTTCCGATTTCTTTGAATTTCTGAAGTTCTGTAGAGAAAGCACACCAACAAATTTAGATTTAAGTAATTCAACGAGTAATTATCTTCTTAAATTGGTAAACATATGATTAAATTTGCAGACAGACCAGGAAAGCCAAGGAAAATGTTTGTCAACCACCAAAAATCAATGGATATAATTATTAACTAAACAGATCAGTAAAAAATTCTTTAAGCATATAAAAACATGACATAATAAATCTCATCCAAAAACAAGAAAAAGAAACTGGTCAACGACTTCATATGATATATATGCACTTCTCTTAAATGTGCTTCTGAGATCAAATAGGACCAACACCGATAACTTAACCAATAACTACGCCTCAGTCCCAAACATAGTAGGGGTCGGCGATATGAATACTCACTTCTTTCTCTAAGCTCAACTCATATCATTAACATACCAATACCAAAATAAAATAAAAGTGAAAGTGAAAAATAAGTTAAATATATGTGTGTATTTATACACTCACACACCTAATAACTCAACCAAGAAAATATAATTTATTGGTAAAGGTATAATTTTACTGATGAAACAGCACTAACATTGTGCTGAATATGTACAGCACAAAGCAAAAGAATACATTCCTTTAATTCTGAAGGGAGCTAATAACTTCTACGATGCTAGGCGTCTTTACTAAACTCCTATGTGGACCAAACGTAAATAAAAGATTATAGTTACGCTCGATCTTGCTAATGAGCTCTTTCCTATTCTCAAAACATCTTAAACTCCAATGAAGAAAATATCCTTATATGTCAATGACGGGGATGAATAAGCCCGTCTATCCGATGCTTCGGAAGCAAGAAATGAAGTTTTATTTGACCATGACTCTAGACCTCACATAAATGACTTTGCTTCTTTGTCTGGTGTAAAGAGAAGTTTTTGTGTGGTCCATGGAAACGGGGAAATCAATGAAACCATATTTATTTTTTTTGGGTTTTGGGGGGAGGAAGCAAATTCAAAGTTATAACGCAATGATGGAAAAATCAGTGAAAAAAGTTGGATATTGATGAGTCATTTTTTGGGGTGGAGTTGGGGACGAGAAAAAAGGGGTTTGGATGGAGACGGGAGCAGGCTGAATTTCCAAGTAAGCCTCGTAAGAATAGTTTGAGTCACACAAGGCACTAACCCTGAAATTTAGAGGGCCTCTTTTGCTGAGAATGGTTTAGATCCCTCTCACCCATGTGTCCCAAATGTAATGATGATGCCTCTCTTGCCTTGCGAGGCAAACTAACTACACTGACAGACGAGACCCAATATGACTAAGCAAAGAAGGCAATTTTCAGCAGCAAAATTGCTATAGGGTTGTTAAACAACCTAAGGCAACACTCAAAATGATAACAAGCATAAGAACATTAAACAATTACCAAATAAGTTTCTTGCGGAGGGAAATTTATTACACACGAAGGAAAAATATAATAAGTCCTCTCCTAGAAACCCTATCAGCACATGCAGCTGCGACTAACAAGATTCTCCACAAGCAATCTAAGTTTCTAGCTGTTCTTGGTTGCCAATCTTCCATTTATGGGAAATGAAATCTGGTGGCCAAGGAGGGGGGATTGATATCCTAATTTTACCACGGTCAGGAAACTCGATTCTTCAAATTACAGTCCCTAATGTCCCAATCCCGTCCTATAACATCTAAAACAGATATAAATGATAGGCTTGAACGCAGATAAAGGAAGTGAAAACATACTCTTTTTTATTGTTATGTTACACTTCTGTTTGAGGGAGTAGCATCAAGTCCAGACAGACAAAGAAAGGTAAGACGCTATGTAGAATGTTTCAAATTAACATGAGATTGAACATTGCGCATTGATTCGTTGGACATGGACATGCTTCAAGTTGAAAATGTCATCTGTATCAGAAAATAGGTTCCCAACAAGATTTGATATTGCTAAAAGAAATTTATCAAACATCAAACCCTTTGCAGTATAATCCTGAACTGGAAGTTGTTATACCAATAATAATTATAAAGAATCAGTAAATTGCAAAGAATATGACATTTGTTTATAAGTAAATTGCAAAATATATGACACTACGGCACATAAAAACTGCTTTTAGAAAAGAAAAGAACATGGTCCGAAATATACACGCATAACAGCATGATAATCAAATATACACGATTAAATGCCTCCTGAAGAGGAGAAAGCGTATGTGGTCTCCAAATCATTTTTTAGGTATATGCACATTATTAGGATTATGAAGCTACCTCCTGACATTTTTTCCACCGACTTACAGACTTGATGTTATTGTTCCTGCCATAATGCTAGCATATATTTCTTGAGAGATGCCCAAATAGGTGGATGTCAAACATAAGTGCCACTCCTCTTAGCATATTGATTCAACCAGAATGATACAGCTAAATGCAACATACAGAAGATGCAAAGCAGAACAAATTTCATGACCTACATCGATATCTATCTTATAAGCAGAAGTAAACTTGAAATGTTCTGATCTACCTCGTTCAAGCGCTTCCTGAGCAGTCTGGAGGTTGAAGATAGACTCCATCAGAGGATCGTGATCAGTGAACGAGCCTTGTTTCTCACTCTTCTCTTCCTTAACCTCCCATGGCGATTCAGCAACTAGATCTTCTTGTGACACATTTCCAGACTCCCTATCATTTCCTCTCTCGCGACCAGCGTGAAGTTCCTCACCAATTGGTCTTTCTCTATCCTGAGCTTCATCACTGAATTCTCCATCATACATCATTGACCTTTCACATTTTGTACCATTGCTTGTAACATAGTCACTACCCTGCATAAAGAGAAAATTAGAACTTCGCGAGTCAGATTCCATGCTGGAATGAGAGTTTTCCTTCTCGATTTTGACCCTTTCTCCTCTAGGCTTTTTACTTGTTTCAGCCCGACCCTTTCCCTGATGAGCTTGCTGAGCTGAAGTGCCCAAGTTCTTCCCACTCAAGCTTCTCAACTGATGCACATCAGACGAATAACCCAGGACAACAGGTGCTTCGTACCTTGTCTTTGGAGCACTAGCTGCAGTAGACGACTTACTACTCCGATCCTCGCTGTTCTCTGATTCCGACACGGCACTGAAGGTCAAATCACCAATTACACCAAATCCATCGACCAGAACTCCTGGACTCTTGAATACGGCATTTGTAGATGAAACAGACCTGTCACTTCTTTGGATGCCTCCAGCGGAAAAATGTACAGGTTTTGCTGAATTAGCAACCAGATTCGCCAAACCACGTTTCAACAACTTATCACTGTTTATACTACTACTACTATCCCCGTGATCCTTGTGCGCTCCTCGCTTAATCCTTTTCCATTTCTTCAACCCGAATCCTTTACTTGTTGGAGTCGATTTCACCGGTGGAGGTGAATAATCCACTGGCCCGTTAATTTCAATTCCTTTGCCTTTTACATCATCCAATTTATTATTATTACTATTATTACCCACAGGAATACTAGACCCATTACTTCCAACCTTGCTTTGAGGGGTGGCCATTGCTTCATTATGTCGGGCCGATTTAAGAGCTGAATTTTGATCTTCCAACTCCATCACTACAGATGAAGAAGAGCAAAGATCAAGATCGAGAACAAGCAACCATCATTCCAGCTCACGGATAACGACGCTAACAATAATTCCCGATAAAACAAAATACGCTGCTTTCGATTATTTGCAGCTTAAAAATCATCATAGTGAACAAAATTGAATTGAATTCATTGTTCATTGCTTATTAAACTTGTACTGCAGTTGCTTTAAGAGACAGATGTGAGAAATTAGGAGGGCGAGAAGCACGTAAAGTAACTGGGCTAACCTTTTCATTCATTATTATTCCTAGATTTCCAGATGATCTTTGTGATGAATTCGAAGAGAATGGAAACCCTAGATGTCGGCTGGAGTTGGAAATTTATAGCCGCCCAAATTGCTACAACTAATTTTATTTGTTTTTAGCACAGAACTCAAGTAACTTTTTCTCTTTTTGGGAAAGAGATAAAACTGGGAGGGGGTGAGGGGACGGGATGAAAAGAGGCTAAAAACCAAATACTCCTCTCTTCTTTTATTTAACGGCATTTGATAGGATAAAGAAAATCATTACATATAATACATGTATTGAATAAATATCTTATATTGCTGGAAACATATGTCAAAAATTTATTTTTTATTTTTTATTTTAATTCATATGATATAATTGTTAATTCGATACGAAATTAAAAAATATAATAAAAATTTATGATCGTAAATATTGAATATATCATAATATTTGTGTAACTAGAAAAATTTATAATTGAGCGTAAGTTAATTTCATACAAACCATATAAAACTTTTTGGTGTTTCATTTTTTATTGTAACTGGTTTAGACGGTGATATTATAACAGGATAATAAGTAAATGGGTGGAATAATCTAGAAGAATAAAAGGATTAGTTGCAACATGGCATAGACGGAGGATATAACAAAGGGGACACATGGCACATGGGGCAGGGGCCTACAGTGAGAACCGAAAGTGGGCCTAAAACGGTGTGCTAATTATCTGGGGAGATTGACATGAATGGCCCGCAAGGGATTAGATTTAGCCGAATCTTCTCAAAATTAACGGTATTTAAAAATTATGAATCGGACGTGCACACAAGGATTTTTCTACCAGATTAAATTATTTATCAAAATTTATTCGATTGTCATATTTGTACTTTTAAAGATTTTTCTATCGATTGATAGAGTTAATGCTATTATTATTTATTTATTTGTTAAGTTATTTATCGAAATTTATCTGATTGTCGTACTTTCGCTCTTCACGAGATTTCTCTACCGAATTGGTAGAGTTGATGCTACATTTGTTCTATTTATATGTTTAAGATGTTCATCGAAGTCTACGTGATTGACATACTTTTTTTGAATTGTTTTAACAAAGTGTTCTTCGAATCTACAACTTCAATTTCGATCAAACTATCTCAAATATACTTCAAATATAAAATAAAGCTTTCAAATACCAATACAAACAATCCTCAATCACCAATTTAGTCAAATAATACCAAATTAAAAAGACTCACTTTGTCATATTCAATACTTTTTAAGGTCCAACAATAGTGCTTTAAAATTTTATAGAAATTATCAAAATCTGTGTTTGAATTAGCAAAATCTGTTTTTGAACTAAAAATTTAAGCATAAATTATTGATATTCAAATAATTTTAACTGTAATGAATCGTTAACTTCAATTTTTCACCACCAAACAAGAAACTCAAATTTTAAAAATTAAAAAATTATGATGTTCAAGTCAAAAGCAAGAATATTTTGCTAAGACCGATCAAAATGGATACGTTCCGCCAAGACCAATTACTTTGGGGGCAGGTCGTGCAAATTTTTGAATTATTTGTATACCCACGTGACGTTGGCACTGTTACTCGGTCTCGTAGTCACGGATGTTAGAAAACATTAAACATATGTACAAAAATAGTAGTGTAATAAAAAGGCGATCAAGTATCAAGCACTGTAAATCTTCAATGCTTTAACCAAAGAAATCAAGACATCTTAAAAGCTAAACTAGTTCATAAATACGTTCCATTTTCAATGAAATATTGAGCATTTTTCAAGAGAATTCGGTCCAAACACATCTCATTTATAATGAAAAAAAATCCATTCAGTATACCAAATGATTAATTATTTATGACAATGTGGTTCCGAAATCAGATACACTATATTTTAATCTATTCATCAAGAACAAATAACTAAATTGGAAGGGAAATAAAGGAAGAAGAGTTACCTAATGTTTTTCAATGGATGCTTATCACTGAACTCCTTTCCTTAGTTACCCGTTCTGAAAGATAGTGATTGATTTTATAGAGGGGAGAAGAAGGAATATATAGGGATTGGGATTTTGAGAAGGATTAAAGGGAAAGGAGGGGTAAAAAAAGTTAAAGGTAAGAGCAGTAGGCTAGAAAAAAAGGCTAAGGAAAAAGTTAAAGAGGGGAAAGAACTAAAGAAGTAAGAAATATGGAAAAAAGGATTCTGGAAAAGACGAAAAATAAGAGGGAAAAAAGATGAGGAAAAGGAAAAGGAAAAGGAAAAGAAAAGGTTGGAACAAAGGATAAAAGGAATAAAGAAATGCGAGACTTTTCAAGCATATAATACTCGAGAAAAGTAACACCCTGGTCCTATCAACATTTTCTTTTTCTTCACACACACCTTTTTATCTATTTCCTTTTTATCTATTTTTAATTGCAATACAAAGCTTTCTTGTGACCTCACATGATTTTTTATCAATAAATGCTAAACAAGTTACAAGATTCAACTAATTCTTTCCGTTTCGTTCAAAGTAAGTTATTCAATTAAAAAGTGGGGACTAATGTAGAAAATTCAAAAATTACGTCCTACATTGAAGAATATTATCTTGATTTGCATACACTCGGGTCAAGTTTTAGACATTAGATGACATGCACAAATGACTCACTTTAGACTGGATCAAGCATTTTAAGGCACCTATAAACGAATCAAGAAGTGAGTCTAGTTGTCACAATAAAGTCACTTACTGCTCTCAAGGCATAACAATGTAAAGAAAATTGCCTCCAATTAGCACAACGATACAAGATTCCCTATTCTTAAGAAAAGAAAAATTAATTACACTCGGTTCAAGAAAATCTCTTAAAAAACAACCACGGTACGAAAAAAAACCAAAGGAAAATTGTTATAATATATGAAAAAATAAATTAAAGGATAAAAACAAAAATAAAACATATCTTTTTGAATTTTATAGTTTTTATGATTTTGTTGTATTTTTCAATAAACTATCTGCAAACACGAACTAATATAATTACTAAACTGTTACATGTCAATTAGAATGTAAAGTTATGATTATAGGCCAAAATACATAAGAAAGCAAGAAATAAATCAAATAAAGCCAATTGGCCAAAAACAAAGTAAAGCAAAAACAAAAAAATAAGAATTTCTTTAACCAACACTTAAAGAAATTGCATTGCTTCAATGCAAAGCAATAAGTACGGAGGTACAAAAGGAACTTCCTGAGGCCCTTGGCCTAGTAATCGACACCATCAGTAATGTCGAAAAACTCTTCCTCATCAGGTGGCACTTCACCCCCCTAAACGATGGTAGGCTAGGAACTCGTGTTTTCGTAATATTTTACACTTTAATTATTACATTATTGTACTTGAGTCTAATTGTTAGTACTTTGTACTTATTACGTGGTTATGTTGTGTAGGATGTGATTTCGAGTGAAGAAGCGAGTTTGGAGATAAGATGGATGAGTTGGAGCTTTGAAGTATGAGTTGAAGCCCAAGAAATTAATTCAGGATCACGTTCAAGGGTCGAGGACGAAGTCTGGATGTCAAAAAGTGAGAAAAAAGATTACTCTGAGAAAAATGCACTACCGCGCCGCTCCATGCACCGCGGAGCGCTAGTGCAAAATTCCTATGGAGTAAAAAAATAGGCCTCTGAACTTTCTCACTAATGCGGTGCATGGTGCGCCGCCCAGTGCGCTACAGTAGTATATTTTCTCGCCCAACTTATTCCACTTCGACTTGGAAAGGATAGTTTTGTCCGGGCCCATTCCTACATCGTATAAATGCATCAAAAATACGAATTTTGGAGGACTTTTGACCTTGGAAGAGCATTGGGAGTGTACAAGACTTTTGACCACTATTGACAGGAGTTTGGATTGTAACGTTAGATTGATGTTTTCTTACTCTTTAATTATATTTTTTGTCACGACCCAAATTAGAGGGCCATGACTGGCACCCGGGCCATACCTGCCGAGCACCAATGCACATTTTATCTAACTTTTCTTATTATCTATAAGGGCCAACGAGATCAATATAAATGATCCCAAACAACTAACAATGACAGATAATGGCATGAACATATATACCATGGACCGACAAGGCTATCATGAAGCTACGTCTAAGGTATGAGCTGATAAGCTGCCATGAGAGACTATACGACAAAAATCAGTCGACAAGGCCATCCAAACTATACATGAGTCGACACCTGTCTATGAGCCTCTAAACGAGCATACATGCTGCAAAATTGCCGTAACAGGGCACCGACATACCCATAATGTCTATAACAAAAATGCATACCAAGATCACGGCAAGTCCGGAGAAGGGATCTCGCCAATAACCGCTAATATGGTTGGGGAGCTTCGCCTACCTTTCTATCAGGACCTGCAGCGTCCACAAATAAAAAGGACGTCAATACGAATAAAGTACTGAGTATGTAAGGCAGGAAAGCATAAGTAAGAATAGTAATGTGAACAGGGATAGAGAATATACAACCTACAACATCTGAGTACCTCTGAGGGCTACTAACATGAAATGCATGATACACACACACACACACACACACACACACATATATTAAAACATACGCCTCTGTGGGCATTATATATATATATATATATATATATATATATATATATATATATATATATATATATATATATATATATATATTTTAAAACATACACCTCTGTGGGCATCATCATCATCATATCGTACCCAACCCCAATAGGCTCGATAAAAACGTGCCCGGCCATCATAAGACTCGGTAGAATCGTACTCGGCCACATGGAGCTCGGTAAAACCCAACTGATCGGTGGTTGCACAATAGGTGCCGTACCCAGCCGACTATACCGCGGCTCGGTAGAGTAAAATAAATACATATATATGATGCGTGCTGGACCTATTGGAATCATATTTTGAACCTTTCGGAGTGATGTAAGGTCGGTATCCTCCGTGCACATTACTAGGATTAACTTTTCATCAAGAATCTTATAAGAACCAGGAAGTACCAACGACATTGATAACATAAGAATAAGAGAAGTAACACCAGCATCAATCGTTCCATAAGAAGGGAAATAATGTAAGTAATGCTAGCTTCTAAGAGTGGAGTATCTTTGGAAGCTCGTTCATTGCATTATGTACAATCGGAGTTGTGGAAAAGAAGGAAAGGGATAGCCTCACATACATTGTATATACTGCCCAACCTCAAGCTATGAAAATGCCACGACTCCTTACTCTACAATAAGAGAAATGACACTATCGTTATCGTTTAAGCGTCGTAACTATTATGTATCAACCGTAACCTATTTTACGATGAAACGGACAACACCTTCCCTATTTGTATGACTTACCACAAGTTAACACAATCACCACACAGCCAAACAACATCAATAATAATCATATTGAGTCTCCTAAAATAGTCCACCAACCAACAACATTACTACAAGCCTTTCGATATATATCTGACAAGTCCTAGCTTCAACGACATAGCCGAAACTTGGATAATCTTAAATACATGTAGGGTAAGAGGTTCCTTACCTTTAAAAATAAATAAAAACTCCAATTTGACCTTAATTGACCACGAAATATCCCTCCAATGCTGCCACAAGAACAAGGAAGCGAAGCTAGCAATCAATTAGGGTTTTTCAGCACTACAATCACTTTAGAAGACTTGAAATCACCTAGGTTTATATTAAAACTTGAAGGAGTATTTTTATAGAACATAAACAACTTAAAAAAACCTCCCACAAGATCTGGAACGACACAAAAATCAGCAACAATAAGTAGAACAAGAAACTTATTAGCGCCATGGGATTCACGACACTTGATTTGTGTTGTTTGCCCTTTGTTTTGGTCTTGGATCATGAGAGAACCTTGAGAGAGTGTTCTTAGGGTTATATGGTCTGAATATACTGAAAACTAATGACTTAAAACTGGGTTAAGGCGTGTTATATATATCCACATGTCTTAACTGCCTATGTGGGCCCCATAGAGAGCTGCTTGGCGCAATCTCGCGAAAACGCGAATATGTCTCAACTTTGAGATCGTATCGGCAAAAGGTGTAATGTGTTGGAAACTAGACTCATACATACTCAATTTGGTGGTTAGATCACCCCTAAATTCCAAGTAAATTGGGAGAAAAGTTTAATAACATTTGATCTAAATTTTAAGTAAAATTATGAATGTAAGTTGCGACAACTTTTGTCGACTTTTGTTTCATAACTCGTTTGATTTCTAGACTTATGATACGGATATTATATGATTCAAATACCTTAAAACACGACCTCTTGGTAATATTAATCACCTCTAGATTTACCCGAAAATATGGGTTACAACATCCTTGATTCGTTTAACTTCTAATACTTGTTAATCACTCTTATACACCCTTGTATCATTAAGACCAATAGGATTAAATTCTTATCATATCAAAGATAATCTCTTCTTGAGCCTATGTAGGCTAACTTATGGCATAATCTAACGTATGCAAATATGGGTTGTAACATTTTTGATGACTTCGTCCATAATTATGGAGTAGTTTACCTTAGGATTTGAAATGATTTGGTGACTTGGTTGTTATTTATGGATTTGATTACTGTTTAATTGCTTGAATTTATTGGAGGAGCTTTAATAGATTTGTGATTTAATTCTTTATAGTGTTTGCGTAAGAGGAACATCTTATTGAATATCATTGCAACGTATGCCTTAGTTTAATTTGGTGATTCTTTGAAGTAATCGAGAGAGTTTTTTGAGTTACCGTTTAAATTAAGATTGAGAAATATTCACGAGAAGTTTCTCTTAGATCAGTCCTACCGGCAGATTCTTGCAAGTGTCATCGCATCTCACATTAGTTTATTTGAAAGATTTAGATTTGATCGAGAGAGGAGTATGAATCAGAAGTATAAGCTAATCGCTTATTGAATTCGTGAGAATCGATAGAACCTCAAGAGTGAAATATAACAATATCATATCCAGAATAACAATCTTGCACCTATCATGTCAAAACCCTTAGCTCTCACATTGATAAGAAACCAACTCTGCTAATCTCTAGTTCTTTGCAGTCAATTATCAATTGCTTTACTTTAGTAGTTAATCATAGTTCGCAGTCATTCCAAATCAAATTTTAATCATCCTGAATAGCAGTTAAACCAGAATTTTACTAGATCATTGTTTAAATCCAATCCTTATCGAGACGATAAATTTAACTATACTACCTTTGGCTAGCGAGTATCAATTTCGTCTTGTGTTTTGCGTTCGTCTCCAAGTGTGATGTCCCAAAATTCCACCGGAGCCGTGATGATGCCTAACACTACTTGCTAGGAAAGTCAACGACAGATATGCGGAATAAAATTTGACAATAATAAAAAATAGTCTCAAATAGCCAATAACATAAAATCAAGTCATATGTCAATACAACTGAAACCAACCCAAAATCTTGTGTCACCAAATACATGAGATCTATGAAGTACTAATTCAAAGTCTAAACAAAATATAATATTGTCCGAATAACTAAACAGTAGTAATAATAGATAAAGGAGGGGACTTCAAGGCTTGCAAATAGAGCTGCAGTGCAACCTCAAAATCATCAAGCAAATCCGGATAAACAACTCACTAGGCACCACATCTATCAGCAACACCTAGATCTGCATACGAAGTGCACAATGTAGTATGAGTACAATCGACCTTATGTACTCAAGAAATAGCAAGCTTGGCCTCGGAGTAAGCAGTGACGAGGTTGGCAAAGTCGGATGCTCACTTTCAACAGCCAACAATACCAATAACATTAGAATAATGGCATATATGGAAAAATAGCTTAAATAATAACAGGCTCAACTCTAACACAATAATAGGAGAAATATGCATGATTTTTAGGAATATTAGTTAAGGCGTCAACTCTTCTACAAAAATCACTTAGACAGATATTTATCAAGGTAAACCATGATTTCAAGCTCTAAACATCAAGTAGAGACACTAATACTAATTAGCATGAGGAAAATACAAATCTATGCATGCACGTCAAATATATATTCCAAATTAACAATATCACAGTTTAATCATCAAGTATACACAATCTCAGCATATTCGTAGTACCTGGTACAAGGAGCCCTCAATCATGCTCTCAGCACTATCATAGTGCCTGGCACAATACCCCTGAATCATACTCTCAGCACTCTCATGGTGTCTGGCACAATGCCCTGAATTATCTCTCACATACACACACAGCACAGAACGAGTGCCTGCATAAGTTCCTCACTTAGCACATATCGTGTGCTTGCACTCAAAGTAACATGGGTTATTACCTAACACCGAAGATGCAGATCCTAGCCTAAGTGCTAACGGGATCAAAGTCAAAGATCAATTTCACTCAACCTAATTTGAGGCCTTGACGCAAGCGTCACCGCATAATCAATATCAATAAGGATTTATGGCCCAAGATCAGTCATCAATCCGCTCAATATGGTTCTATGGACCAAAATCAATAATCAGTCTCCTCAAATCTCAGTATGCCAATATCTCACAATACCATAATCAAAATACAACATGAAATATACCAACGTAAACTCGTGCCACACAAACAAGGTTGCTAACAACATGTGAGATAACATATAAAGAGTGCATAGGGATAGAGATATAATATGCAGAGATAATATCATGACTGAAAATTATGATTACGGCTATGGCAAATAGCTCAATGTAGCAAAAATAGCCCTATCATGTCTCAAACAAATAAGTAGATAGCCTAGACATGATTACTACTGTTGCACCCTATTTTGCATAAGTCAAAATAATGTACAACTTATAGTACTCTACAAGGTTATTTGGAGTTTAGAGTCACCATCTAATGTTTAAGGTACACTAGGACACCTATATTATACTATATAATGTACGCTTCGACTATGGTCCACGAAACCATTTAGAATCTGAGTAAGGGTTCAAGTTATCTCGAGGGGAAGATGTTAGGCATCCCTCAAGATCCACAAAATATGGTTCCTATAGACTCAATCAAATAAATGAGGGAAGGTTCAAAAGAATGATTAATTTGACATATACAAAGAACAGCAGAGTAGCTTTAATGAAGAATGATTGAACAAGAATGTCACATGGTGAAAGATAAATATTTATGTATGATAAATTATATACAAAAGGAAAATAAAGTATATGAGAATTATATTTTTATAAATTGATAAAATGAAAAGCAAATATGTAGTAACAAGTGAAGTATTTTGTAAATTAACTAGATGAATTGTAGCTCAATGTATTGACTAGACAGGTCGTTTTGAGTATTGTAGTTCCATTCCCCCATTTATTACTTATTCTATGTTCGTTTGTTGTTATGCGACTTGCCGGGGTGGTTGGTTTGGTTCCGGGGATGTTTTGGAATGGATTGAGACACTTAGTCCCAAGGTTGGAAGCCTAAGTTGAAAGAGTTGACTTTTGTGTCAATGACCCAGAATGGAGTTTTGATGGTTCCGATAGCTTCGTATGGTGATTTTGCACTTAAGAGTGTGTCCGGATATTGATTTGGAGGTCCGTAGGTCATTTTGGCTTGAATTGGCAAAAGTTGAAAAGTTGAGAAGTTTGACCGAGAGTTGACTTTGTTATGTCCGGGCTTTGATTTTAGTTCTGGGAGTTGGAATAGGTCCTTTGTGTCATTTATTACTTGTATGCAAAAATTCAGGTCAATCGGAGTCGTTTTGGTGTGTTTCAGCATTGGCTGGTGAAGTTGGAAGTTCAATAGTTCATTAGGCTTGAATTAGGGTGTGATTTGTATTTTCGATGTTGTTTCATATGATTTGAGGGTTTGACTAAGTTCGTATGATGTTTTAGGATGTGTTTTTATGTTTGGATGAGGTCTGGGGCCTTGAGTTAGATTCAGATTGATTGTGGATTGAGTTTGGCCTTGTAAAGCTGCAGAATTTCTGGTGTCTAGTTTCCTTATACGCGTTCGCGAGAGAGGTCTTGCGTTCGTCGAAGTGTATCTGGGTGGCAGGTGAAGTTTGTTCTTCGCGTTCATGAAGAAGGTCATTCGTTCCCGAAAGTACAGGGAGTTTGTGCATCGCGATCGTGAGAGGGGAGTCGCGTTCGCGTAGAAGGATGAGGCAGGTGGTTCACCAGGCTTGTAAGCTTTCGCGTTCGCGGGAGATGGTTCGCGTTCGCGTAGTCATGAGTTCTTTGTTCATCGCGTTCGCGAGGGAGTTCTCGCATTCGCGTAAGAGGATTTTTGGGCAGATGAGGTTTTGTGCTTCGCGAACGTGATGCACTCTGCATTCGCGAAGAAGGACGTCTGGGCAGATTATATAATTCCAAAAATGAGGGTTAGAGTATTATTTCACATGTGGACTTTGGGAGCTCAGATTGAGGCGATTCTTGAAGGGATTTTCAAGGAATTAGTTTAGGTAAGTGATTCTAACTCGCATTTGGTTAATATACATGAATCTATCATTGTTTTTACCATTTAATTAGTGTTTTGGGTTGGAAAAATTGGAAAAAATTGTAGAAACTTCATAAACTATATTTTGAGGATTTGATAGGTGATTTGAGGTCGGAATTGGATGATTTTTGGTATGGTTGGACTCATTATTGAATGGATGTTTGAATTTTGTAAATTTTGCCAAATTCTGAGTGTGGGCCCGGGTTGACTTTTTGACGTTTGTTGAAGAACTTAGCTTTATCATGTGGAATCAATTTCTATAGCTTGTATTGATTGTATTAAGTTGCTTGTGGCTAGATTCGAGTCGTTCGGAGGCCAATTCACGAAGCAAGGGCTTGTTGGAGTTGTGATTTGCGGGATTTGAGGTATGTAACACTTCTAAACTTGGGTCTTAGGGTATGAATCTCTGAAATACGTGTTGTGTGGATGGTACTGAGGTGACACACGTGCTAGGTGACATGCGTGTGGGAATGCACCGTGGAAATTATGACTCGGTTGATTCCGTGGTACCGTGTAGTTATCAAACCTTGTTGCCATTCATGTAATCCCTACGTGTTAGAGTAATTGAGCTACAATCTATGTTAGAAACCATGTTTAGTCTATATGCTTATTTTTTTGGGACTCACTAAGGTCATTTTTGCTGTTAAACTATTTGCTTAAATTGCAATTATGTACTCAGTCACATCCATCATTTGCATATCATATCTCGGTCTTTGTTGTCATTTATTGTTACATCTTGTATCATTGTTTACGCTGATTGGCATGAGATTTGTGAGCCAGAGAGACTAGAGAGATAGATGACTGAGTTGGGGCCTGAGAGCCGTGTTGTGAGTGAGGTTGTGCATAGGGCTGCACGCGGCTGCAGACCTTGTTGGCTTTATAGATATTATTATTATGAATCGGGCCGCACACCGCAGCATGCCTCATAGGCTTTATCTATTATTATGGAATCGGGCTGCACGCGGCTGCAGGCCTTCTTCGCTTTATACATATTATTATTATGAATCAGGTTGCACGCCGCAGCATGCCTCATAGGCTTTATCTATTATTATGGAATCGGGTTGCACGCAGCAGTATGCCATATTGGCTTTATATTAGTGCTTGGGCAGGATCCGCCCCTCAGAGGCTAACATACCAGCAGTGAGCGCAGGTACTGTACAGTGCTGAGCGATTAAGATTGACGAGTGGGAGTGTGAGACAGTGAGATTGAGTACTCTAAGAGTGTGAGTACATGAGTTTATCACTTTGATGCATTACATATGACATGCACATTTGACATGTAGACATATAGATGTAACATTCCTCATATCAGTGATATTTGGCATATTTTATCAGTGTTGAGCTTAAACTATAAACTTGAAAGCATGTCTACATTTTTGTACTGTGTACGAATTGATTATGGGATTTCTTTGAGTTATTAATGTCATTTCCCTGTTATATCTGTATTGTTATTATCTGGATTTGGACTGTACCTTTTTGAGCTCGTCACTGCTTTCAGCCCAAGTTTAGTCCTGTTACTTATTGAGTACGCCGGGTCGGTTGTACTCATACAATACTCTGCACTTCGTGTGCAGATCCAGGTACATCTAGACCCGGTGGTAGCTAGACTTGGAGCATTTCCTGCTTGGAGACTTTTGAGGTAGCTGCTTGGCGGCCGCATACCTTGACTCTCCTTCTTTTCATTTTACTTAGCACTGTTCTATCTTTCTGTACAGTTGTATTAGAAGTTTTGTGTGAGACCCCATGTTAAGTTTTGAAGCCAAGCAAGTTGCAAAATAAAGGTCGGCGAAAGTTATCATAAATTTCTCTAATAAATTTTCTAAACTTTGGGTCAAATTTATCAGACCATTTCTCCCAATATATAGAGATTTATGGGATCCACGACCTACCGAATCGAAGGTCTACGTGTCTAGTTTTCAACCAAAAATAACTCACATCAAACTAACATCGGAGTAAAAAGTTATGATCGTTTTACTACAGACTATCCAGGCTGAAACCGGGTCGCGAACCGGGTCGGGTCAAGCAAGTAGTATAAGTCGGCAAGTTCGACTTTTCAGACCTAAAAACATTTCACTTCGTTCTAAAACAGTAAGCAAGCTTAAGAGAAGGGTCCATGATGTCCTTGAGTGATTAAGGTGCGTTTTTAACGATTTCTACCGTTAAAATTTACCCCCGTGCCTAGAAGCGTAATCTCTACGCTTTGCAATCATTTCCCCCTTCTATTAGCTATGTTTGGAGCTATTCTTAGAAGATAGGAATTTGATATCCTTGCTGGTTTTTCAGGTTTATGTCATTTTGTCGGCTTTCTTTACTATATGTCTAGATATATGAATTCTTATTCATCCTTGGGTTGTGTGGCTAAATAAAAAAAGATTTAAAAGTCGAGTTAAGTTTTAAAGCTTATTCAAAAAAAAGAAAGCATACAAGGTTCCATGAAACAATTGTATGCGATACGAATGTGATTATGAGATCATGAGAATAAGAGTACCTATGAGCCAAGATTGGCTAAGTTCTTGTTATGGCCTACTATGTGCATACAAAGTTCATATCATACATAGCATATTATGCATGGACTTCGAGCTATAATCGGAGGTAAGGGCCCTAATTTCCCGAAAAACTATATATATTGTACAGATGGCCACGGGTTGGCAATATGATACCGGTTAGCTACCGGAAGAGACCGCCATTGCTAGCATTTGGTTGAGTATGTCATGCATTTGCATTACTATATATGTATTCACGACATATGATTACACGAACATTTCCATGCATATTTGATTACTATGAAGTAGGATATCGGCCATGGAGGCTATCAGAGTTTCAGTGTCAAGTGGTATCTCTATTACTTCGTTTACATCAGCTATGTATGACTCTACTGCCTGCCTTACATGCCAATACATTTTTACTCGTACTGATGTACCGTTGCCTGGGGACACTGCATTTTTGTTACGTGCATGCAGGTCTAGATAGGGACTCTGATCGACTCTTCCGCTAGGAGTTCGAGGTTCAGCTTTGAGTTGGTAACCTCCACCTCTTCCTGGAGCTTACATAGATTGGTTGCTTTTGTTATACAGTTTGGGTATAGTCGGGGCCTTGTCTCGACGGTGCTTGTGACATTCTTAGAGGCTATTGTGGACACAGTATTCTGGGTTTCTTTTTTTTTTTTTTAGCTTTCAGTCTCCAGCCCATAGGCTTGGCATGTATATATATGTGTGTAGGCATGTATGTCTCCAATCGCGGCCTCGTCGGTCAGCTAGTACTTTATTATTTTGGCTCGTCTACCTTTGTTATATGGCTTATTGTTATTCANATATATATATATATATATATATATATATATATGAAGAGCTCGGAGCGCTCGGAACACAGGGACATGTTCTTTTAGGTATTGATACACTATACTATACTATGCACTAAGTATTAGTACATTAGCTAATATTATATCGAATATAGCTTTATATATATATATATATATATTTATATTAATTGATATAAGTCGAGAAGTTTTAATTTATTGTTAATATATATACATGCATATGAGTAGGTTATAAGTCGATGAATCACTTTACAAGTGTATCAATACCTAAAATAACCCGTCCCTGTGTTCCGAGCGCTTCATGTTCTTATATATATATATATATATATATATATATGTGAGACCCCATGTTAAGTTTTGAAGCCAAGCAAGTTGCAAAATAAATGTCGGCGAAAGTTATCATAAATTTCTCTAATAAATTTTTTAAACATTGGGTCAAATGTATCAGACAATTTCTCCCAATATATATATATATTTATGGGACCCACGACCTACCGAATTGAAGTTCTACGCGTCTAGTTTGTAACCAAAAAAATCTCACATCAAACCGACATCGGAGTAAAAAGTTATGATCGTTTTACTGCAGACTATCCAGGCTGAAACCGGGTCGCGAACCGGGTCGGGTCAAGCAAGTAGTATAAGTCGGCAAGTTCGACTTTTCAGACCTAAAAATATTTCACTTTCGTTCTAAAACAGTAAGAAAGCTTAAGAGAAGGGTCCATGATGTCCTTGAGTGATTAAGGTGCGTTTTTAACGATTTCTACCGTTAAAATTTGCCCCCGTGCCTAGAAACGTAATCTCTACGCTTTGCAATTGTTTCCCCCTTCTATTAGCTATGTTTGGAGCTATTCTTAGAAGATAGGAATTTGATATCCTTGCTGGTTTTTCAGGTTTTATGCTTGGTTTTCCAAGGTAATCATCTTGGAACTCTTTTATGATCATTTTTATAAAATTCTACGGACGTTTCGTCAAGTTAGGGTTATATGACAAATCTGCCGATTTAAACTCAATAATGAACGGTTATAAGTGCGTATATGCTGTATATATATATAGTGTTTGCGAAGCTTAGGACGTAAGGAACAACTTCTGTGAAGGAACTACAGGCATTCGGACGTTCGTTGGAAAGGTATGTTAAGGCTAAGCTCTGTCCTTCTTTTTAGCACGAATTCTGGGAAATTCCTAAGACATCAAATGTGATACTTTACTATTTTATTGTTAGAAAGACTTTCTGTGAAAGGCATTGGGATTGTAGCTGGAGTATTTTCATGATGCTATTAGGTTGATATTCCACTCATTCAGTTAAATAGGGTATTCGACATCTATATATGTCATTTTCTCAACTTTCTTTACTATATGTCTAGATATATGAATTCTTATTCATCCTTGGGTTGTGTGGCTAAATAAAAAAAAAGATTTAAAAGTCGAGTTAAGTTTTCAAGTTTATTCAAAAGAAAAGAAAGCATACAAGGTTCCACGAAACAATTATATGCGATATGAATGTGATTATGAGATCATGAGAATAAGAGTACCTATGAGCCAAAATTGGCTAAGTTCTTGTTATGGCCTACTATGTGCATACAAAGTTCATATCATACATAGCATATTATGCATCGACTTCGAGCTATAATCGGAGGTAAGGGGCCTAATTGACCGAAAAACTATATATATTGTATAGATGGCCATGGGTTGGCAATATGATACCGGTTAGCTACCGAAAGAGACCTCCATCGCTAGCATTTGGTTGGGTATGTCATGCATTTGCATTACTATATATGTATTCACGACATACGATTACACGAACATACCATGCATATTTGATTACTATGAAGTAGGATATCGGCCATGGAGGCTATCAGAGTTTCAGTGTCAAGTGGTATCTCTATTACTTCGTTTACATTAGCTATGTATGACTCTACTGCCTGCCTTACATACCAGTACATTTTTACTCGTACTGATGTCCCGTTGCCTGGGGACACTGTATTTTTATTTCATGCATGCAGGTCTAGATAGGGACTCTGATCGACCCCTCCGCTAGGAGTTCGAGGTTCAGCTGTGAGTTGGTAACCTCCACCTCTTCCTGGAGCTTACATAGAATGGTTACTTTTGTTATACAGTTTAGGTATAGTCGGGGCCTTGTCTCGACGGTGGTTGTGACACTCTTAGAGGCTATTATGGACACAGTATTCTGGGTTTCTTTTTTTTTTTGTAGCTTTCAGTTTCCAGCACATAGGCTTGGCATGTATATATATGTGTGTAGGCATGTATGTCTCCAATCGCGGCCTCGTCGGCCAGCTAGTATTTTATTATTTTGGCTCGTCTACCTTTGTTATATGGCTTATTGTTATTCAGGTCATGACCTTAGTGGTCCAGGCTTAGTATTTCAGATGTTGTGCTGCCCGATCTGTTGGGCCCTCAGTTTAGTTAGCTAGTACGTTTAGTGGCTAACTCGATCGAATATAGTATCGAGTGCCAGTCATGCCTCCCCTAGTTTGGGGCGTGACAAACTTGGTATCAGAGCAGGTCGTATCCCAGGGAGTCCACAAGCTGTGTCTAGTAGAGTCTTGCTTATGGGTGTGTTGTGCACCACACTTATAATCAGGAGGCTATGAGGCATTTAGGAATGGTTACGTTTCTTTCAATTAATAAATCGTGTTATAGAGCGAAGTTATAAGAACATATGAAATCTAAATCGTGCTTTGTGTTTCTTATCTAACAGAATACCTACGCTCAGGATATGGCACAGCGAGAGATAGGTATGGATCCGGGGGAAGGTACCAGTCGTTCCCCACCAGGTCAGAGGGATGGATTTCCCTTAGAGGCACACAGTGAGTCTCCAGTACCCCTAGTTTCAGCTTCCCCAGCCCGTGTTGGAGCCCCGATAGATGCAGTACCCGCAGCCTCACCAGTTCCATTAGTACCTATGGCAGCTAGAGACACAGGACCTCCAGCACCTGTTGTCCCCCAATCAGAGACTGGAGAGCAAGGGATGAGGGAGGCAGTTCAGTTGCTGACTAGGATGGTTTCTATTCATGAGCTACAGCTAGAGTCGGGAGCAGATTCCCGAAGAGTTCGGACAGGAAGCTCGACGGTACGAGAGTTTCTTCACTTGGCCCCTCCATTATTTACAGGATCCAGTTCCACTGAGGATCCCCAGGACTTTATAGACGAAATGTATAGAGTATTGAGGGTGATGCATGCCTCCGTCACCGAGGCTGTGGAGTTGGCTTCTTTTCGACTACGTGATGTAGCTGTCCTATGGTATGAGGCATGGGAGAGATCTAGAGGACCTAATGCTCCGCCAGCAGAGTGGGAGGACTTCTCTGAGGCTTTTCTAGCCCATTATTTGCCACAGGAGGTTCGGGAGGCCCTTCTTAACCAGTTTCTTAACCTGAAGCAGGGGGATATGAGTGTGAGGGATTATAGCCATA
Organism: Nicotiana obtusifolia; assembly: GCA_002018475.1. Classification (NCBI taxonomy): domain Eukaryota; kingdom Viridiplantae; phylum Streptophyta; class Magnoliopsida; order Solanales; family Solanaceae; genus Nicotiana; species Nicotiana obtusifolia. The sequence goes on along the minus strand of MCJB01044993.1, from coordinate 116,362 downwards.
AGTTTAATTCTTTGGCAAGGTATGCACCAGATATCGTACGTACCATGAGGGCTAGAATTCATCATTATGTGAATGGTTTGGGGGATCATCTGATTAGAGATTATAGGGTAGCATCCCTATCGGATGATGTAGATATTTCCCGCATACAGGCTTTCGCTCAGACTACAGAGGACCTTTCCCGTCGGATTCGTGATACTCGTAGGGATAGAGAGAAGAGTAAGAGGGCTCGTACTACAGGGTTTTATAGGGAGCCACGGGGTGATCTTAGGCCCCCACCCCATCTATATCCACCTCGGTCAGCAGGTAGTATCCCACCCCAGATGCAGGGCCAACGGTTTGATCGATATATTCAGTTGAGACCGGGGCAGAACTCAGGCCAGCCTGAGGGCCGTCGACAGGAGCGTTCTGCACAAATGAGACAGCCTACTCCTCCATGTACTTAGTGCGATAAGCTGCACACCGGGCAGTGTAGACAGGGTTCGAGTGCATGTTATCATTGTGGGCAGACAGGACATTTTATTAGTCGGTGCCCGGGGTTAGGGAGAGGTGCACCAGCTCAGCCTTCAGGATCCACAGCAGCCTCTTCGCCCTCAGTCCGTGCTCCCCGACCAGGTCCACAGTCTACTCAGGGCCGTGGTAGGGGGAGAGGTGGAGGAGACACCTCATGTTCTAGTGATGGCCAGAACCGCTTTTATGCATTCATAGGCCGACAGGATTCAGAGGCATCCCCAGATGTTGTCACGGGTATATTGACAATACATTCTCATGCCATTTATGCATTGATAGATCCTGGTTCTACATTTTAATATATTATTCCATTTATTACTGGTAAGCTTGACATGAGATCTGAGTTGTTGTCACAGTCAGTTGAGGTGTCTACTCCAGTTGGCGACTCTGTTGTAGCTAATCATGTCTATCGAGGTTGTACGGTGTTAATTAATGACCGTCCAACCTCTGTTGATTTAGTTGAATTAGTTATGTTAGACTTTGATGTCATTATGGGTATGGATTGGTTGGCATCTTGTTATGCCAATATCGATTGTCGTGCAAAGTTGGTCCGATTTCATTTTCCTGGTGAGCCTGTCCTTGAGTGGAAAGGTAATGCAGCTACGCCCAAGGGTAAGTTTATTTCCTACCTTAGGGCTCGGAAGTTTATTGCTAAAGGCTGTATATACCATCTGGTTCATGTCAGGGATATAGATAAGGAGCCAGCGACTCTTCAGTCGATTCCTATTGTGAATGAATTCCCGACGGTATTCCCTGACAAGCTTCCAGGAATTCCTCCCGAAAGGGAAATAGATTTCGCTATAGATTTGCTTCCTGATACACAGCCTATATCCATTCCTCCCTATAGAATGGCTCCTACAGAGCTAAGGGAATTGAAGGAACAACTGAAGGACTTGCTTAATAAAGGCTTTATTAGGCCAAGTACATCACCGTGGGGTGCTCCGGTGCTCTTTGTTCGAAAGAAAGATGGCTCCTTGCGGATGTGTATTGACTACAGGCAACTAAATAAAGTCACTATCAAGAATAAGTATCCTCTTCCACGAATTGATGATTTGTTCGACCAGTTACAAGGTGCCAAATGCTTTTCGAAGATCGACTTGCGATCCAGTTATCATCAGCTATGAGTCAGGGATATTGATATCCCAAAAACAGCATTTAGGACGAGGTATGGCCATTTTGAATTCCTTGTCATGTCTTTCGGGCTTACAAATGCCCCGGCAGCCTTTATGGATCTTATGAATCGGGTATTCAAACCATTCTTAGATGAATTTGTGATTGTGTTTATTGATGACATCCTGATATATTCACGATCGGAAGCCGAGCATGCGGACCACTTGCGAGCTACATTGCAGACTCTCCAGAACTACAGGCTATATGCTAAATTCTCTAAATGTGAATTTTGGCTAACTTCTGTAGCTTTTCTTGGTCATGTTATTACCGGCGATGGTATCAAGGTGGATGGCCAAAAGATTGAAGCTGTGATGAGTTGGCCGAGGCCCTTGAATCCGACAGAGGTTCGTAGCTTTTTAGGCTTGACAGGATATTACGAAGGTTTGTGGAGGGATTTTCCTCTATCTCTGCACCATTGACGAAACTGACACATAAGGGAGCTAAGTTTTAGTGGAATGAGGCATGTGAACAAAGTTTTCAGGAACTAAAGAAAAGGCTTACGACGGCACCTATCTTGACTCTTCCGAATGGCACCGAGGGTTATGTTGTATATTGTGATGCCTCGAGAATTAGCCTAGGTTGTGTTCTTATGCAGCATGGTAAGGTTATCGTGTACGCCTCTAGACAGCTGTGGAAACATTAACAGAACTATCCTATGCACGATCTTGAGTTAGCCGCAGTTGTCTTCGCCTTAAAGATTTGGCGGCATATCTATATGGGGTTCATATTGATGTTTTCACTAACCACCAGAGCCTTTATTATTTATTTAAACAGAGGGAGCTGAACCTACGACAAAGAAGATGGCTAGAATTACTAAAGGACTATGATGTTGATATTTTATATCATCCCGGCAAAGCTAATATTGTTGCTGATGCCCTTAGCCGGAAGTCCATGGGCAGTCTAAGCCATGTTGAAGCTGATAAGGTCAAGATGACCAAATATCTATGCCAGCTAGCTAATTTGCAGGTGCGTTTGGTAGACGCAGAGGGTGGACGCATTCTCGTTCATAATACAGCAAAATCTTCTTTTGTTACTGAAGTGAAAGAGCGACAACACGATGATCCTGAGCTTATAAAACTGAGGGAAAGTATTCCATAGCAGCGACAACCTTTATTTGAGTTAACTAGAGATGGAGTCCTTAGATACCAGGGCCGCTTATGTGTACCGACAGTTGGAGAGCTCCGCGCCAAGATTCTTTCGGAGGCCCATTATTCTAGATATGCAGTTACCCCGGAGCGACAAAGATGTATCGGGACCTTCGACAGATCTATTGGTGGAATGGCATGAAAAAAGATATCGCGGAGATGGTAGCCCAATGTCCCAATTGCCAGCAAGTTAAAGCCGAACATCAGAGGCCTGGAGGCCTAACTTAGTATATTGAACTTCCAATATGGAAATGGGACATGATAAATATGGAATTCATCATTGGTTTACCTCGTACTCCACGGAACTATGATTCTATTTGGGTAATTATTGATAGGCTTACAAAATCTGCTCATTTCCTGCCAGTCAGGACGACATATTCAGCCGAGGATTATGCCAAGCTTTACATTCGAGAGATTGTTCGCCTTCACGGAGTACCATTATCTATTATCTCTGATCGAGGGGCTTAATTTACAACACATTTTTGGAAATCTTTCAGAAGGGTCTAGGAACGCAGGTAAATCTTAGCACCACTTTTCATCCACAAACTGATGGACAGGCAGAGCGTACTATTCAGATAGTTGAGGATATGTTACGTGCTTGCGTGCTAGATTTTAAAGGAAGTTGGGATGATCATTTACCTCTTATTGTGTTCGCTTATAATAACAGCTTCCAAGCTAGTATTCAGATGGCCCCTTACGAAGCACTATACGGGCGGAAGTGTAGGTCGCCGATCGGTTGGTTCGAGGTCGGGGAAGCAGAGTTGCTAGGTCCTAATTTAGTCCAGCAAGAAATGGAAAAGGTAAAACTTATTAGAGACCGGCTCTATACAGCACAAAGTCGGCAGAAGTCTTATGCAGATGTTCGACGACGAGACTTAGAGTTTGATCTAGGAGATTGGGTTTTCCTGAAAATATCGCCTATGAAGGGCGTCATTAGATTTGGAAAGAAGGGGAAGCTCAGCCCCAGGTATGTTGGATTGTATAAGATTATTCGAAGGATTGGTAAGGTGGCGTACGAGCTTGATTTGCCTTCAGAATTGGGAGCAGTCCATCTTGTGTTTCATGTATCTATGTTGCGAAAGTGCATTGGAGATCCTTCACGTATTACGTCCATGGAAGATATCCACATTGCTAAAGACTTATCTTATGCAGAGGTACCAATAGCTATTTTAGATCGGCAGGTAAGAAAGCTTCGAACTAAAGAAGTGGCTTCCGTGAAAGTGTTATGGCTAAATAACAACATCGAGGAAATGACCTGGGAAGCTGAGGAGGAAATGAGGAAGAAGTATCCCCACCTATTTATGACTTAAGGTGAGTCACATTTAAATTTCTTATTGCGAAATAGCTATACGAAGCCTGGTAGTTGGCATCTTCAGAATTAGATTTATGATCTGCAATGTAACAAATATAGCCTTGTAAATAACGTATTAGCCGAAAAAGAAATGAAACCAAGGAATTGACTTGACCCATTCGCGGACGAATGTTCTTAAGGGGGGGAGACTGTGAGACCCCATGTTAAGTTTTGAAACCAAGCAAGTTGCAAAATAAAGGTCGGCGAAAGTTATCATAAATTTCTCTAATAAATTTTCTAAACTTTGGGTCAAATGTATCAGACCATTTATCCCAATATATAGAGATTTATGGGACCCACGACCTACCGAATCGAAGGTCTACGCGTCTAGTTTGAAACAAAAAAAAACTCACATCAAACCGACATCGGAGTAAAAAGTTATGATCGTTTTACTGCAGACTATCCAGGGTGAAATCGGGTCGCGAACCGGGTCGGGTCAAGCAAGTAGTATAAGTCGGCAAGTTCGACTTTTCAGACTTAAAAACATTTCACTTTCGTTCTAAAACAGTAACAAAGCTTAAGAGAAGGGTCCATGATGTCCTTGAGTGATTAAGGTGTGTTTTTAACGATTTCTACCGTTAAAATTTACCCCCGTGCCTAGAAACGTAATCTCTACGCTTTGCAATCGTTTCCCCCTTCTATTAGCTATGTTTGGAGCTATTCTTAGAAGATGGGAATTTGCTATCCTTGCTGGTTTTTCAGGTTTTATGCTTGGTTTTCCAAGGTAATCATCTTGGAACTCTTTTATGATCATTTTTACAAAGTTCTACGGACGTTTCGTCAAGTTAGGGTTATATGGCAAATCTGCCGATTTAAACTCAATAATGAACTGTTTATAGGTGCGTATAAGCTGTATATATATAGTGTTTGCGAAGCTTAGGATGTAAGGAAAAACTTCTGTGAAGGAACTACAGGCATTCAGACGTTCGTTGGAAAGGTATGTTAAGGCTAAGGTCCGTCCTTCTTTTTAGCACGAATTCTGGGAAATTCCTAAGACATCAAATGTGAGATTTTACTATTTTATTGTTAGAAAGACCTTCTGTGAAAGGCATTAGGATTGTAGCTGGAGTATTTTCGTGATGCTATAGGTTGATATTCCACTCATTCAGTTAAATAGGGTATTCGACATCTATATATGTCATTTTGTCGGCTTTCTTTACTATATGTCTAGATATATGAATTCTTATTCATCCTTGGGTTGTGTGGCTAAATAAAAAAAGATTTAAAAGTCGAGTTAAGTTTTCAAGCTTATTCAAAAGAAAAGAAAGCATACAAGGTTTCACGAAATAATTGTATGCGATACGAATGTGATTATGAGATCATGAAAATAAGAGTACCTATGAGCCAAGATTGGCTAAGTTCTTGTTATGGCCTACTATGTGCATACAAAGTTCATATCACACATAGCATATTATGCATGGACTTCGAGCTATAATCGGAGGTAAGGGGCCTAATTGCCCGAAAAACTATATATATTGTACAGATGGCCACGGGTTGGCAATATGATACCGGTTAGCTACCGGAAGAGACCGCCATTGCTAGCATTTGGTTGGGTATGTCATGCATTTGCATTACTATATATGTATTCATGACATACGATTACACGAACATACCATGCATATTTGATTACTATGAAGTAGGATGTCGGCCATGGAGGCTATCAGAGTTTCAGTGTCAAGTGGTATCTCTATTACTTCGTTTACATCAGCTATGTATGACTCTACTGCCTGCCTTACATACCTGTACATTTTTGCTCGTACTAATGTCCTGTTGCCTGGGGACACTGCATTTTTGTTTCGTGCAAGCAGGTCTAGATAGGGACTCTGATTGACCCCTCCGCTAGGAGTTCGAGGTTCAGCTGTGAGTTGGTAACCTTCACCTCTTCCTGGAGCTTACATAGAATGGTTACTTTTGTTATACAGTTTGGGTATAGTCGGGGCCTTGTCTCGACGGTGCTTGTGACACTCTTAGAGGCTATTGTGGACACTGTATTCTGGGTTTCTTTTTTTTTTTTTGTAGCTTTCAGTCTCCAGCCCATAGGCTTGGCATGTATATATATGTGTGTAGGCATGTATGTCTCCAATCGCGGCCTCGTCGGCCAGCTAGTACTTGATTATTTTGGCTCGTCTACCTTTGTTATATGGCTTATTGTTATTCAGGTCATGACCTTAGTGGTCCAGGCTTAGAATTTCAGATGTTGTGCTGCCCGATCTGTTGGGCCCTCAGTTTAGTTAGCTAGTACGTTTAGTGGCTAACTCGATCGAATATAGTATCGAGTGCCAGTCGTGCCTCCCTTATTTTGGGGCGTGACATTTTGACTGTGTTGACATTTAGTAGCTCATGTACTTGGTGACACCCAAATTTTGGGTGATTCTGTAGTTGAGTCGCAATTGTTCTTATCAGTATTTACGAGATTTTTCACAGTTAAACTTATTACCTCATTCTTTTAATTTGAAATAAGTAGTTATTTTGTGATTGTCGGCTTGCCTAGTACTGTGATAAGCGTCACTACGGTGTGATAAGTTGAGTCTTGCGAATCGATACGGAGATATCTGTACTTATCTTCGAGAGGTTACCGAACCATTAGAAAAACTTCACTTTCTTATATTCTTGTTGTGCAGATTTGTTGATTCTGAAAACTAAACTTCTATTATTCTATTCTCTCATAGATGGTGTAGACATGTGCTACCAGATCGGGCGGACTGCCTCCAGTATCACCAGCCAGGGCCCCGAGAGGCTAGGGCCACGATAGAGGCCAAGGTGAAGCTCATACAACAGTTAGAGCAGCACCTGTGGAGCCACCAGTTGCTCCAACTCAGGAGTAGATACCGGATGTGGTTGAGTCAGTGGGACTAGCTCAGGCACCAGCTGTGCCCATTGTGATTCCAAGCCTTCAAGAGGCTTTGGCCCGGATATTGACTGTATGCACTAGCCTTGCTCAGGCGATTTCAGTTCCGGCCGCACCAGCCATTTCTCAGTGGGAGATGCTTAGACTCCTGTCGCCTGTACTCTAGAGTAGGTAGTTCAGGGACTATAGACATCGGGTGTACTACCAGCCCAGCTGGTTGCAGCGGCTCAGGCCCCTGTTGATCCACTTATGAGTGACGAGGAGTAGAAGATACTTGAGAGCGATTTGGGAGGCTCAGGCCTCCAAAGTTTAGTGGGGCTGAGTCGGAGGATGCTCAGGATTTCTTAGACTGATGCCAGCGGATCCTTTACACGGCGGGTATTCTGGAGACTAGTGGAGTCTCATTTACTACTTTTCAGCTGTTGGGGGCAGTCTTTAGATGGTGGGCGGCCTATGAGTTGAGCAGGCCAGCCGGCACTACACCACTTACGTGGCACGAGTTCTCAGTTCTCTTCTTAGAGAAGTTTGTTCCACAAACCCGCAAGGAGGAGCTGTGGAGGCAGTTTGAGCAGCTACGCGAGGAGGGTATGTCAGTGACCCAATATGAGATGAGATTCTCAGAGTTGGCTCGTCACATGATCTACTTGGTTCCCAAAGAGATGGAGAAGATTAGGAGGTTCATTGATGGCCTCAACTATAGATTATGTTTAGTTATGACTGGGGAGATTGCATCAGGTGCTAGGTTTGATGAGGTGGTTAATATTGCTAGGCAACTAGAGCAGGTCCGTAGTTAGGAGCGTGAGGAGAGGGAGGCCAAGAGGCCTCGTGGTTCAGGTGGTTTCAGCGGTGTGTCTTTTGGGAGACAGTCTTACCACAACAGGGGTCGTCCTTATAGGCCCGCTCAGACGGCTCATCCGGTTTATCGTGGTGCATAAGCTAGCCATGGTTTATACAGTGCTCGTCTGGGTCAGTTATCTCTCAGTGCCCTCCCAGCTCAGATTTAATCTTGTGCTCCGTCAGTTTAGGGTACATCTGTGCCAGGTCCTTCTAGTAGTTAACTAGTTCTCGAGGTCCGATTCAGTCTCCACCACCATTGACGAATCAAAGTTGCTACGAGTGTGGGGAGTTTGGACATGTGAGAGGTATTGTCCCCGTCTCTTGGGAGGTCCAGTTCATCTGAGGGGTCAGGTTATGACTTCCGAACCAGTTACTTCACCACCCGGTCAGCCAACTCGGGGTGGGACTCAGGCAGCTAGAGGTCGCCCTAGAAGGGGGATGGCTCGATGCTATGATTTCCCTGCCAGGCCAGAGGCCGTTGCCTCAGACACAGTGATAGCAGGTATTGTCTTAGTATGCCACTAGGATGCTTCCATATTATTTGACCCTGGTTCCACTTATTCATATGTATCATCATATTTTGATCGTAATTTGGATAGACATGAATCCATTGTTTCTCCTGTTCATGTATGTACGTTAGTAAGTGATTCTGTTGTTGTGGATCGTGTGTATCGCTCGGGTGTCGTGACCATTAGGGGTTGGAGATCAGAGCTGATCTTTTATCGCTTAGTATGGTTGATTTTGACGTGATTCTAAGCATGGATTGGTTATCCCCATGTCATGCTATTCTGGATTGTCACGCTAAGATCGTGACATTGGCGATTCCGGGGTTACGTAGGATCGAGTGGAGATGTTCTCTGGACTATGTTCCTAGTAGGTTGATTTTATATCCGAAGGCCCAACGGATGGTTGGGAAGGGGTGTTTATCATTTTTGGCTTTTGTGAGGGATGTTGGTGATGATACTCCTACTATTGATTCTGTTTTGGTAGTGCGAGATTTTCCGGATGTGTTTCCTGCAGATCTGCCGGGCATGCCACCCTACAGAGACATTGATTTTTGTATTGACTTGGTGCCGGGCACTCAGTCTTTTTCTATTCCTCTTTATTGTATGGCACTAGCAGAGTTGAAGGAATTGAAAGAGCAGCTTCAGGAGCTTCTTGATAAGAGGTTCATTAGGCCTAATGTGTCGCCTTGGGGTGCACCGGTTCTATTTGTGAAGAAGAAGGATGGTACTATGCAGATGATTGATCCGCTCAAATTACACCTTTACAATAGTGTAAGCGATCGATGTCAAATATAGTAACCCAATGAGGTTGGGGTCGAATCCCACAGGAAATAGGCGTGAAACAATTATCCGATTAAAGCAATACTGTACTTAGTCGTAATTCGATCAAGCAACCAAATAGAGTAAATTAAAGTTCAGTACGTAAAGTAAAGTAAACTAATAGGTACAGCTCGAAAATGATTTGAAAGTAAAGATATGAAGTTGGGATACTAAGGTTGTGTTCCCCCTAATGTAGTAGAATGTATTGATATTGATATTGACTTCCGTTCTTGATATGCAATTGGTTCGTGTTAACGTGTTATCCAATGTTTCCCAACACTTAGATGACGTATCCTCTTATGATTCTCCCGAATACTAAAGAGTCACAATTAAGAACACCCAATTTTTTGCCAAATTGAAATCTACTTATTCCTAAGTAATTTCGTTAAACAAGAGTTAAAGTCTTGGATTATTGTTATTTATCTCTACCAAACTCTATCTCACTTTTTCAAGATATGATAGCGTAAATTGGCACTCGTTAATGTTTGCAACCACTAACGATTAACTTAAGAACAAGAGACAAATAAATATCAAGTTTCTTTCGAAATTGAAATCAACATCAACCTTTCAATAACATTCCACCCATCTAGGGTTCACAACCTTAGCATTAGAATTTAGCTACACATGTTAAAAATTGAAGAACAAAGAAACATAATTGAATTCATCTTACAACAATCTTGAATTCTCTCTTTTGATCACCCAAAAATATCTCTAAATTCGAAAATAACCAAAAGCGGTATATTGCACTTTGAATTCTGACAAGACCCTCTTCACACAACCCTAGAAAGGCTATTTATAGAGGCCCAAAAACCGAGGCGAGTAGAAATAACGTCTGACCTAGTTACCCGCCTGCGATCGCATTCCTGTCGCAGAACAGGAATGCGGTCCGTAGAGTCTTCACACTTTATCGCAGATCACACCAGAACTATTCCTTCTTATCGCATTTGAGAATGCGGTCCGCGGAGTGATTCTACGATCGCACAATGCGATTGCGATCCCCCTCTAGTTTTCATCTCAAACTCTGTCCGTGTCTGCGATAAAGATGCGGTTAGCATTTCCATTCTGCGGTCGCATTTGTGACCCCATTCTTACTTGAACTTTGGCTTGAAGTACTGTCTGCCTTTGCGATTTAAATGCGAATTGCGACTCGCATATCTACTTTGCGGTCGCAGAATTGCACATGCTGTAATCTTGATCTCTTTTCTTGCCTTTGGACGGCTTTTGGACTTCTCTTCACGCTTCTGGGTCTCTTCCATCCATATACTGAAATTACACTAAAAATAAGTAAATATCATGATAATTACCAGGTGGAACAAGCAATTTCTAAACAAATGGTATCAATATGTGCCGAAATTACCCGGCACATCAATGATCATTGACTATAGGTAGTTGAACAAAGTTACAATTAAGAACAAGTATCCTTTGCCGCAGATTGATGACTTCTTTGACTAGCTTCAGGGAGCTAGAGTGTTCTCTAAAATTAATTTGAGGTTTCAGGATTCGGATATTCTAAAGACGACATTCAGGACCCACTATGGTCACTACGAGTTCCTTGTGATGGCTTTTGGGCTGACCAATGCTCCAGCAGTATTCATGCATTTGATGAATAGTGCATTCCAGCCATATCTTGATTCATTTGTCATAGTATTCATTAATGATATCCTGGTGTACTCACATAGCTCGAAGGAGCATGAACATCATCTAAGGATTGTACTACAGACGTTGAGCGAGGAGAAGCTTTATGCTAAGTTCTCTAAGTGTGTTTTGGCTCGGATTGGTAGCATTCTTGGGGAACGTGGTGTCTAGTGAGGGGATCAAGGTAGATCCGAAAAAGATTGAGGCGATTTAGAGTTGGCCTAGACCGCCTTCAGCTATTGAGATTCAAAGTTTTCTTAGCTTGGCTGAATATTATCGTTGCTTCGTGGAGGGTTTCTCGTCCATTGCAGCGCCTTTGACTAAGTTGACCCAGAAGGGTGCTCCATTCAGGTGGTCTGATGAGTGTGAGGAGAGCTTTTCAAAGCTCAAGACTAACTTGACCATAGCTTCAATTCTAGTTTTGCCTTCAGCATCGGGTTCTTATACAGTGTATTGTGATGCTTCTTGGATTGGTATTGGGTATGTCTTGATGCAGGAGGGTAGAGTGATTGCTTATGCTTCACGCCAATTGAAGCCTCATGAGAAGAACTACTTTGTTCATGATTTGGAGTTGGCAACCATCGTTCATGCATTGTAGAATTGGAGGCATTATCTCTACGTCGTGTCTTGTGAGGTATTTATAGATCATCATATTCTTCAGCACTTGTTCAAGCAAAAGGATCTAAATTTGAGGCATCAGAGATGGTTGGAGCTGTTAAAAGACTATGATATTACATTGGTATCATCCCGGGAAGGCCAATGTGGTGGTCGATGCCTTGAGTAGAAAGGCGGTGAGTATGGGCAGCCTTGCATATAGTCCTGTTGGTGAGAGACTGCTTGTATAAGAGGTTCAGGCTTTAGCCGATCAGTTCGTGAGGTTAGATGTCTCGGAGCCTAGTCGGGTTCTAGCTTGCGTGGTTTCTTGGTCTTCTTTATATGATCGCATCAGAGATCGTGAGTATGACATGCCTATTTGCTTGTCCTTAAGGACATGGTTCAACACGGTGATGCCAAGGAGGTTTCTATTGGGGATGATGAGGTGTTGCGGATGCCGGGTCGGATTTGTGTGCCCAATTTTGATGGATTATGTGAGTTGATTCTTGAGGAGGCCCAACCTAGAGTTAACTCTACTTCTAAATACCCTTAGCCACAACGACTCATTATTCCCTATGAGTTTGAGCGCTAATGAGGCTCTTTCAATGTAAACCAACTAGTATGACATTCCTACCACATAAGCATATCTTTTCTTAACAGTATAACATAGGATACATAGAAATAGTTTACTCTTCATGACTATGTTTTCCAGTATTAAGTGAATGAAACACATATTGAACAGGTTTAAAAAGTCAAATTTCCAAGAACACATGGAGAAATGAACACTTATACTATTATTGCTAAAGAACCAAACAACTAGAATCACACATCTCACAGACAGATAAAAGTACATAGTTTAGAGCTGCAACAACTTAGGGATACAGATGTTGTTGCCCTAATAGATTGATCACAGATTAATTTAACAACAGATCTTGTCATCGGCATACACATAGGTTAATATTACTACTTTGAGCCTTTTGATATCCTCAGTAAAGATTCAGACAATGACATAAGAAAGTTATTATACTTAATTAGTAACAACAAGAGGTTTCTCCAAGACCAGATTCAAATCAGATTAACAGGAAAAGAGAGAGCTGTGTGTAGTTTCAAAACAGTGTTCAAGAGTATGACGTCATAAGGGATAAACAAAGATTTATGCCAAACTTTCATTCATCCACACATATAGGGAATTTCAATCAAAGTTATGACTTCACAATATAGGATGAGTCTCAACCATTACAAAATCAAATTGTCAGTATCATTAAGGGTTTAAGAACAGGGAAACACCATACTAAGCAGACTTAATTCAGTTGTACAGACTAGGGCTAATAGCTAGACATGGTGGAGTTGCATTCGACTTATAAACAGTTAACACTCAAATGCAGTAGACACAACTACAATCTAGTTCATAAGAGGTAGGCAGATCATAACAAGATGTGTAGAATAATCACTGATGTTCATAGAAGTTAATCCTAATAAGATTGTTTCATACTTAGAAATACAACTTACATTTAGACATGGATATAAAACGTTCATAGTGATGACTCAAAGAATCCCTAAAGATTAACAAGCACATATGTAAAGAAAGGTAGCATTTTTAACATATAGACTTCATAAGCCTTAACCAAGTGATGCAGGGTTACACTATGTACTTTCATGTATGTTCTAGCTAGAGTAATCTAACAACAACCCCAAATATAGAATTACAGAACTCAAAAGAATATAGCATGATAGGCATGAATATTATAACAGAACATTAGAGGAAAGTTTGAAGTCTAGGTAGATATGAGAAATTATTAAGGCATGTTAAGCAGCTTAATCACATAGGCCGTTGAATATATAATTAAAGTCATTAAGGTCATATAGCCACTCAATCAACACCAATTAGAGATACTTAGAAGCATAACAAATGACCACAAATTAACGACACATCATTATGAACTGGAAATAACATCTATACACTAATGACTAACATCATAAACAGAAACAACTAATGAAAGACAGTAGGCATGTGGAGCTGTACTGACCTCCTTTTGAGTAGCAAACCAAACAAAGACTCTTTCTTAGCCGTATAGAATCAAGAACTCAAACTCTGACCAGTGTTAGGCTCATAATTAGAAGCTAGTTAGAAAACCCTAGCTTGATTTTTTACTACTCAAGACTAAAATTTATATTTCTTTGTTTGTTAACTGATTTCGTGGTGTATCTGTTGTTCGGTGAGAGCATTGAAGGCTCCTTTTAGTGGCATTCATTGCCTCTAGGGTTCAATAAAATTCAAAATCGATAGTGAAAGATGATGATGAGTTGATGATTTGAGCAAACTGAGTGAAACCACAGAAGAATAGAGGGGAAAACAGTGAGGATTTTTTACCTGAGAAGAGAGAAGGTTGATTGTTGAAGTCTTCAAACTAGTGGTCAGACTCTAATGTCCAGAGGTCACTACGTTTGACCTCTGGAACAGGAATAATTATGATTAAGTTGAAGATATCAACCATGCATGCTCCAATTTGAAAGAACGAAGGGAGAAATCAGACAAATTAAAGTTTCATCTTTTTGTGAAAAATTCGGTGGCCGTTGGATATTTGTGATCCAACGGTCAAGATTAAAAACTCCGGGCATTTTAAAATTAAGGGAAATAGAGTTAAAAACATGGGCCGTTGATCTAAGAATTTACGGCCTAGATTTGTTGTGTTAGTTTTGTGAGTGAGCAGGATGGGTGACGTGGCACGATCTCATTGGTTCAATGGGAATGGCATGGATTGCCAAAGTGGAGTGGCAGGGAATTGGACCTGGGTCATTTTCGGACTGGGCTTGTGTTTTGGGCTGGTTTAATTAAGGAATGTCAAGTATGTAATTAATTAAGGAATTGCAATTGAAGCCTTTTAGTTTTTAACCATTTTAAAATTGACTTAAATAAACTTAATTATTTTCAGTAAAATATAGTAAATTATAAATATTAAATAAACTACTGACTATTATAATTAATTATGTATAAAATACTTTATTTTCTAAATTATAACACTAGTTTTGAATTATCAACATAGTAATCTAATAAATCAAAATCTGAGAAGTAATTCATTGAATTAATTATAAAACCTCTATGGTATATTTAAAAATTATTATAATAGTATTAAAATAATAAATATAGTTGTAATACATAATACTAATGCTAGGTTATTAATTTCATAACTAATACTTAATTAATTTGTAAAAAATAGGTAATTATTGATAGAAAATACTTTCAAACATTCATTGTAAAGATTTAAGTATAATTAAATCAATTTTTAAAGGGAGGGTCAAAATTAGCCGTCAACACAGTTTGCGGTATTCCATTCATCCGGGTACCGTGAAGATGTATCAGGACTTGAGGAAGCACTATTGGTAGAGGTGAATGAAGAAAGACATAGTGGAGTTTGTATCTTGGTTCTTGAATTGTCAGTAGGTGAAGTACGAGCATCAGAGGCTGGGTAGTTTGCTTTAGAGGCTTGAGATTCCTGAGTGGAAATAAGAGCGTATCACCATGGATTTCGTAGTTGGGCTTCCATGGGCCTTGAAGAAATTTGATGCTATTTGGGTGATTGTGGATCGGTTGGCTACGTCTGCGCATTTCACTCCAGTTAGTACTACTTATTCTTCGGAGCAGTTGGCTGAGATCTATATCCACGAGATTGTTTGTCTTTACGGTGCCAGTGTCCATTATTTCAAATCAGGGCACGCAGGTCTTATCATAGTTTTGGAGAGCAGAGCAACGAGAGTTAGGCACATGGGTTGAGTTGAGTACAACATTCCACCCTCAGACAGACGGACAGTCCGAGTGCATCATTCAGATATTGGAGGACATGGTACACACTCGTGTCATGGATTTCGGGGGTTCTTAGGATCAACCACTTGTAGAATTTGTCTATAATAACAACTACCAATCAAGGGTGATTCAGTCTACCCAGGAAACTCATCACATCTTTCTTACTCTTGGGTCGTGGCAATTCCTGAATGGCCTTAATTTTTGATGGGTCCAGTTCAATCTCTTTTCTGCTTACGATGAATCTCAACAAATATTTTCCAGTTGGGACTCCGAACGCGCATTTTGTCAGGTTCAATTTCAAGTTGTACCTCCGCAGGCGCTCGAAAAATTTCCTCAAATTGTCTAAGTGCTATGAACTCTTTTTGGACTTGATGATGACGTCATCTACATATACTTCGATCTCACTGTGAATCTTGTCGTGAAAAAGGGTTGTCATGGCCCTCATGTAGGTGGCACTGGTGTTCTCAAGACCGAACGATATGACTCTATAGCAATAAACTCCCCAAGGTGTGGTGAAGGCTGTGTTTTTTGCATCTTCCTATGGTATCCAGCAAAACAATCCACGAGCGACTGCAGTTCATGCTTCGCACAGTTGTCGATGAGGATGTGGATATTTGGTAAAGGAAAGTCGTTCTTGGACTAGCATTGAGATCTTGATAATCCACGTATATCCTGATCTTCCCGTCTTTCTTGGGTACTGGGACGATATTTGACAACCAGCTGGGATAATTGGTGACTGTTACCACATTCACCTCTATCTGCTTGGTTACTTCCTCCTTTATCCTCAGACTCAAATCGGGCTTGAATTTTCTGGGTTTTTGCTTGACCGACAGCCTGGCAGGATCGGTAGGCAGTCGATGTGAGACAATGTCAGTACTTAATCCCGTCATGTCATCAGGTGACCATGCGAGCACATCGATGTATTGTCGGAGGAGCTCAACCAGGTTTTCCCTCTGCTCGGCTTCTAGGTGAATGTTGATTCCGGTTTCTTTCACATCTTCTTCACTTTCGAGTTTGACCACTTCTATTTCTTTGAGGTTTGGCTTTTCTGACTCTCCAACTGTTCGATCTTTTGTGGGAGATTGTCTGGCATCATACTCTCATCATATTCCTCATAATCTGGGTTGTTTTGCTTGACGGTTTCGTTACATGTCACAATCGCGGAACTCGGCTTTTTATTGTTTTGATTACTGAAAAGAAAAATTAAGTATAAATGAAGCGGTAAATAAAGTTGCAATATTTTAAGAAAATGATTCCTTTTATTTTATCAAAAGCGGAACGTCTAAGCGTTCAAAAGAGGCAAATGACAAAAAAGTACAAACACAGTGCATGCCTCAATTGACCGTGCATTTTTCAAAAGAAAACTTTTATAGTTCCACATCTACCAAGACTCCCGCCAAACCAAAGATGGACTGGCGGTCCAATCCCGCAACTCTTCTCCTTGTTCGACATCCCTGATGGTCGGTGTCTTAATGTTAGTTCCTTCAAAGCATTCTTAAATCATATTCATGAACAACCTTCCCATTCCATTGATGATATTATCTTCTGGTGTTGAACTCTGGTCCGTACCCGGAACATGCTCTGGCACAAAAGCCTTTTTTCGGAGCTATCAGTATGAGTTTTCCCCATCGGAGGCTGATATCCTATGCCAGCCTTCCTTTCTGCCCATTAGGTTCAATTGGTTCTGTAATTACGTCTGACCTGGGTCCTAACTCGGTTCCTGGTCTGTATCCATATTTCATCATCTCCCTCATAGCCATCTTAGATCTATGCGGTGACTACATTCCCAAGTTTTGTTCCGTCTCTTCTATTTCTATGGTCTGCATGATTTCCATTGCATGGAAGGCAACTCTATCTAGTCCTTCAATGAATGGGACCGCATGCTCCAAATAAGTTGATTAGCCCCATTTGCCATGGACCACGATCTCCTGGAATGCACACTCAAATTTCATGCATTGGTGTAGGGTGGATGGGATGGCCCCTGCAATGTGTATTAGGGCCTTCACAACAACAAGTTGTATGAAGAAGAAATATCCATTACTTGAAACAATATGGGAAATTCAACCGTCTGCAAAGCCAAATAAATTTCTCTAATAACATCATTCTGTGAACTATCAAAGACCCTTACTCTCACATGGCTTTCCTTGACTTCCCTCAGATAGATTCCCAACTTTCGCAGAGTAGAGAGTGGACAAATGTTGACTCCTGAACCTCCATCCATCAATACCCGGGACACCACCTTCTCCCCATATTTGGCAGTGATATGTAGAGCTTTGTTGTGACTTATGCCTTCGAAAGGAATCTCGTCTCTTCTGAAAGTGATATCATATTTGCTTCGACCATTTTCCCAATTGTTGAGGCCAGTGCCTCACTGGTTGTGTTGATTGGCACATTTTCCCTACTTAGTACTTTCACCAAGGAATCCTTATGACTGTGGGAACTCATCAGCAAGGCCATGATTGATATTTACACCAGAGTCAGCTGCTCCTCTACTGAGTACTCTTTGGTCGATATTTTCTTCCAGAATTCTGCGGTTTTTTATGTTCCTTCTTTGAATCTGCTCTCTTCCCAAATTCCCTCGATATGCATCTTTAGGAGCGTAGCATCTCCCTGACCTAGTCATATCGTGGGCTGCTGCAGAGTCTGTCATCTTGGCCTTCCCTTTTGCTGGTATGTCCATGGGACTGTTTTGTATTCCCGACTCTCTTCGTCCCCTGTAGCAACGGTAGGTTGTTGCTGATAAGTCTAAACTGTCACTGTGGGTCTTAGTTGCACTGTGATCATCAAACTCCTTTGAGGCGGGATCCTTGCGGCCTTTGCATTTCCTATTGGGACAATAGTTCCTTTCAAATCATATTCTTCATCCAAGGTGATCATGTTGACCCCTTAATTCCGGTGATTTGGAAGCAGATTGCGATTCACATTAGGCGGAGCCGGAGTGCACTATACGACTCTGCTCTTGATAAGTGTTTCAGTTTCATTTTTCAGCTTAAATCAATCTTTAGTTTCATGCCCAGGCATGTTTGAATGGTACACACACATTTTGGTTGCATCAAAACACTTTGAGGGATACTCAAGAACCCTTTCTTCCACTGGATGTATCAATCCTGCTTTCCTCAATCTTTTGAACAATTGGGCCAGAGGTTCAGCAATGGGGGTATAATTTTTGGGACCCCTTCGTTCAAAATTGGGTCGAGGGTGTGGTGCATAAGTGGGTCGGTTTTGGTGAACAGTGGGTTGTACAGGAGCACATAGTCGTTGTGGATTCGAGTTGTTGTGGGATCGAGGAGGGTTATATTGAGGTTGGGGGTGATAATATGGCTGGGTGTTGTAGACTGGAGCATAGGCAGGTGGTGGTGAATGGTTGCTTAGGTAATAGGAAGTGTTTCCATGATGTGGGTGGGTTGATAGTAAGGGATGACTGCTGAGACTTCTTCCTTTTCTTCTTTCCGCTACTGATTGACCCTGATTGGATTGCCTTGCTGGCTGCTTGCGGTGCAGCCATGGATTGTATTTTGCCAGATTATACCTTCTTGTAAGAAATCTCCCATCTTGACTAGTTCGGGGAGTTTCTGTCCCATCACTCCCTTCATTTTTTCAAAGTATATCCCTTCCTGGGCCCTAATGAAATACTTGGTTAATTCACTGTCGTCCAATGGAGGTTGTTCCCTGGCGGCTTCTGACCTCCACCGACGTGCATATTTTTTGGAATGACTCAGATGAATTTTTCTGCAGGTTTACCAGTGCAAACCTATCAGGAGTGATCTCTATGTTGAATCGAAAGTGATTCATGAAATCTCCACCATATCTAGCCATATTCTCCAGTTTCGCGAATCTTGTCGTGTATACCAGGTAAGTGCTTCTCTCGTCAGGCTTATTATGAACAACTTCATTCTCAGCTTCTTGTTCCTTCCCACTCTGACTAACTTGTCACAATATGCCCTTAAATGCGCGTGGGGATCACCTGTCCCGTCGTAGATATCGAACTTTGGAGGATTATACCCTATTGGCATATCCACATCCGGATGGATGCACAGATCCTCGTAGTCTAAACTTTCACTTCTTCGAGTGACTTGGAGGTTCTTCATTTGTTTTCTCAAGATTTGTAGCTGCTCAGACACTGACTCCTCTTCCTTACACCTAGCTTCCCTTTCCATCTCAGCGTATTGTCAATCTCATAAGGCACCCTAATCGTGACAGCTGTAAAGGTAGGTTCAGAAATGACATATACAGGAGGAACATATCATTTATGGTCGATGGCATGTGCCATGGGTATGTGCTAATTTGGGTGAGTGGTAAAAGTGACTCCATCACTAGGAGGGGTCTGAGTTGTGTTTGTGGTAGTAGGCGGATTTTGTGGCGTTTGAATGTACTGTGGTGCGTAGGGAGTGTGGATATGAGGATTTGGTGGGTTTGTGAGGGTTACTGGAGGTATGATTTGAGTGGTGGGGACTGAAGTTGGGGTGCTGATGGTTTGGCGTGATGTGGAAGGAAAGTGGTCGGGGGTTGAATCCAAATAAGGAAAGCGAGGTGGTTGAGGGAGTGCTGTCATGACCAGATGTGCTAGTTGCCTGATATGCTGTACTTCCTCATTTATAGACTCCACCTCCTAATCCATCTTGGCCACGTGTTCATCATTCCTCGTATAGTCCTCTCTGTCGATCGCCTCGGTCAATTGGCTATGATCGGAGCAGGTTCGGTCGGATTTTCTGCAGCATACATCTTCCCCTTTGATCTTAAGTTGTACGGTGGTTCCACCAGTTTCGGGTCGCCACAAACCAACTTTCTTTGGCGGAGTAATAATAAAGTAAGTAAGAAAGAAAGAGATGTAGAAGTCAGTTTCTTCATTATACAAGCAGAAGATCACACAAAGCAATTAATTCACATATTTAGGCAAGCGCATTTTCCTATAATTCATGGGAGCTCTCAGTGCCAGAGGTGGGCCTAAATCGCAAATGTTTGACAAACAATTAGACTTGACAAATTTAGATCCGAAGCGGGTTTTGTTTTCATTGATAATGTTTGGATTGAGATAAGTGGGAACAAAGGTTACATCACTGTTTCTGATATTCATAGAACTGCATGGGCTTAAACAACTCTCCCTTTAGGAAAATAAGACAACTGGGGATAAGGATACAAAGTGGGAAAGAAGGGGAAATCAACCAACTTCTAGTAACCATCTCTGGAGTCATTCCTTATTTCCTCTTCTTCATCTGGCTCTTCCTCCGGAACTTCTTCAAACTCCTCTTCATCATTGTTGAACTTAGACTCCTCTCCTAGATATCCCTCCTACTATGTCTCAGATTCTATTTGGATACTTCAGCATATGGCAGCATGTGATCGATGGAACCTGGGACCACTTGACGGTGCATCGAGGTAGTCACAAAGTAATGTGACAGAATTTCATGGTAGATTTTCGCAGCAGCCACTGCATCCTCCAGCCAGGCTATACCTCTCTACTTGGTCGGGCTTGCTCATCTTCCTCGTTGATCCAGACAGAATACTCTGGAGTGCACCACGAGTTTTGACCAATCGACATTGTGACTAGACCGTTCCACTCTTCTTCGAGCCTTCTTATCCTTGGGATTGGAATTTGTCCATTGTAAATTGTCCTCATATAGCATTGTCCTCGTCCATAGAGGCACATCCTGGATCATCCCGAAGTGTTTGAGACCCCCAAAGGGTGAGTATGGTTGGATGACCTCAAGTTCTATCAGCTCAATGAAGTATTTATGAGGAGTCCTTAAGATTGACCTCTTATCTAACCATTGCAATTTCCAATTGACCCATTATCCACTTAGATTGGTAAGCATTTCTCTCCACTCTTCTTGTCCATGTGGGGAGACCCAATGTCTCATCCTCTCGTTATGGCTGCGGATCATATTGCTGACGCCCACAAAGTTGTCAATGGTGGCCTCTCGGTAGAAGAAATGTTCTGTGGCCCAGATCTGACGCAGTAAGTTACAACCTTTAAAGAAATCATACCCCCGTGCACATGCAGACAAAGCCCCTAGAATCTCAGCTATCACCATTGGTACCAGAGTAGCTGGAGGTTACCGCGGAACGTCGCTAGAACCACAGGTAATAAGTTTATATTGATCCGACCCCTTCTCTACGGGAAGACAAACAATCCCAACAGTGCCAATGAGAAAGCGATGGGCCTTAGACTCTCCCACGTTGCTTGATCATACTGAAATTCCTCCGAGTACCACTCATAGCTTTCACAATGTCCGAATCTATCAAACAACTGATCTAGGCTCACCTATCTGTCCTCAATATTTCTCAAACCTCGACTGTTGGCCAGACCAAGAGCATCTAGGAGCCTGTAACCAGGCATAGTGACTGGTAGTATAGGTTTCTTTCCTGTAAATGGCAGCTCCACGAAACTAGTAACTTCTTTCAATATGGGTACTAACTCACAATCAGCAAACTTGTACACAACCTTAGCCGGATCCAGAACTCTATCAGCAGGCGAGTGAGCACCCTATCTGCTCGGATGTCTACAAAGCGGTCAGCGCCCCCAGGTGTGCTCGAATCTCATCTCCGTGTTCTCGGTAGATGTTCTTCCACCACTGCTTCAACTTGTGTGCCGCTCCCATCACCATATTGATCACGAGGATGTTTTGGTTGATTTTCATTTCTGAAGTGGGTAAAGAAAGGTTTTGGTAAGTGTTTGTTTCGGATCTTTAGATGTCTCGCTAGGTTTGTTCGCCTTTCCACAAAAGTCATGTCGTTGGGTACATGGCCCGTGGAGCCTAATTGTGTGTCGATGCCAAGGACTGACTCACCTATGGTTTATGCAATATGGCCTATTTTTTCTAGAGTACAGTGTGTCCTACTTTTGATTTGGACTGAAGACTGCGAGAATTTATGTAAGTTGACCTAACAAAATCATTCTCTGAAACTAAAGAGTTTTGGAAAGAAGGTTCGGAGGGGTGTAAAAAACAACCCTCATGTGCCATTGTGTGTGATAGTGTACGACCAAGACTCGATAGGAAGAAGTGTGATGACAATATACGTAAAGTGGTAACAGGTAAGGTGTAGTAATAATAAGCATGATAATAAGAAAGTATAAAAAGCAAATAACGCGGGTAAGCATGTAATGGCAAATTTAAATACAGTTAAAACAATGTACAAACAAATCTAAGTGCCAAATTCAGTCTAAGTCTGCTAAGGTCAGAACCTAAGTATGAATCCCCAGCAGAGTCGCGGTGTTGTTGCACCTTATTTTGCGCGAGTCAAAACAAGATTCAACTTGTGGTTTCTCTGTTGTTGATGAAAGTGAGTTGCTGCCTAATATTTAAAGGTATACTAGGGTATTTAATTACTAAAGGTCATATTCTTCATTAGTCGGCTAACCGGTGAGATTATGGGTAATGGTTCTTGTTCTTCTAAGGGGAAGGTGTTAGGCACCCTCTAAAATCTACCTGAGTTAGCTCCATAGGACTTAGACTAGATTTAGGACTAATTGTTTGTACTATGCTTAATTACTGTTTAAAGAGTGTAGCTTACCATATGTTACGACATAATACCTATAAAGAAAGAGTGTAGTTTGAAGAGGTCTGAGTTCATAAAAGAATCTTAGGGAAATAATGTTAGTATATATATGCTTGAAAAGAGCTTTAAAAGATGTATGATGTTTATATGAAATGTGTAAAAGAGAAGCTAAGTTAAAGCACTTTGTTTCCTAAAGCATGGAAGTTCATATTACTCTAACAAGATGAAGATGTTACGAAAGTAAGCCTAAGATACCTTGGATTTTAAATATTTGAAGGAACCATTTTGAAAATCTTTTCTTGGGGCTGCAGCACCTTATTTTCGAAATGAGTTGATTTCCCTAAAGGTCAAACTTGCGTTTCAATTCTGGTTTTCCCTTTTTTTTTGAAAGAGGGGCTGTCGTCTCCGGTTAAGAATTTGGACTTCAAAATCTTTAAGAAAAAGTTAGCAAAGCATAGTGGATTAATGATATAAACAACTTATAATTAGCGAATGTGGGATTAGTTACTAACTAATGCTTCTTTTAGTCCTAGGTTCTTTAAGGTTTGCCTTAGTTTTATATGACTTAAGATATAAAGTAAAGCATTTAATCTAATATATAGTTGTTGTATACACATGAGATAAAACAACAGGAACACAATAAAGGGCACCGACATGGTGAAGCTACAGAATAGCGAAAGCAATAAATAATAAAGGAGTAGAGGGAAAAGAAGTACTCTAGTTTTTAGGCCTTAAAGAGGCAGGCCCAGCAATAATAGGGACGGGCAACAACTAACTTTGGACACCCAAGACATAGCAATGATGGATTTGGGCCTGAGTTCCCTAAGAACTCAGCAGGCCCAAGCCATTGTACATGTTCAAAAAAAGAAAAGTGAAAGTCATTAGAAAGACAATACTATATACATGCCCATATATGAAATTTGCAAGCTAAGAATAAAGGAAGGATCACTAATAGTATTTAAACACTAAAAAGGTCATACTAATGTGGTGGTTATGTATAGGAAATAATCTACATTGAATACCTTTCGTTGTCATTAAACACTAAACCTAAAGAGGACAACAAGTGTCAATGAATTAAGCGTTAAGGAGAGAATTCCACTCAAGGTCGATGCCCCCTTTGAATCCCTCGACACTTCAAAGTTTCCAAGAGTCTCAAGGCCAAGGGCAATGCTTGTGGCCAGGAGAGCAGCCCAACCTAGAGTTTAACTATACTCCCAAATACCCTAACCCCTAACCACTGACGGCTCATTCTTCCCTATAGATTTGAGTGCCAATGAGGCGCTTTCACTGTAAGCACTATGACACTCCCTACCATAGAAGCAAACCCTTTCTTAACAGAATAACATAGGAAACATAGAAACAGTTTATTCTTCATGACTATGTTTCCAATATTAAGTGAATGAAACACATATTAGACAGGTTTAAAAGTCAAATTTCAAAGCACACATGGGGAAAGGAACACTTATACTATTGTTGCTAAAGAACCAAACAACTGGATTCACATATCTCACAGACAGATAAAAGCACATAGTTTAGAGCTGCAACAACGTAGGGATACAGATGTTATTGCCCTAATAGATTGATCACAAATTAGTTTAACATAAGAACTTTTCATTGGCACACACATAGGTTAATAATACTACTTGGAGCCCTTTGAAATCCTCAGTAAAGGTTTAGACAATGACATAAGCAAGTTATTGTACTCAATCAGAGAACTCAGTGCAGTTTCAAAACAGTGTTCAAGAGTATGAAGTCATGAGGGATAAACAAAGATTTATGCCAAACTTTCATTCATCCACACATATAGAGATTTCAACCAAAGTTATGACTTCACAAGATAGGATGAGTCTTAACCATTACAAAATCAGATTATCATTATCATTAAGGGTTTAAGAACAGGGAAACACCATACTAAGCAGACTTAACTCAGTTGTACATACTAGGGTTAATAGCTAGACATGGTGGAGTTGCATCCGACTTATAAACAGTTAACACTCAAATACAACAGACACAACTATAATATAATTCATAAGAGGTAGGATGATCATAACAAAATATGTGTAGAATAATCACTGATGTTCATAGAAGTTAATCCTAATAAGATTGTTTCATACTTAGAAATACAACTTACATTTAGACATGGATATAAAACGTTCATAGTGATGACTCAAAGAATCCCTAAAGATTAACAAGCACATATGTAAAGAAAGGTAGCATTTTTAACATATAGACTTCGCAAGCCTTGACCAAGTGATGTGGGGTTACGCTATATACTTTCATGTATGTTCTAGCTAGAATCATCTAACAACCCCAAATATAGAATAACAGAACCCAAAAGAATATAGCATGATAGGCATGAAGATTATAACAGAACATTAGAGGAAAGTCTGAAGTCTAGGTAGATATGAAAAATCATTAAGGCATGTTAAGTAGCTTAAACAGATAGGCTGTTTAATATAGAATTGAAGTCATTAAGGTCACATAGCAATTCAATCAATGCCAATTAGAGATACTTAGAAGCATAACAGATGACCATAAATTAACAACGCATCATTATAAACTGGAAATAACATCTGTACACAAATGACAAACATCATAAATGGAAACAACAAATAAAAGACAGTAGGCATGTTTATAATATTTGAGTAAAACAGTCGAAAGAGAAAGGGTGGAAGTGTGCTGACCTCCTTTTAAGCAGCAAACCAAACCAAGACTCTTTCTTAGCCATATAGAATAATCAAACTCCGACCAGTGTAAGGCTCAGAATTAGAAGCTAGTTAGAAAACCCTAGCTTGATTTTTTACTACACAAGACTAAAATTTATATTTCTTTGTTTGTTAAGTGATTTCATGGTGTATCTTCTGTTGTTCGATGAGAGCATTAAAGGCTCCTTTTATAGTGGCATTCAATGCCTCTAGGGTTCAACAAAGTTCAAAATCAATTGTGGAAGATGATGATGAGTTGATGATGTGAGCAAACTGAGTGAAATCAGAGAAGAATAGAGGGGAAAACAGTGAAAAATTTTACCTGAGAAGAGAGAAGGTCGAACGTTGAAGTCTTCAAACCAGTGGTCAGACTCTAATGTCCAGAGGTCACTGTTTGACCTTTGGAAAAAGAATAATGATGATGAAGCTAAAGATATCAACCATGCATGCTCTGATTTGGAAGAACGAAGGGAGAAATCAGACAAATTGAAGTTTCGTCTTTTAGGTCTAGGGTTTCAGATTGGAGATTTTGAATTTAATGATGAAAATGGAAAACAAATTGCTGGCGTCATATTCTAGGGAGAAAGCGAAAAACAAGTTTGGAAGTTTAATAGTTCAGTAGGCTTGAATTTTGGGGCGACTTATGTTTTCGATGTTGTTTGATGTGATTTGAGGGTTTGACTAAGTTCGTATGATGTTTCAGGATGTGTTGGTATGTTTGGATGTGGTCTTGGGGGCTTCGGGTGAGATTCGAATTGATTACAGATTGATTTTAGCCTTGTCGAGCTGCAGAAATTCTGGTGTCTGGTTTCCGCATACGCGTTCGTGAAAAGGGTCTCACGTTCGTGAAGTGTATCTGGGTGGCAAGGGAAGTTTGTTCTTCGCGTTTGCAAAGAAGGCCACGCATTCGTGAAAGTATATGGAGCTTGTGCATCGCGATCGTGAGAGGGGACTCGCGTTCGCGTAGAAGGATGAGATAGGTGGGGCACCAGGCTTGTAAGCCTTCGCGTTCACGGGAGATGGTTCGCGATCGCGTAGGCATGGGTTCTTTGGTCATCGCGTTCGCGTAAGCGAATTTTTGGGCAGCTGAGATTTTGTGCTTCGAACGCGAGGCCTTTCCGTGTTCGCGAAGAAGGACGTCTGGGCAGATTATATAATTCCAAAAACGAGGGTTAGAGTATTATTTCACATTTGGACTTTAGGAGCTCGGATTGAGGTGATTCTTGAAAGGATTTTCAAGGAATTGGTTTGGGTAAGTGATTCTAACTCGGATTTGGTTAATATACGTGAATCTATCATTATTATACCATTTAATTAGTGTTTTGGGTTGGAAAAATTGAGAAAAATTATAGAAACCTAATAAACTATATTTTGAGGATTTGATAGCCAAATTGAGGCTGGAATTGGATGATTTTGGTATGGTTGTACTCATTATTGAATGGGTGTTTGGATTTAGCAAGTTTTGTTGGATTCCGAGATGTAGGCCCGTGGTTGAATTTTTGACTTTTGTTAAAGAACTTAGCTTTATCGTATGGAATCAATTTTTATAGCTTGTATTGATTGTATTAAGTTGCTTGTGGCTAGATTGGAGTCGTTTAAAGGCCGATTCACGAGGCAAAGGCTTGTTGGAGTTGTGATTTACGTGATTTGAGGTAAGTAACACTTCTAAACTTGGTTCTGAGGGTATGAATCCCTAATAGGCTTTATAGGCTTTATCTGTTATTATGGGATCGGGCTGCACACCACAACAGGCCATATTGGCTTTATATTAGCGCTTGAGCAGGATCCACCCCTCCGGAGTCTGATATACCAGCAGTGAGTATAGGTATTGTACAGTGTTGAGCGATTGAGATTGATGAGTGGGAGTGAGAGACAGTGAGATTGAGTACTGTGAGAGTGTGAGTACATGAGTTTATTACTGTGATGCATTACATGTGACATGTACATTTGACTTGTAGACATAGAGGTGTAACATTTCTCATATCTGTCATACTTGGCATATTTTATTAGTGTTGAGCTTAAACTGTGAACTTGAAAGCATGTCTACATTTCTGTACTGTGTACGAATTGATTCTGGGATTTCTTTGATTTATTACTATCATTTCCCTATTATATATGTACTGTTATTATCTAGATTCGGACTATACCATTTTGAGCTCGTCACTGCTTTCAACTCAAGGTTAATCCTGTTACTTATTGAGTACATTGGATCGGTTGTACTCATACTACACTCAACACTTCGTGTGCAGATTCAGGTACATCTGGACCCGGTGGTTGCTAAACTTGGAGCATTTCATGGAGACTTTTTAGGTAGCTCCTTGGTGTCTGCAAACCTCGACTCTCCTTCTTTTCAGTTTATTTAGCGCTGTTCTATCTTTCCAGATAGTTGTAGCAGATGTTTTGACTGTGTTGACAATTAGTAGCTAATGTACTCGGTGACACCCATATTTTGGGAGATTTTGTAGTTGAGTCGCAATTGTTCCTATTGGTATTTACGAGATTTTGCACTGTTAAACTTATTACATCATGCTTTTAATTTGAAATAAGTAGTTATTTTGTGATTGTCGGCTTGCCTAGTACTGTGATAGGCGCCATCATGACGTGTTGAGATTTGTTCGTGACACAAAAGAATGCACTTGAAAGAATATAATTTATATTTGAGGGTAAATTATTTTGAGTGAGAGGGTAAAGTGTAAGAAAAGAAAACTTACCTTTAAAGTGATTGGCTAAGAGGAGAAGAGAATTATTTTTGAGTAGTTTTGTGCAATGAATAAGATAAGAAACAGTTGGTTTAGCATTTACAAGAAAATTAAGAAAGTAAATAAAACAAAGGACAATTAATTTTCGCAAGCAAATAAAAAAATATTTATATCTATATGCACAAGTAGTAAAAGGTAAATGAATAAATTGTATTAAATAATTTACATTTGAAAATCGGAGTACAAGACAAATAGAATTTGTTATTTTAAAGAATAGGTTAAGTATGTGAAGGGAACAATGCATGTATGTGACTAAAGTACAAAATTTAATAAAAGGTGATAAATAATACAAGACGAGGTTGAAGGATGTACGAACACTACGTCTTGCACTTTTGATTTATTGAATAACATATGAAAGAATTTATTTTTAAATGAATGAACAAGTGTAAAAAGTTGCTAACAAAATGAAATTATAAGAGAATATGTAATGATAAGTGAAATATGTGTAAATTATCTAAATGAATATTAATAAAAATTATGCTTGAAAGAATTTGATTCATGTACAATAGTTAACTATTTGGAGTGAAGGATTAGAAGGAAACTCAAACTGAAGAAATTGGCCAAGAATGGCAAAGAGTTATCCTTAAAGAATTACCTCCCAAGAATCTTAATGTACGATGAATGAAATGAAAAATTGATGTGATAGATAAGGAATGAATGTGGTATAGGAAGAATATGTCAAAATGTTTGTCATAGAAAACTAATGTATCGATATGAAGGAGTGTTCACGCTAACAAAAATGAGTTATCGTTCGATAAGTGACTAAAGACCATCTCTCGAGTCATGGTCTTGAAACACAAATTATGTGAGCCAAGCCCAAATGACTATAAGGCCGAAGTCTCTCAAAGAAAAGCACAACAATTCAATTATAATATCTTTACAAATTATGTCTATCCGAAGTGCATTAATTAAAGAATAACTTACATACAAAGAGGTTCAGAAAGCATGCTAGTAAAAGTTTTAATAAAATAATTTATTTTTTTATGTTTATGGAAGAAGATGCCATGTTTTATCTTAAATATACAACCAACCTAACCAATTATGTGCATGTCAATCCTAGTTAATCAACCAAGTAAAATATATTTGACATCCTAAGTATACATACAAATTTCACGAATTATCCAATGCATGACATTATAGGTTAATCGTATTATTAACTAAATGCAATCCATCCTAAGTGATCAGAAAGTAGTTAAATATCCAAGCAGGCAAGCAAACCCTACTTTTATCTATGATTTTACTATACTTTACGCTTTGGGTACATCTGAGAACAGGAAGTACGAAGCGGGGTTTGTCTCCAATCTTTCTCCAAGTGTCGTCTTCCGAAAGAGACTTCGTATGATAGTATCTCGCAAAACAAGAGAAGTGAAATTACTAGCGAAAAGATAAGCTAATAAAGTGACATGTTTTTGAAAGTTTTTGTTTTAAAAACGTTTTTTGGAAAATTGCTTTTGAAAATGATTTGATTTTTGTTTTTGAAAAGATTATTTAAAAAAATATTTTAGGGAAATTGTTTTGAGAAATAGTTTCGAAAAATAGTCTTAAAAATAATATAGGAGGCTCAGATATATATTTTTTATATCCGTCTAGAAATGAGAACGGGAGCCGCCTCGGTAACGACTCCGGTGGCCGATCGTGTCGCCTTCCATAGGTTGTTGGTTCGCATTCTCGTCTTTTTCCTTTTCTGATATTTATCATTATCCCCTTGTTATTTCGGGCTAGTCCGAAGGGTCAAATCGGGGCGTCGTGGCCTCAAAAAAAAATTATTCTTATCGGCTTTCATCCAAATGTGATATTTTCTATTTCAACATTAAAGTGTTTGAACAACAGATGTACTCGGCCTCAATATTTTGTAACTATTGTAACCTTGGTAATGTCCCTGTACGAAAGTAGAGTTGTTAGTGTATAATTACAGACTATTAAGACTATTAAAATTGCTGATTGTCATCAACTTTCATAAGCCAAAAAGTAATAACCACAGATTAATGCAAAACGATGCCAAATCTGAAAATCAGAACCAACAGTAGCAAAAATGATAATAGGAACGGATATGTACAACCCAAGAAATAGGATTAGTCAACCAAAACAAACATTCCCAATAGTGAAGGTTGCCGAAAAATATAACGAAGGTCGGATAGGAAAATTCCGATGAGTTTTACAGCCACAATGAAGCACAGTCAATCACACGCTCCTCCTCGCTGGAGGCGCTACTCAATGGTGGCGAGCACCAGAGCAGCCATCCACATGAAACAAAGCAGCAAAGATCGTCGGTGAAGTTTCGGCCAGATTTCGGCCAATTCAAACAAGCTCAGAAACTTCGCCATTGGGGCAACAGTGGCGTGACGGCCATGACGACAGTGGCAATAGAGCTTTTAGCTCATCGCCGGAAAGTCCCCGGAGAAGATGAACAGAAACGATCAGATCTACACCTTTAGATCTGATTTTTTCCATAACAATACATAGCAAAGAGAAAACAAAAGAAGGAAAAGAAGGGGATCTACCGAAATAGTCTTTTCCGGCTAGATCTAATAATCCCGGCATCTTTGGACTTGCAAAATCAGCAAACAAGTCAAAGATGGATGAAAAATGAAGGAGGAAAAAAGGGATGGAAGAAGAGAGAGGGGCAGTGGTTGTCGGCCGTTGGGCTTGCTGGATTCCGCTGTCGACAGTGAGGAAAAGGTAGATGAGAGAATGAGGGCTATGCAGTTGAAGACACCTGTTTGCTTAGAGAATGAGAGAGGTAGGGTTTTTTTTTACCCATATTAATAGGCTGATGATATTTTGAGTGTGTATTTTATTTGAGTAGTAGGTATAAAATGTAGGGTGTGGCGTAACAAATTTAGGGATCAAGTTTTGGAAATAACAAAAAAAGTAAAAATGTAAAAGAAAATACATGATAAAAAATGAAGGAAGGTCAAGTCACACCGATTTCATGTCACGTCAATGCCATGTCGCGTCAATGTGTAGTCACATCAAATGTCTTGTCACATCAGATATTGATGGGTCATTGAATTTCATTGGACTTGATCCGTATTCTGAAATTAATTCTACTGGCTTCCATATAATTAATATAGTGTGCCACGAATTACAAAAATGATTATTTAATTAGAAAATATGACTTGTAGTATTTATTTAAAAGTATAACTACTACAAATGTGTTGTAGTAATTGTTATTTTTTGAAAGACAATAAATTGATAGAATATTCTAATATTTAAAAAATAAGACAATTATCAATAGATCGCTTAAAATTTAAGAAAATGCACAAAAACGACAATATTTAATTAATTGCAATAAAATGATAAAAATTTTCATATTATGTAGAAATAGGAATAATCATCAATAAATTGCATTAAAGCTAAATAATGTGCAAAAAATTATATTTTTCATCATTTTTGACTAGGAAGCCTGTAGAAGTTAATCTTTAAATATGGAGGGTCAAAATTGAGTGTCAACAGCTGCCCTCCCTTTGTCCGGAGATGATGCAAGAGTCTACGGGCAAAAAAATTGACAACAACTCAATTTTGTCCCGACATGATAGAGTGGGAATATAAGAGGTTTGGTGATTGTGACTGAACTCTAGTATTTGAGTTGCCTACATATCTCGGGTTGCACGAGAACCAAGTCGCATGTAGTTCTGGAAGATTAAGTACTACTCATGAATCATAGCCTCATGGAGTGGGAGGCAAATGTTCGAGGACGAAAAGGTTCGTGTAATCTCAATATTGCTTCCAAGATTGCCCCAACGTCGGACTGTGGTAACACTCGGACATGAATGTTGGATGATGTATGGAGTTATTGATGGATTTTGATGTGAATGTGGCTAGGAAATGTGTTGAGTTTTCCTATATATCTCGGATGTAACGAGAATCAGGGCGGTTGTAGTTCGAGAAGGTGAAGGGATGATTTTGATTTTTGATTTTGAAATTTCCCCATCATCAAGTTGTGATGACACTGGGTAGTTTATTTGACTATGGAGGTTCGGATTACCTGCACATCCTATGTCAATGGGACATAAGAACGATACTTGGGACATGCCATCGATTACTATTGGAAAGCTCGACATCCTTCCTCAAAATCTGCCTCAGTTTATTTGCTAGAAGATAGTTCCACATTGTGCCGCGTCTTTGATCAGTAGAGTTGACAAGGTGTGGACTATGCTTCCGTTTGACTTGAGAAAGATGGATATCTGATTTTCGAACGAAATTGAGTCCCGAGTTGGAACTCTAATTCGAAAGTGATCCGGGCTAGATACCGGTACGAAGCGATATCGGAGCATTTTAGATTTATAAAGGAAATCGGGGCTGTGTACCGGTCTGAAATGATCGGAGCACTTTGATTTGAAGGAAATTTGGGATGTGTACCGGTCCGAAGTGATCAGAGCTCTTTGATTTTTGAAAGAAATCCGTATTGTGTACCCATCCGAAGTGATCAGAGCATTTGAATGGAAAAAAGGAAATACGGGTTAGGTACCAGTCCGAAGCGATATCAGAGCATTTAAATCTAAGATACCCGTATTGGAAAGTGGGTGTCTATCAGGTTGAACTTGAAATAAGATGCCCATTATTCAGGAGTGCGCCTGGAAAATTTGGTTTTGAAATGAAATGCCCATTATTCAGAAGGGCGCCTAAAAAAACAAGAAGCTATTTTTTTATGTAAGAAAATTGATGAAGAGGGTTCTGCTATTAATGACTCTGGCAGGCAGTAGATGCAAAAAGATAGAATTTGAAATGATATGGCCAGAATTCGACTATGACTGCCTATGTATCCCAACAAAATCAGACCAAAACGTAGTTCAATTAAAAAATATGACTGAATCCGATGTGGATCGCCTACGAATACCTACCAAAGGAAATGAAGTCGCGGCGTAGTTTCGAATATATAGAATGATTTTTTTTGTTTCCTATTATAAGAGTGGGACCGGACCCTACGTGGTTGCCTACGTACCCCTCCCCCTCCTCCGCCGGGAAGTTAGGTCGGGCGTAGTTCTGTTACAACAAAACCTAACTCTTCCGTCAACAAAAGTTGACTCGTTTTGTTTTTCTATATTTTCGTTGTTTTGTAGCTTTCGTAGAGAATATTTGAAAATTTGACGATTAAAGAAAGACTGTAATTTATTGATCAATCATCATTTTGACTTGACTTTGGTTGGTACCAACAATTACTTTTGTGCATAAAAATTTCCACCATATACTTTCCGGCAAACCGAGATCAGCTTATGGGTAATTCCTATAACTTCGAGTGGTACCTCATGTATACCTAAGATCGACAAGATTTTTTTCATTTTGCTTCAATCAAAGATTTTAAATTCTGCCTAACTCACGTTTCAAGTGCCCTCACCGCAAGAAAGTCCTAATTTTTGCACATATTTGAAGTAATTTTTTTTGATTTTTGGATATTTTGCGAAGCACACTCACACTCAGAAGGATGTTTAATGCATGCAGTTGAGATACCATATGCTTGACCTTTATGTAAGTATCTACTAATGCCAGAACACTCAGAATAGGATCATGTAGGGCTTTGTTATCGACTTGTTTGGGGTCAGGTAGGATGTTCATTTGGGGTAAGAGTGACTAATCCCTCCTTGAGCACTGCACTATATCTGTGTCTTCAGCATTCAAACCATGCTTCGACGCTTGATCTTGTTCGGCTTGATGTCCTTTTCTTTTGTTTGACTTCTTTTGAACTTGTCTTCTTGTTGGAGGTTCTTCTTCCTTTTCGAAATTTTTTTCTCTTCTTTTTTTTTTTCGATTTTGAGGTTTCTCCTACTTTGCAAGAGATTTTCCCTTCTTTTGTTGGAGTTCTTCCTCTTTGAGTTTGTGGAATTTTCTCCTTTTGTTAGATTTTTCCTTGAATTTGCGGAAGTTTTCTTCTTTTTGCTGGATCTTCCTTTTGAACTTGCGGAGTTTCCTTTTCTTTTTCTGAATTCATGTCTTTGGTTGTCTTGGACCTTGCATCTTTTGCTTTTGCATGCTTGTTACCTCCACTTTGATATCCATCCGAAGTTACATGTTTACAGTGCGCTCTAGGAGGTTGGGCCAAGAGAAGGATTGTGCATTAAACACGAGAAAGGGTATGTGCTAAGATGTGGCTGTCCAAAGAAAAGGCTTAACGCTCAAAGGGGGAAATGCTTGAGATTGATGCCATTTTGTAGGCTTGATAGGTTCAAACGAGCCAAAGAAGGTCTACGATCCTTTCCTAAACCAAACATTAATTAGGATTTTGCTTCAACAGACATTCGAGCCAAGTTCTAGATCTACAATGCAATGCAACAGATTTTAATCTAGGCTCACCACACAATGTACATGAAACGATGAGGTTGGCCTTGTTCTTACCCTAACTGTAAGCACGAGATTTTTGAAGATTCATTAAGGCATAATTAAGAGGTACCACAAGAATCTATGGTTTATCCGAAACTGATCCTCTCCATCATACCACTTAAACACTTGTTCTTTCCTATGCACACTCCTAACTATGTTGGTACCAACCAAGCCAATATATTAATTATTTTTTTTCTTTCTTTTTGTTTGTCTTTCTTCTATTCTTCCTCTATCTTTTTTGATTTTTTTGATAAGTGGGACCAAACCCGAGGAAGGGTTCCCCTATTTTATGGATTTTGACTTAACAATTTTTTTTTTGTTTTTCTCTTATTTTTCTTTTGAATTATTGACTTGATCAATTTTATTTTTTGTGATTTCTGAAAAGATGAGACTGAACCCGAAGGTTGCCTATGTATCTCGTTGAAATGAGAATCAGGTCAAGCGTAGTTCAGGAAGGGTAGAAAGAAAATATTTTTTAGACTTTAATTTCATTTCAATTTATAAAAGTTTTGAATTAATCAAATTTTGTGATTTCTGATAGAGAGAACTGAATGTAAAACAGGCTTTGTAGTTACTGTTCCGAAGCGATATCGAAGCATTGAATGTTAGACGGACTTTGTAGTTACTGTTCCGATGCGATTTCGGAACATTGAATGTATACGGGCTTTGTAGTTACCGTTTCAATGAGATATTGGAGCATTGAATGTTAGACGGGCTTTGTAGTTACCATTCCGAAGTAATGCCATAGCTTTGAACAAGAAAGTAAAATGATGGACTGTGTACTATTCTGTATAGGAGCATTGATTGTTAGACGGGCTTTAGTACCGTTCCTTATAGGAGCATTGAACAAGAAAGTAAACTGATGAGTTGTGTACCATTCCGTATAAGAGCATTGAACAAGAAAGTAAAATGACGGGTTGTGTACCGTTCCGTGTAGGAGCATTGAACAGGAAAGTAAAATGACGGGCTTTGTAGCATTCCGTATAGTATCATTGATTGTTAGACGAGCTTTAGTACCGTTCCGTATAGGAGCATTGAACGGGAAAGTAAAATGACTGGCTGTGTACCGTTCCGTATAGGAGAATTGAACAGGAAAGTTAAATGACGGGCTGTGTACCATTCCGTATATAAGCTAAGTAAAATGACGGGCTGTGTACCATTTCGTATAGGCGCATTAAATAGGAAAGTAAAATGACGGGCTGTTTACCGTTCCGTTGTGATATCGGAGCTTTGACGGGCTATGTATCTTTCCGATGCGATATCAGAGCATAGGCAGGAAAGTAAAATCTCCGCATGATGGGTGTAACAAGAATTGAATATCTCCAGACGATGGGTGTAACATGAATTGAAAATCTCTAGATGATTGGAGTAACAGGAATTGAAAATCTCAGTAACATGAATGGAAAATCTCCAAATGATGGGAGTAACAGAAATTGAAAATCTCTAGACGATGGGAGTATTTTTGAGTTTTTGAAAGATAAGATCGAACCCAGGAAGGGTCCTTGATTAATATTTTTTGAGCTTTTTTTAAAAATGTGACTGGACCTGCAAGTTGCCCACGTATCTCATCGAAACGAGAATGAGGTCAGGTGTAGTTCGGGAAGGTTAGAGATAAAGGGGAGAGTATGAGATGTATGGTTTTCAACACTTTTCACTCTCCTACTTTGAGGGAATTACAACTAAAAACATTAATTGCATCACAAATACGTATAAAGTGCGAGAGTATAGACAAACTCGGAGCGATGCCTCGTTGTACCCATGGTTGGGTGTGGTATCTCTGGAGTTGAAGAGTGAATCCATTTAGAAGATGTGTCCCACTTGCTCCTTCGAATAGTTGCTTCGATGCCCCCTGACTATTTGCGAGATAGTTGTTGTGGTCATCTCCCAATTGACTGCAGGGAAGTTTTGTTGCGACCTTCCAGCTGTCCACAGGAACATTTTGGTGATTTTCCCCGACTATTAGCCGGGGCTATTATCTGATCAAGATATAGAAATATAGTAAGAGTAGTGTCGTCATAAAATAATGGAATTAAGAATTATAAGTAACACTCCCCTGATTGTTCGGTTGATATTCCTTAATGTCCGATTCAGATGCTATTTCCCGTGCAGTCCCAAGATGATGCACCTTTCAGCTGTCCACATAAACCATTTGTTGATCGTCCTCGATTGACAACCGAGAACGATATTCTGATCTGAATATACAAGAGTAGTGCGAGCAGCGAAGTCATGAAAAATGATGAAGTTTGACTGTAAAACTACTACTCCCCTAAATATCTGACTAATGTTCTACAAGTTAATAAGTGTGGATTTTAACCACTTATTCGCACTTTTTTGCTTTTGTTTTAGTCCAAAAGTATTGATTTATATTCCCTACACTAATGAAAGTGTGCAAATTGTGGGAATGTTCGAATTTTGGGCTCTCATGATGAAATTCGACTAAAAAAGGAGCGTTCCGACTCACAAGGTAAGAAGGAGTGCAGTACACAAGAAGTGCATTCCACAGAGGTATTTCTGCAGCCGCAGAAGAAAGTGCGGATCGTAGAATGTCCTCTCCGGCCGCAAAATTGTTGAAGAAGCCAGGAGACTGTAAGTAGAAGTGCGGGCCGCACATGAATTATGTGGCCGCAGAACAGGGTCCTCAATGACAAGAATTCAAATGTTCAGAGAGTGTGCAAATGACTGAGACTTGAAGCTTGCCTGAAGTGCGGACCGCACAAGAATTGTGCGGCCGCAGAAGCTGACTTGCAGCCACAGACCGAATTGTGCGACTGCCGAATCTATGTCCCTGCAAGACCATTCATGATTCCTTGTAAAATTGGAGGTGCCGAGTTTTCTAAAGCTCTTTTTGGTCTTGGGGCAAGTATAAATTTGATGCCCTATTCGATTTTCAAGACTTTGGGAATCGGGAAACCAAGAACCACCTCTATGAGATTGCAAATGGCCGATTGTGCCAAGAAAAAGGCCATTGGGTGTGATTGAAGATGTTTTGGTCCGGGTTGATAAATTCATTATTCCGACGGATTTTGTCATTCTAGGTTGTGAGGTTGATTATGAAGTGCCAATTATTCTTGGGAGACTTTTCCTTGATACGGGTAAGGCTCTTTGTGATGTTAAAGTCGTAGAACTCACTTTACGGGTTGGTGATGAAAAAGTGGTATTCCATGTGTGTAAGTCTATGCACTAACCAAACAGCAATGAGGTGTGTTCTTTTGTGGATTTGGTGACCGATGTCATTGTTGATGATACAAGTGCTATAATCAATGTTGGTGATATGTTAGAGGCCGTCTTGCTCAACTTTGATGATGACGAGATGGATGGCTTCATGGAATGTGTGAACTCTTTGCAAGGAATGGCTTCGTACAAATATACATCTGGAAAATTATCTTTGGATCTTGAAAATAGGAAGACTCCTCCTACAAAGCCTTCTATTGAAGAGCAGCGTACAAGTTGAAGCCATTTCCTCCACATATTCGGTATGAATTTCTTGGCCCTTGTTCTACATTACCGGTTATTCTTTCCTCTTATTTGACTAACAAGAAGGTAGATTCCACATTGGAGGTGCTATAAAAGAGGAAGAAGGCTATTGGGTGGACCTTGGCGGATATTCGGGGTATAAGCCTTGCCTTTTGCATGCATAAGATCCAAGTTGGAGGATGGCGCTAAACCATATGTTGAACATCAAAGGAGACTTAACAAGGCTATGCAAGAAGTTTTCAAGAAGGAATTTATCAAGTGGTTGGATGTAGGGGTTGTCTACCCCATCTTTGATACTGCATGGACTTCTTCGGTTCAATGTGTCCCCAAGAAGGGGGGCATGATGGTGGTCACCAATGACAAGAATGAATTGATTCCTATAAGAACAGTGCCCAGTTGGAGGGTGTGTATTGATTATCGCAAGCTCAACAAAGTCACAAGGAATGATCACTTTCCACTTCCTTACTTAGATCAAATGTTCGATAGATTGGTCGGTCATGCTTTCTATTGTTTTCTTAATAGGTACTCGGGCTACAACCAAATTCACATTGCTCCGAAAGATCAAGAGAAAACAACATCTACAGGTCCCTATGGTACTTTTGCTTTCAAGCGGATGCCATTTGGTTTGAGGAATGAATCGACGACTTCTCAAAGGTGTATGATGGCTATTTTCACGGATATGGTGGAGGACTACCTTGAAGTTATCATGGATGACTTCTCGGTGGTCGGAGATTGTTTTGATGATTGTCTTGCAAATTTGGACAAAGTGTTGGCTAGATGTGAAGAATCAAATTTGGTGCTCAATAGGGAGAAATGGCATTTCATTGTCGAGGAAGGTGTTGTCCTTGGCTAAATCTCAAGGAATGGAATTTAAGTTGACAAGGCAAAGATTGAGGTGGTTTCTAAGCTTCCACTCCCAACTTCGGTGAAGGGTGTGCAGAGTTTCTTAGGCTATGTGGGTTTTTACCGGCGCTTCATCAAATATTTATCTAAGGTGGTGAACCCGTTGTGCAAGCTTCTTGAGAAGGATGCCAAGTTTAATTTCAATGATAATTGCATGAGAGATTTTGAATTGTTGAAGCTCAAGCTGACAACCACTCCCATCATCACTGCTCCAAATTGGAGTGTGCCTTTTGAACTCATGTGTGATGCAAGTGACATAGCGGTTGGGGCTGTTTTGGGGCAACGCATCAACATGATTTTTCATCCGGTCTACTATGCTAGTAAGACCATGATTAGTGCCCAAGTTAACTATACCATTACGGAGAAAAAGCTCCTTGCTATTGTGTTTGCAATTGTGAACTTCTGCCCATACTTGATGGGTGCAAAAGTTATTGTCCACACAGATCATGTGGTACTTCGTTATCTTATGAGAAAAAAGGACTCCAAAGCTAAGTTGATGAGATGAGTACTCTTGTTATAAGAATTTTATACTGACATCCAAGATAGGAAAGGTAGTGAAAACCAAGTGGCAGACCACTTGTCTCGTTTGGAGGAGGGGGGGAGGCTGCATGATGACCTTGAACTCAATGACTCCTTCCCTGATGAGCAACTTTTGGAAATTTCAATGAAAGAGGTGCCATGGTTCGTGGACTTAGCAAATTTTCTTGTATGTGGAATCATTTCGGATGGGTTATCTTCAAGCCAAAGGAAGAAGCTCAAAAGGCATTGTCAAGATTATTATTGGGATGAACCATACCTTTTCTGGATTTGTACGGATGGGGTGATTATGAGGTGTGTACCGGAAGAAGAGCAAGGTGATATTCTTAGGGCTTGTCATTCTTCACCATATGGTAGTCATCATGGCGGAGCAAGAACGATGGCTAAAGTTCTTAGTTGTGGTTTCTATTGGCCCACTCTTTACAAGAATGCTAGCGAGTTAGTGAAAAGATGTGATGAATATCAACGGGTCAGTGGAATCTCAAAGAAAAATGACATGCCTCTCTCAATCATTTTGGAGATTATATTTTTGATGTGTGGGGCATTGACTTCGTGGGCCCTTTTGTGAGTTCTTGTAGAAACACCCATATCTTGGACGCGGTAGATTATGTGTGCTAATGGGTTGAGGCTGTTGCCTTACCCAACAATTGTGCAAGAAGTGTAGTGGCTTTCTTAAAGAAGAATATTTTCATAAGGTTTGGTACTCCACGTGTAATTATAAGCGATGAGGGGTCACACTTTCGCAACAAGGCTTTTGACACTTTATTTAGCAAGTATGGTGTTACTCACAAAGTCATAAATCCTTATCACCCACAAGCTAGCGGGCAAGTGGAAGTCTCCATCCGGGAGATAAAGAGTATCTTGTCTAAAATGGTGAATGCTAATTGGACAGATAGGTCCAAGAAGATTGATGATGCATGATGGGCTTATCGGACAGCTTACAAAACACCTATCGGAATGTTGTCATACTGGTTGGTGTCCGGAAAAGCTTGTCATCTTCCTGTGGAACTAAAGCAAAAGGCAATGTGGGCTCTAAAGAAGTGGAATCTTGATTGGGATATAGCCGCTAACTTGAGAGTTGCACATTTGAATGAATTGGATGAGTTTCGGTACCATGTGTAGACATGTAATTTTTGACCCGAGCATCATAATCACCTCTAAAAGTCATAGTATTTTTAAAATAATTATTTGAGCTTATTTCTGTAGGAATTCCTGTTTTATTAAGTTTTATTCTATTTTTAGGAACAAAATCAAAATATCAAAATAGTACCAAGCTTTTATCTTTTATAATATTACTAACTCAAATCAAGGTCTTATAAATTTGGGTTTTTAAAATTAGTTTTCAGATTTTTGTTTTGGCCCAATCTCACAAATATTGAAGTCCAAATTCAGCAGCCCACAAAAATAATCAAACCCTCTCATTCTTACCACGGTGGATAACTGACTCTGACAAAAAATATATTCCACACTCACGCACTCTCCAGGGGGGGATGGATTGATTACCAACTGATTCTGAAGGATTCTTGGGAGAGAGACAAGGAGGTTTCTTGGAGGGCAAGAGGAGTCAGTTATTGGGAGAGGAAAGGAGATCTGAAGAAAAAAACCCCATTCTTTCAATCTTCTTTCTTCTAGAAAATTGCAGAAAGAGCAGAAATAAAGAGAAAAAAAATCGAAATGACCAATTCGAAAGATAGAGTTTGATATTGTTTTTGATCTCAGTTTGAAGCTCCGAAAACAAAGAAAAACTAAAAAGAGAGGTCGAATTCACTTTCAATCTTCTTTTCAAAACTTCAAAAACAAAAGAAAGAAAAACAGAGAAACATATACTTCTACTTCATTCAATTTCGTTTTTGGTAGAAAAAGGTATTGGAGTTTCGATTCAAGCTGCCAGTTCGAGCTCCTAGTCACGGTTCGCTGCTCTGTAGCTGAAATCGATTCTCAAAACTAGTAGGAATTCTCTACCAGGTCCATCTCTTGACTCTTGTTTATTTTATTTGGATGGATAAAGTATGAACAAAGCCTTGAATGTTTATGTTCTAGATTAGTAACTTTATGAATCAATATGTATAATGCGCACTTATGAAATAGGGTAAAATGATTGAAGACAAACATCGTATGCCAAAAAAAAAATCGAAACCAAAAACATGGAAATAACTTGCGTCAGTGTCGACTTTGCGACCGCATAACTACTATGCGGTTCGCATTTTTGTGTTTGGGACAAACTCTACGACCGCATAACTGATATGCGGTTCGCATTTTTAGCCTAATCGCTGCATTTTTGACATTAGAATATTGCCCAGGTCTCTGCTCCAATTTGCGATCTTGGTGTGTGATTTGTGGTTCGCATACGCGATCTGCGATCGCATATGTGATCGCATTTCGGCACCGGGTATTGCCCAAGATCCTGTGCTGATCCGCCACCTTATAGGCGCAGAATGCGGATCGCATAAGGGATATGAGATAGCATATCCCCCATTTGCAGTAATGTTTTGCTCTTTTCTTGTCTTCTATGGCTTTTGGGATCGGGTTTGGTTAAATGCATGAAATAAAAGTTAAAAGAGCAAGGCTATGAACTGAACCTTACCTTTCTCTATTTTAAGCCTAATTTTTCTTGTTTTTTACTACATCGTTCGCTAGTAGCATGCCTAGACCGACCACACTTGGGGTAGGCAATAATAGGACTTTTGTTAACTTTTGAGGCGAGAGGTCATTCCTTAATTAAATTTATCCGGGGAATGCCCCGAAAGACTTATGTATTTGATATTTCGGGGGATGCCCCGAGGCATTTGTAAATATAGATCGAAGTAAAACTACTAGTATCTTAGTTATGTTTTTCTTTCTTTGTTAGGTGGGAATGACCTCAAACCTCCTGTGTGTTTTATATCTCAGCCCGAATGTATTAAAAACCAACTAAATCAAGTACACAACCGGGATGTTCACGGGATTTGGGGAATGCCTAATACCTTCTCCCCTAGTCAAATGAACCCCCTTACCCAAATCTCTGGTACAAACTTGGCTTTTGAGTCTAAGTTCAAGAAGCGGTGACCTGGCACACCAGAACCAATTGTCAAGTGGCGACTCTAACTTTCCCTGATTAATCCATCTCTTTGTCACTTTTCCAAAATTAGAAACCCCTTTTAGCGAGTTTTATTAAGCCTTTTATCCAAAAGGGTTTAGTAAAAATCTCGTCGCCAGCCCTTGTAAAAAAGGGAGGAGTGACAGCTCTGGCGACTCTGCTGGGGACGTTCTTAAATAGCAATTTTATTTTTGAGGGTTCGAGCTAGTACTTGGTTTGTTGGCTTTTAAAATGTTAGGTTGAGTTTTATGTTCTTTTTCGTTAGCTTTATTTACGTTTATTATGCTTTCATGTTTTTGTTACTTTTTATTATGCTTTCATGTTTTTGTTATGTGCTTATGTGTTTACAGTTTTGCTTTATGTGTTTATCGCTTTATAACTGTCATCATATGCATTGACCGGTCATTTCTTTCTGCAACAAGTCCCGGAGCACGCGTCGCGTGCACGAATGCTTTGTTAAGTCATCCTTACTTTAGGAGGGGAAGCCGACGGACGTATGGAGTGGGTGGAAAGCTTAAGCAGCCACCATCGACCATACGCTTTCCCCGAATTGCCTTGTTAGTGAACCCCCAAACTTTGGTCAGCCTTTAGGTCATTTTTATCTGCATCATGTTATTTAGACCTAGTAGGGCTCGGTCCCAAGCACCGTGTTCCCTTTGTAGGAAGCTTGTCCAAATTTTGTCAAAATGGGCTTGTGGCCCAAAATGATAATTAATCATCCTATGTGCTAAATATCGCATCTGTGAGTGTAAAAAGGTCATTTGGCAGACCGATGTCTTGGAAGAAGTGTGAAATGAAGTAGTTGGGGCCTCACTAGTGTTTTCTTTCATATTTTTTTTGAAAATTAAAAAAAAAGGAAAAAGAAGAAAAGGAAAAAAAAAGAACAAAAAAGGGGGTTTTACATTTGCGAAGAATTCAAGAAAAGGTCCAAGATTTCCTTTGCATTTTTCATCATTTTTTCAAGAAACGAAAATATAGTTTTTTTTTTAGTTGCATCTTTCCGAACTACGCGAACCTGATTCTCGTCTTTTTGGGCGGGATACGTAGGCAACCCACATAGGGTCCGGTCTTCCTAGTAAGTCTAGGTTTTTGGCTTCTGGGGTCGTAGCCAACTCTTGCATGTTTAGCCACTTTTGGCCATATCGGCCATTCTTTCAAAACAGGGTTATTTTCGCAAAAGTGGTCCAGTTGTCGCGTTTTAGGATTTTGAGCCTATGAATCAGTGTCATATCACTCTAAGGTCTGTCCGTGTCTGATTTGCGTCCCTAGCCACATCTGGTCATGTCGGCTATGTTTGCAAAAATAGCCCACCTCCGCAAAATAATCCTTTAAGACCATGACTGTCGGGATATTAGAGTCATGAAAGCTTCAATTGTAGTATCCCTCATGCTTAGGGTTGACTGTGTCGAGTTTGCATTAATAATCTCATTCAGCTACTTAGGCCGATTTGTAAATATAGCCAACTTGTGTCCTGCATTTGTCCACTAGGAAGTGTTGTGGTGTGTTCCGAGTCGTTAACCATGTTCCTTTCATTCAGGTATGGATCCGCTAATTCGATCCAAAGTGCTGATGGTGGTAAAGGTTCCTAAGAAATTGGTCAAATGATGGAACATGTTTTCATCGTTAGAGCAACATGAGTTGATGCATAAACTGGGTACCCTGACTTCCCTTCTTGATATCACTCCCCGCCCGGACTTAGTGGAAGCAATATTGACCTATTGGGATCCGCAAAACTTAACTTTCAAATTCGGGGAGTGTGAGATGACTCCTATCCTGGCTGAAGTATCCGGTCTCACCCGCTTGAGTTATATAGGCAAGAACATGATACTTCCTCGGGACCACTCTAGCACAAGATTTCT
This sequence comes from Nicotiana obtusifolia, assembly GCA_002018475.1. Taxonomy (NCBI): domain Eukaryota; kingdom Viridiplantae; phylum Streptophyta; class Magnoliopsida; order Solanales; family Solanaceae; genus Nicotiana; species Nicotiana obtusifolia. The sequence goes on along the minus strand of MCJB01044993.1, from coordinate 72,020 downwards.
CAATGACTTGGGCCCAAAAGATAATAAGCATTTAAAGTGTATTGAGCAGTCTTGGATATCCTTAGATTATTTGTTTGTTAGATTTGGACCACCGGATTGTTTTGACATCTTTTGGGATGAGTTTTGCACAACCAAAGCCAAGTGGCAAAGACGTCGCCTCGAAGCCTTCAGCCTTGCATTGTTGGGATTATTGGTTTTTCCATTAGATGAGAGGCACATTAACACCCGTCTGCAGTCGTGCCAATGATCTTAGCGGAGTTATATCGAGCCCTGAGTGAAGTAAGGGGAGGTGTCGAGTATTTCGAGGGAAGTAACCTTTTGCTACAATTGTGGATGATGGAGCATTTACACACAACTTCCTTACTTTGTCCCATCGACCGTGCTTTGAATGATCGGGTGGTATGCATCGATCGTAGGATGAAGTCTCCTAAGTTCACATACCTAGTAGGCGTCACAGCTTGGATTGAGTTCCTTAGTTTGAGGACGAACCAGAATGTCTTATGGACTTACCTTTGGCTACCTTTAGATGAAATCTTGGTAGGATGCCTCATGCAACCTTTCCTGATGCTGATAGGTCTCAAGTGTGTTAGGCCATATATGCCGGTCAGGGTAGTGCGACAGCTGGGCAGAAGACAAGAGGAGCCTCTAACTTTGAACCTTCGGAGGTACATCATGAATTTTAGCAAAAGGGTGGTTGACGAAATCAAGTACGTACAATACTGGAACGATGCAAAGAGGATGAAAAAAGATACATTAGTAAAAGATGTTGGCAGGCCCGAATGTACTCAGGAGTACCTGATTTGTTTGCAGTCCGTCCCACCAGGGGACAGTACCCCATTGCCAGCACAACTTAAGGGGCGGGCAGTTCAGACAGATGATGTCGAGGCAGCTTCGGACCAAGACCCTCAGAATAAGTTGGAGTTGATAAGGTCTTAGTTAGCGGAGTTGGCAACAAATGGGGAGCAACATGGCCAGTATTTATTTAGGGTTGGTCTTCAGGAAGCGGGGACACATGCTAGGGTCTTTATTCCTAGCATCGGGGTTTCTCTGCGGGGCATGTTACAAAGTTTGAATACAACGGACAACCTAGGACCATCACAGCCAGCAGTTACATTCAGGAGCAATTTGAAGACCCATTCTATTTAAGTGTTTTGAGATTATCTTATGTTGTCTTTTACTTTCATGTCTTGACTAGGAGTACTGAGTTCTTTAGGTAATGTCAAAGTCAGCCAGAGTGTGGTCAAGCATGTCGAGTCTTCCATTATCGTACTTCTTATTGTATGTTAATATCAAAAAGGTTTTAAATGAAAATCCCGAATTTTATCTTTCCATTACGTTTACAGAACTACGCTTGGTCTGATTCATGAAGGACATGATACGTAGGCAACCTACATCGGGTTTGATCAAGTCATTTTGCATCAAAAAAAAAAAAAAGAAGAAAGTGGAAAGAAGGCAAGGTCGAAATAAATAAATTGGGATGATGCCGTACGACCTTGCGACCCTCACAGCCATTTTAGAACCATTATTTGTTGCTAGGTGCATTGCACGTAATGTGATATTATTATCTGATAAATGCCCTAATGCTAACATGGTGGTTTTGTGTTGTTGTCCTTCGTTATATTTTAACTTATTCAGGTGGTTAGTTTGTTGGCATCCTGGTGAATCATCCATACAATGCCCGATCAAAGCGTCTGACAGTCATGGCTAGCAAGGAAATAGACACTGGGGTTGTAGACCCGCCAAGAGAGATTATTGAGTCAGAATCAGAATTGCAAGAGGAGGTTCGGAGGTTGAAGCATCAGATGGCAGAAATGTATCAGGCATGGGTTAAGGGACACCCTCTACCCTCATTCCCCACCAACTATAAAGAAAACCTTGTTACCATTCCACCACTTTCTTAATCCCAGATGGCCCATATCATTGACCTTTCCCCGCAACACGCACCTGGCTTTACTCCTTACCACAATTACCCTGGCACTTCGGCCCAAACTTTTCATGCTCCACCAGCCAAAACAACCTCGTACCCTGCTCCGACAACTGCTCCTATTTTTGTACCTCCTCTACAAGCTACCCTCCACCGATCCTCTAGTGAACCCGCATTTCCCGCCCCAGATACCCAGTACCATACACCGGAGCCCACTTTCAAAATCCCAGATCCTTACCCTTACACTTCGCAATTTGAGCCTCATGTTGAAATTGACAAACCACCCAAGAACGTAGAGCAGGAGGATATGTTTAGGAAGTTACAGAGCCTCGAGCAATCATTGAGAAATATGCAAGGGTTGGGAAACCAGGTGAGTGTGGCTTATAAGGATCCGTGTTTGTTTCCCGATGTCCAACTGCCTGTTGGATTCAAAATGCCCAAGTTCGACTTGTATGACGGACATGGGGATCCTGTCGCTCATCTAAGGGGTTACTGCAGTAAAATGAACGGTGCCGGAGGAAAAGACGAGTTGTAAGTGGCCTACTTCAGCCAAAGTTTGAGTGGGGCGGCTTTAGAGTGGTACACCCGCCAGGACGTTAACAGGTGGTACACTTGGGACGACATGGCTCAGGCTTTTGCCCAACACTTTCAGTACAACATAGACATTGTTCTAGACCGCTTATCTCTGACCAAGGTAGAGAAGAAGCCCAATGAAAGCTTTAGAGAATTTTTGGGTTCCGTTGGATAGAGCAAGCCACACGAGTAAATCCTCCAACGGAAGAAGACGAGATGGTTAAGTACTTCCTCCAAGCTTTGGAGCCCACTTACTATGGACACTTGATCTCAGCCATTGGTAAGTCTTTCAATGACGTGGTGAAGATGGGAGAAATGGTGGAAGAAGGGCTCAAGTCGAGTAAGATCATGAGTTATTCTGCTATAAAAGCAACTACCCAGGCAATGCAAAGTGGTAGCGGAAATTTTCTAGGCAAGAAAAAGAAGGAAGATGTTGCAATGGTTGTCTCCGGATCATGGCAGGGCCAGAGGGGTTCACCTCACCAGTAACCCCATCCTCGATCCCGACCCCAAACCTACACCCAGCTCCATATAATACCTCTCAACATTACTTTTCCTCGCAAAACCCCCAAGACTTAGCCAGACCACTTCAATATTTCGTTTACCATGCCCAATCATATGCTCAACCCCCTCCTTACCCATCATGGCATGCTCCTGTCCCACAGAATACCTAGCTAGCTCCACAAAATGCCTACCCATCTCCACAACCCTACCAAAACCCCAATGGTCCACATTTTCGACCAAGACCAGATTATAGGAAAGAGAGACAACAGTGGAACAAACTTTTACCCCGCTTGGAGAATCCTACGACAGTCTATTCCAAAGATTAAGACAGATGGACGTCTTGAGGCCCATTGAGTCAAAAATACCAAACCCTCCTCCAAAGAACCTTGATTATTCCCTAAGATGTGCCTACTGTTCCGATGCTCCCGGCCACGACATAGAAAAGTGTTGGCATTTGAAACGGGCAATCCAAGAACTCATCGATACAAACCAAATTGTAGTCCAAAGCCCAGACACTCCGAACATTAACCAAAACCCTCTCCCTGCCCATGAAGAGACACATATGATTGAAGTAGTTCACAAGGAAGGGGAGCCCAAGAAGCCTTATAAGTCTGTCATGATGATTCGGGCTAGTGAAAATAATTTGGTTAAAGATCTAGATTCCACCAAAGCAAAGCCTGTGACAGTTGAAGGGGCGACAGAAAAGCCGAGCCCGCTTACTTTGAAACCACCAGTGTTGGTCGTGAAAAGGATGCCAAAAGATATTGGGGCAAGTCCAGAATGTTCAAAAGTGGTAGTGCCGGGGTTTCCAATTAAGCCTGTCTTAGTGGTGAAAGGGGCCTCTATTACCCCTATCATCATTAAACCAGTAACTCACCTGCTGGTGGTCGACACTAAGGCTATCCCGTGGAACTACAAACAGGTAATAGTGACATACAAAGGAAAAGAAGTGGAGGAAGAAGTAAATAAGACTGGAGGATTGACTCGTTCTGGGAGGTGTTTCGCCCCAGAAGAACTAAGGAGGGCCAAGCCATTCAAAGATGGTCAACTACCAGTAAAGAAACCGGTTACTGAAGAAGAGGCTGAGGAGTTCTTGAAGAAGATGAAAGGGCAGGACTATTCCATTATAGAGCAGTTGAGGAAAACACCAGCTCAGATTTCTCTTTTGTCTCTGCTGATACACTCAGATGAACATCGTAGGGTCTTGATGAAGATTTTAAATGAGGCACATGTTCCTGATAAGATCACAGTGAACCACTTGGAAAAAGATAGCTGGTAAGATTTTCGAAGCAAATAAGATCACTTTCTCGGATGACGAACTTCCTATCGAGGGTACGGAACACAACCGAGCTCTTTATCTCACAGTGAAGTGTGAAGATTCTGTTGTTTCGAGGGTTTTGATTGACAATGGCTCTAGTGCAAATATCTGTCCCTTGTCTACTCTGCAAAAACTGAAAATTGGCACCGAAAGGATCCATTTGAACAGCATGTGTGTTCGAGGCTTCGATGGGGAAGGTAAAGATTCTGTTGGAGATATAATGCTCGAATTGTCGATAGGGCTAGTTGAGTTTACCATGGAATTCCAAGTGTTAGATGTGGCTGTCTCCTACAATCTGTTGTTGGGAAGGCCTTGGATACATGCTGCTAAGGCAGTCCCGTCCTCTCAGCACCAAATGGTGAAATTCGAATGGGACAGGCAGGAAATAGTTGTGCACGGTGATGAGGATTTGTCAGCTTGCAATGACACAATTGTTCCGTTTGTCGAAGCTGAAGATGATAAAGGACCTTGGGTTTTTCAAACTTTCGAAACAGTGTCTGTTGATAAGATCACTGAAGGAAAATGCATTTCGAGTCCCAAATTATCCTCCGTATCTGTCATGGTTGCGAATGAAATGTTGCAGAATGGTTTTGTGCCGAGCAAGGGTCTGGGATCATCTCTATAGGGTATTATGCATCCAATATGCCCCAATGGGAATCATGGTACGTTTGGTTTGGGATTCACGCCCACCGAAGAGCACATGAAAAGGTTTAAGAATCCGAAACAGAAGGTATGGTCTCTCTCCAAGCCCGTCCCACACATCTCCAAGTCTTTTGTTCAACCAGGAGCCGAAAAACCTCCAACCTCCTCACTCCCAGAACCTGTGGTCAATGTTGATGAAGAAATAACCAAGGGGTTCCGAAGTCTTTTCAAAGAGGTCAATATGGTAGAGGTCGGTGAAGGCTCTAGTAAAGCAGATGTGCAGCTTGTTGGCCCTAACGTGAAGCTTAGCAATTGGGAAGTTACTCCTCTCCCCACTAGGAAGGAGTTTTGGTAGTTTGCTTTATTTCCTTTTCTGTTATCTAGGTCATTCCAGGGTTGTAATCCAGATCTTTCTTTTAAGTTTTGCTTATCCTGACGCTCAGACCTTTCTATCCTTTTATTTTCAATGAAATGCAATTTCCCATTTTCTATTATTCTTATTAATGTTTTATTTTATTCTTTTGTGCAGTTTTTTTTATGCTGGTTGCAGTGACATGACATGCATGAGGAATTTTCAGCCGAGTTTTAAAAGCCAATCTAATTCTGAAATAACAATCCAAGAAGTAGAATATGATGATGAAATAGGATATGATGAAGAAGCAGCATTTGAGCAAATCAGTAAAGAGCTAAAACAATTCGAGAAAAAACCAAAACCTAATTTGAGTGAGACTGAAGCAATCAATTTAGGGGACCAAGATGATGTTAGGGAAACCAAGATAAGTGTGCATCTAGAACCACAAATGAAGGAGGAAATAGTCAAAACATTGTTTGAGTACACAGATGTCTTTGCCTGGTCGTATGACGAGATGCCGGGTTTGATCACTGATCTGGTAGTTCATAAATTGCCAACTGATCCAGCGTGTCCCCCCGTCAAGCAAAAGTTGTGAAAGTTCAAGACCGATATGAGTGTGAAGATCAAAGAAGAAATCACAATGCAGCTTACTACAAAGGTCATTCGGGTCACTCGATATCCCATTTGGTTAGCCAATATTGTGCCAGTACCAAAGAAGGATGGTAAGACCAGGGTCTGTGTTGATTACCGTGATCCAATAAAGCAAGCCCAAAGGATGATTTTCCATTGTCGAACATTCACATTCTGATCGATAATTGTGCCAAGCATGAAATTGGGTCTTTTGTGGACTGTTACGCGGGATATCATCAGATTTTGATGGACGAGGAAGATACAGAAAAGACAACATTCATCACGCCATGGGGAACGTACTGTTATCGGGTAATGCCATTTGGTTTGAAGAATGCTGAGGCAACTTACATGAGGGCAATGACCACCATGTTTCATGATATGATACATGGAGAGATTGAGGTTTATGTAGATGATGTGATCATAAAGTCAAAGAAGCAGTCTGACCATGTCAAAGACCTGAGAAAGTTTTTCCAAAGGCTCCGCAGGTACAATCTCAAGCTCAATCCAGCAAAATGTGCATTTGGTGTCCCGTCCGGTAAACTGCTGGGATTCGTGGTCAGTCGACGCGGTATTGAACTAGATCCGTCAAAGATCAAAGCCATTCAAGAATTACCGCCGCCAAGGAACAAAACATAAGTGATGAGCCTACTTGGAAGGTTAAATTACATCAGCAGGTTTATTGCTCAGCTCACAACAACCTGTGAGCCCATCTTTAAGATGTTGAAGAAGAATGCTGCAGCCAAGTGGACTGACGAGTGTCAAGAAGCATTTGATAAAATCAAGAGGTACCTGTCGAATCCACCGGTGCTGGTCCCACCAGAGCCGGGAAGACCCCTAATTCTTTATTTGACAGTCTTGGACAACTCTTTTGGTTGTGTGTTGGGCCAACACGACATCAAAGGAAAGGAGGAGCAAGCAATCTATTATCTTAGTAAGAAGTTCACTCCCTATGAGGTTAAGCACACTCTGCTCGAGAGGACATGTTGCGCCTTGACTTGGGTAGCACAGAAGTTGAAGCATTATCTGTCGTCCCACACCACTTACCACATTTCTTGCATGGATCCTTTAAAGTATATCTTTCAGAAGCCAATGTCCATGGGAAGACTTGCAAAATGGCAGATTTTACTTACAGAATTTGATATCATCTATGTGACTCGGACCGCGATGAAAGCCCAAGCCTTGGCCGACCACTTGGCCGAGAATCCGGTGGATGATGAATATGAACCATTGAAGACTTACTTTCCTGACGAAGAGGTCATGTGTGTTGACGAGGTTGATCACAATGAAAAGCCAGGTTGTAAACTTTTCTTCGATGGAGCTGCTAACATGAAATGGGTCGGAATAGGGGCTGTACTTATCTCTGAAATAGGGCAACACTACCCTGTAACAGCCCAGCTTCGATTTTATTGCACCAACAACATGGCTGAGTACGAAGCATGCATCCTAAGTTTGAGGTTAGCTATAGACATGGGAGTCCAGGAGATACTTGTTCTGGGAAACTCAGATCTCTTAGTCCACCAGATTCAAGAAGAATGGGAAACTCGAGATTTGAAGCTCATACCTTACCGACAGCACTTGCATGATCTTTGTCATCGCTTCAAGTCAGTTGAATTTAGACATATTCCCAGGATTCATAATGAGATCGCTGATGCCTTGGCCACCCTAGTGTCAATGTTACATCATCCAGACAAGATTTATGTCGACCCCATACATATCCAAGTTCGTGATCAACACGCTTATTATAATGTGGTGGAAGAGGAAATCGATGGCGAGCCTTGGTTCCATGATATCAAGGAATACATCAGGTCAGGGGTATATCCGTTATATGCTACAAGTGACCAAAAGAGAACCATTCGACGTCTGGCCAGTGAATTTTTCTTGAACGGAGGAATCCTGTACAAGAGGACTCCGGATTTAGGATTGTTGAGGTGCGTAGATGCTAAAGAAGCTTCAATTATCATGGCCGAAGTACATTCTGGAGTTTGCGGTCCACATATGAATAGGTATGTATTGGCAAAGAAGATACTTCGAGCAGGTTATTATTGGCTCACCATGGAACAGGATTGTATCAGCTTTGTTCGCAAGTGTCATCAATGTCAGGTACACGGTGATCTGATTCATTCTCCCATATCTGAGCTACACACAATGTCTGCAACTTGGCCCTTTGTTGCTTGGGGCATGTATGTTATTGGGCCAATTGAGCCGGCAGCGTCACACGGGCATAGGTTTATTCTGGTGGCCATTGATTACTTTACCAAGTGGGTCGAAGCTGTAACTTTCAAGTCCGTAACCAAGAAGGCAGTGGTGGATTTTGTTAATTCGAACATCATTTGTCGGTTCGGAATTCCCAAGGTGATCATCACGGATAATGCTGCTAATCTCAATAGTCGTTTGATGAAAGAGGTATGCCAACAGTTCAAGATTGTGCATCGGAACTCCACTCTGTATTGCCCTAAGGCAAATGGAGCTGTCGAGGCTGCAAACAAGAACATAAAGAAAATACTTCGTAAGATGGTTCAGGGTTCTCGGCAGTGGCACGAAAAGTTACCTTTTGCATTATTGGGTTATCGCACTACTGTTCGCACTTCAGTGGGTGCAACTCCTTATCTACTGGTATATGGAACTGAGGCAGTTATACCTGCGGAAGTTGAGATTCCATCTCTTAGGATCATTGCAGAAGCCGAAATTGATGATAACGAGTGGGTCAAAACCCGGCTCGAACAGTTGAATCTGATTGATGAGAAAAGATTGGCTGCAGTATGTCATGGTCAATTGTATCAGAAAGAATGGCCAGAGCATACAACAAAAAGGTGCGTGCTCGGAAATTTCAAGTGGGCCAAATAGTATTGAAACACATTCTTCCTCATCAGGTGGAAGCCAAAGGCAAATTCGCCCCAAACTGGCAAGGACCATTCGTTGTGACGAGAGTGTTGCCTAATGGTGCTTTGCATTTAACAGACATGGAAGGCAAATGTGTAGATATGGCTATCAATTCTGACTATGATTTCTTTGCTCATCTTCAATTGTATTTTGTACTCGGCATGTTCGAAGTTGAAATAACGAAGGCATTTTATTCCGCTACCCAAACACTTTCATCCTTCGCTACCCATTTGAGCCTTATTTATTTTCTTTCATATCCCTCTTTTGGAATTAGTAGCAGAAATAAGAAAAGGAAAGAAAAGAAAAGAAAAGAAAAAAATGAGAAAAAAAAAAGAAGTAGAAAAAGAAAAAAAGAGAGAAGGGGAAAGAAACAAACAAACAGGGAAAGATTTTGAACTATGTTTGACCTGATTCCTTTCAAGGATACGTAGGCAGCCTTACGGTTAGGTCTCATCAAAATAAAAATGAAAAATTCCCCCAGACCCCAAAGAAACTGGGGCAAAAGCTTGGTTTCGAAAAGATCTGATTCCAAAAGTTGTAATTTTGACCCCTATGTCATCTTGAATTATTTTGAGCCTTCATGCCCCCCTCTCTTTCTAACCCTGTCCAAAAGCCTACATTACGGTCCAAAGAAAGACCTTCCGATCAATCTTTGAGAAAGCCGGGTCAAGCAAGATAGAGATATGATTTACATCAGGGGCAACACTTCGTTCATGGGTGCATGAGAGAAATTTTAGAATGAGAGAGTCTTATTAGTGAAAACCCTCACGGGCACCGTAAGGCGATGGTGAGGTGAGAGAAATTTAAAATGAGAGAGTCTTATTGGTGAAAACCCTCACGGGCACCATAAAGCGATGGTGAGATGAGAGACAAATTAAAATAAGAGAGTCTTATTGGTAAAAACCCCCCACGAGCACCATAAGGCGATGGTGAGTTGAAAGATAGACCAATGAAAGAAGCTTGTTAGTGAAAACTCCCGTGACACTACAAGTCAATTGGGCTCGCAACTTTATAGAGAAATGGGATCAGTGAGAGACGGTTTATGAGGTATGGACTCATGCCGTGAGCTGAATATGATTGGTTGGACGGATTAGGCTGATCAATCCGAAATGCATGTCATGATCATTGGAGCTGGCTGCTTCCCTCAGATAAGTCTTCATTCTCTGAAATTCCTGCACATAATCAGCTTATTCCAAATTTTCCTTTGTTCTTTATGTCAAAAATCATTTTTTACTTTGCTGCTTGAGTCTATCTTTATGAGTTTCTTTCGAATTAGCCCATGCTGAATAAGCAGGAAAGGATTTCAAAGCTTACTACCAGCTTCTAAATTGCGCAAAGCGGAACTTGGCCAAACATATCACAAGGGACATGATTTGGAATGAGTGGTGTGCGGATAACCGAAGTTCGGGCAATAAGGCGATTCTTGAGTTTTGAGAAAATACAAGGACGCAGCGACGTCCAGAACGAAAATGCAATGCAACATGTAAGAATAAGAGATTCAGAATATTCCGAGATTGTACGATCCGGTCCCAATCAAAGGTCAAACAATTCTTTTCTCGCTCAAAGCAGCTTATTAGAATGAAGCAGGGCAGTCGGCAGAAGCAGACCCCAACAATGACGCCACAAACTAACCATCGCATTTTCAAACTAACAAGATTTTATCTGTATGAAACAGGAGCATGAAATTTGTCAATCCACAAGGCCCTCCCATGAAGAAAGCATGGCTCAGGGGCAAGAAGTTTTGTTCAGAATCCTCCAAGAAGAGAGCGTGGCTCAGGTAAGATCATTTTCAAGTTCTCAGGACCCTCCTGGATAATGGGATTTAATTATAAATTTATCAGGACCCTCCTGGATAATGGGATTTAGTTTTAAAATCTTCAGGACCCTCTTGGATAATGGAATTTACATTTTTAAATTTTTCAGGACCCTCATGAATAATGAAATTTAATCTTAAAATTTTTTCAGGACCCTCCTGGATAATGAGATTTAATTTTAAGTTCTCAAGACCTTCCTGGATAATGGGATTTAGTCTTAAAAAATTTTCAGGACCCTCCTGGATAATGAGATTTAATTTTAAGTTCTCAGGACCCTCCTAGATAATGGGATTTAGTTTTAAGTTCTCAGGACCCTCCTGGATAATAGGATTTAGTTTTTAAATTTCTCAGGACCCTCCTGGATAATGAGATTTAATTTTAAGTTCTCAGGATCCTCCTGGATAATGGGATTTAGTTTTAAAATCTTCAGGATCCTCCTGCAAATGGGATTTAGTGTTAAGTTCTCAGGACCCTCCTGGATAATGGGATTTAATTTTCAGGACCCTCATGGATAATGGGATTTAGTTTTAAAATATTCAGGACCCTCTTGGATAATGGAATTTATATTTTTAAATTTTTCAGGACCCTCATGAATAATGGAATTTAGTCTTAAAATTTTTTCAGGATCCTCCTGGATAATGGGATTTAATGTTAAGTTCTCAGGACCTTCCTGGATAATGGGATTTAGTCTTAAAAAATTTTCAGGACCCTCCTGGATAATGAGATTTAATTTTAAGTTCTCAGGACCCTCCTAGATAATGGGATTTAGTTTTAAGTTCTCAGGACCCTCCTGGATAATGAGATTTAGTTTTAAAATCTTCAGGACCCTCCTGGATAATGGGATTTACATTTTTAAATTTTTCAGGACCCTCTTGAATAATGGGATTTAGTCTTAAAAAATTTTCAGGAGCCTCCTGGATAATGAATTTAATTTTAAGTTCTCAGGACCCTCCTGGATAATGGGATTTAGTTTTAAGTTCTCAGGACGCTCCTGGATAATAGGATTTAATTTTAAGTTCTCAGAACCCTCCTAGATAATGGGATTTAGTTTTAAAATCTTCAGGACCCTCCTAGATAATGAGATTTACATTTTTAAATTTCTCAGGACCCTCCTAGATAATGAGATTTAATTTTAAGTTTTCAGGACCCTCCTGGATAATGGGATTTAATTTTAAGTTCTCAAGACCCTCCTGGATAATGGGATTTAGTTTTAAGTCTTAGCGTAAGTTTTCCTTTAAAAATATAATTTAGCTTTAAGGTCATCATTCCTAAGATGGGATTTAAATTGTTAAATTTCTCAGGACCCTCCTGGATAATGGGAGTTAGCTTTAAAATTCTTAGAAGTCTTTAGGTAACATAATTCGATTAACTCTCACAGATGTACTCAGGTTCCAAATTGGGGCAGAAAATGTTTCGTTTGTTTTGTTTGCTTTGTTGTAATATCAGGTGCCCACCTGGACAACGAGGGAATACGTTTCAAGTTTTAGCCATCAGGCGCCCACCTGGATAATGAGGGAACACCATTTCAAGTTTTTAGCAATCAGGTGTCCACTTGGATAACAAGGGAATACATTCAAGCTTTAGCAATCAGGCGCCCACCTGGATAACGAGGGGATACAATTCAAGTTTTAGCAACCAGGCACCCACCTGAATAACGAGGAAATACATCAAAGTTTTAGCAATCAGGCGCCCACCTGGATAGCGAGGGAATGCTCTCAAGTTTTGGAAATCAGGCACCCACCTGGAAAATGAGGGAATCTATTTCAGAGTCACTTCAAATTCACAAGAAGCATCAGGAGCCCGCCACAGGGTCCATCTTTTGCAGTTCTATATCGAAGATCAAGTAGAAATTCAAGGAAGATTCAAGACAAGAAGTAAATAGGATCTTGTATTTTTCTTTTGCTTCTGCTGTAATTTCTCCTTTTATTTTTGATGTAATGGCAGGAACTGCGGACCGGAACCTCGACGGCACTTCAGTCGACTCCCTACCTCGGTACTCCATTGCTCTTCTCACTTATGAACTACACATGGCCTGATTCTATCGTAACCAAGGATATGTAGGCAGCTCAAATACCAGGGCTCGATCACATTCTCTTTTCTTTAGTTTTGGTCTCCAAGCAAGGGTCGGGTCAAAAAATATGTCTTGTTGTTCTTTGCCTGAAAACACTCCATGTTTTCCGTAAAAGAGGGGCAGCTGTAGACATATAATTTTTGACCCACACATTAGAGTCACCTCTAATAGTCATAGTATTTTTAAAATAGCTATTTGAGTTTATTTCTTTAGGAATTCACCTCTTTATCAAATTTAATTCTATTTTTGATACAAAAATTAAAAAATACAAAAATATAGTCCCAAGTTCTATATTTTAATATTATTAGTTCAATCAAAAGGTTTTATATTTTGGGCATTTTAATTGGTTTTCAGCTTTGTTTTTTAGGCCCAATTGTGTAAATTTTGGAGCCCAAATGCTGGCCCAAATGCAGCAACCCAATAACCCAACCCCTCTTCTCATTTGGCCACGTATGATAACCAACTCTGACAGAATATCTCTCCCCTCACACACACATACGCAATCCACGACCTCCCCCCACTGATTTAACTCATTACAACAGATTTGGGGATTCTTCTGGAAGGGAATTTCTTAGAGGACAAGAATATAGAGAGTTTTAGGATTTTTAGAAAGAAGGGGAAGAGGATCACAGAAAGAGAGGAGAGAAATCAGGAACAAAAAATCGAGAGAGGGATTTAGTTTCTTTCTCCAAAAACTTCAGAAAACCAAAAAAGAGACACACATACTTCTGCTTTCTTCGCGATCGAGTAGGTGCTGGGATTCGATTTCAGTTCGCCAGTCCGAGTTTCGATTTTGGTTCGTCATCTCGTTGCTGATATCGATTTTCGAAACCAGTAGGAACTCTCTTACAGGTTCATTTCTTGATCCTCGTTTACTCTATTTGGATGATTGAAGTCTGATAAAGCTTTAAATATTTGTGTCTAGATTGTTAACTCTGTGAATCAATACATTCAAATCACACTTTAGTACATAGAGTAAAGTAGTTGATGTCAAACACAATATTCTAACCAAGATTGAAACAGAAACATAGGAGTAAGCTGCGTTTGGGGTTGAATCTGCGACCGCATAACTGATATGCGGTCCGCATTTTTACTTGATTATCGCAGATCTTAACCTTAGTTTCTGTCATTCACCGCATTCATGGTTTGTAGTCAACATTGCATAAATGTGACCGCATCTTCAATCGCATTTCATTCTTGGGTGAACTTCGTGTTTGGTTTGCGGTATCCTTTGCGACTCGCAAACATGTTATGCGATCGCAGATGAGATCGCATTCTTGACTTTGAACCTTGCCCAGGACTCTGTTTGGATTTGCGATCTCGACGTGTGATCTGCGGCTCGCAGACATGATTTGCAATCGCATATAGAATCGCATTTCTAACGTCGAACTCTGCCTAAGATCATGTTCCGATCTGCGACCTTTATGTGCAGTATGCGGTTCGCATGAGGGATGTGCGATAGCATATCCCTACTGTCGATACCATTTTGCCCTTCTTCTATCTTTTCATGGGGCTTTTGGGTCAGGTTTGGTTAAATGCATGAAATAAAAGTTAAAAGAGCAAGTCCATGAATTAAACTTTTATCTTTCTTTATTTTAGATCTCATTTTCTTATTTTATTACATTGCTCGCTAGTAGCATGTTTAGGCCGATCACACTTGGGTAGGCAATACTAGGACGTTTGTTAATTTTGAGGTGAGAGGTCATTCCCTAGTTAAATTTATCCGGGGGATGTCCCGAAGGACTTATGTATTTGACATTCCGGGGAATGCCCCGAGGTATTTGTATGTGAAGACCAAAAGTGAAACTCGTAGTATTTTAGTTCTGTTTTCCTTCTTTATTAGGTGGGAATGACCTCAAACCTCCTGTGCTTTTTTTTTTAATCTCAATCCAAATGTATTAAAAGCCAATTAAATCGAGTACGCAACCGTGACTTTCGGGGGACCCGGGGAATGCCTAATACCTTCTCCCCGAGTCAAATGAATCCCCTTACCCAAATCTCTGGTATGAACTTGGCTTTGAGTCTAAGTTCTAAAAGTGGTGGCCTGACACACCGGAATCAATTGTCAGGTGGCGACTCTAAGTTTTCCCTTTCGACTCCTATCTTTGTCACTTTCAAAATTGAAAACCCCTTTTCGAGTTTTATTAGGCCTTTTATCCATTAAAAAGGATTTAGTAAAGTCTCGCCCTAAAAAAGAGGAGTGACAAAAAGGAAAATACTTCATTTTTGATTGAAAAAGAAAGTACTCTTTCTACAACATGAAAAAGTACTCATTTTGTTAAAATAAATAAAGTACTTTATCTAAATCATGAAAAGAAAATATTTATTTTTTTGAAATGAAAAAAAAAAAATTTTACTGCATCGTTTTGTTGAAATGAATAAAACTACTTTTTTTATATCATAAAAAGAAAATACTCATTTTGTTGAAACGAAAAGAAAGTATTCTATCTACAACATGATAAAGAGAAAGTACTCTTAATACTATTTCTATTTAGGGTGGGTGTGATGGG